>VBSM01002608.1:166881076-167067350 GCA_008086735.1 Cheirogaleus medius
AAAGAACCAACTCAAGACTTTCCTAATCACGACCAGAATAACCCACTTTTCATTAGGAAACTTGCTTAAAACAGTTACTGCTGTTAACCTCTGGCACCTATATTTTAAATTTTGCCTCCTTCTCCAATTATTTACTCACATATGAGCTGGATCAGTACTATATAAAAAATTAAAATATGTAACTCTGAATTATTCATTAATGCCTCCCACATATTATTAGCAGGAGGTTAAATTGGTTTGTTAAGTGAAAGAATTCTGGGCAAAACCAGAAGCCCAGTTAGATGATTATCTAACTGCCACTATCTAAAATACTGTGGCCGCTTGGACTGATTCTTTTGCCAAGCACTCAGACAGGAATGTTCATCGATGATTTCAGTGTTAGGAATCTGCTTCTTGATTAATGGAGTATTCTAATGTTTCAAAGCGCTTTGCAGATCTTTTTGGAGACTCTGAGGTACAGTGGGAAAAGGACATATTTTGGAGTCAGGTGGATTTGAGTTCAAATCTCAACTCAGTCTCCATACGGCTAGGTGGTGCCGGGAAAATTAACCTCTTTCCTCCTCTCTTGCAGCACTTGGTGATGAATGAATGTTGTGTGAAGAGCAAAGTTAACGTGTGCAAAGAACCCAGCAATTGATAAAAGTTTTAGATGGTGTTTCAGCATTTATAAAGCAGTTTATGCATTATTTCTCCCACTTATCATTAATTTGCATAACCATTAAAGTATCATCAAGACAGAAAACATCAGAAAACTACATTTAAGATATTATTAATAGAGTGAAATAATGAAGAAAGATAAAAAGAAATCAAAATAAAAATGTTAATATAAGACTTTATTTCTGGCAATATGGAAAAAAAAGATTCACAGGAAAAAAACCCATCAATTCAAATATTAAGAATGAAAAATAAAGTTTTTAAAGCATCTTTTAAATATACCACTGAGCTTGTGAAAAAAATAAGAAATATTCCAAAAGACCAAAAATAAAAAGGAAGGTAGAAATTAGAGTGCTAAGTTTTTTGCTGAACTCAAGGCTACTGAAGTAGCATCTGCTGACCTGATTAAACTAGACCCAGGAGATGCAATAATCCCAAGGGGAAAATGAGAAAATTTATTGGATTACTCAAGGGGAAAATGAGAAAATTTATTGGATTAGTAAAAGCTGGGGATCTGGACCAGAGACCTACTATCGCAAATCAGTACTCCGGATGGCTGAAACTTGACAGAAATCATGGGCTAGACAATATCCTTCCCCCAGTAAGGACAGACAACTAAGCGATGTTTTTATCTTTGATTCATTTCTTAAAGAAGAATTAACCATTTTCTATGGTCAATTCATAACCATAGAAAATATTATGGTGTATGCAAGAGAGATAATGGCCAGAGGTAAAATATTCTTAAGTCTTTGTATTTGGGAGGATGGTAGAGAGATTAATTAACTATACATGTGTAAAGTAAGCATGCATATTACCATTTTAATAGTAACTACTAGAAGAATAAAAATAGAGGTTATAAAGTCAAAACAAGTAGAAAAGTAAAAATAACTTTAAAAAATCTTCAATCAATTAAGGAAAATGATCAGAAAAGATGAAAGAGTGGGACATATAGAAAATAAAATATAGGGTAGCAGATACAAATTTAATTATATAAGTAATGATAAAACATAAGTTGACTGAATGTACACTGACGAGACAGAAATTACAAAATTGGATTGTTAAAAATCATATTAAAAAAGTAATTGATACCATGGTAACAACATTTTAATGTAGAAAGTAAAGTAAAGGAAGTCTCCCAGAATATAAAATAGAGAAATGAAAAAACAAGAAAATAAGGCCGAGAATGGAGGCTCATGCCTGTAATCTTAGCACTCTGGGAGGCTGAGGCAGGAGGATCACTCGAGCTCAGGAGTTTGAGACCAGCCTGAGCAAGAGCAAGACCCCATCTCTACTAAAAACAGAAAAACTTACACAGGAGTGGTGGCACACAACTGTGGCCCCAGCTACAGGGGAAGCTGAGGCAGGAGGATTGCTTGAGCTCAGGAGTTTGAGGATATAGTGAGCTATGATGATACCACTGCACTCTAGCCTGGCTGACAGAGCGAGACTGCTTAAAAAAAAAAAAAACAAGAAAGTAATAGAAGAAAAGTGAAATAATTGCAGAATCACTTTGGAAATCCCAATGTCCAAATAAGAGAAATTCCACAAAAGGAGAGAATAAAGAAACCAGAGATGAAAATATCAATGTATGGTCTACAACCACATCATTAAACTACAAATCAAAAATGAAAAGTTATCTAGAAAAATCCCAAATATTTGAAAATTAAAATTTGAAATCATCTATAGGTCAAGGAAGAAATCACAAGAAAAATTCAAAAATGATTTGAACTGAATGCTGAAAATGCAGGGTGTCAAAAATTGTGAGATATAATTAAAGCAGTGCTTAGAGGAAATATACAGTGTTATATGCTTATATTAGGAAAGAAGTAACAGATAAATGGACAAAGTTTCTACCTTAAGGGAATAGGGGAAAGAAGTAGATTAAATCCAAAACAAAGTAGAAGAATGTAAATAATAAATTCAAGAGCAGAAAAAAATGAAATGGAAAACAAAAATCAATAGAGAAAATCAATGTAACAAAGCTTATTCTTTGAAGTGACCAATAAAATGGACGCAGTGTTTGCCAAACAGATGTGACAAAGAGAGCAAAGACACACATTAGCAGTATAAAAGGTGAGAGAGGGCACAATGTAGGATTTGTTCTGAAATAGCAAATGGACCAATGCGACAGAGTAGAAAGCTCAGACACATACCCTACGTATATAATGGACATTGATATATGACAGACTTAGTATAGAAAATCTGGGAGAAAAAGTTGAAATTGTACATGGATGATACTGGATGATACTGAAATTGTTTGTGGATGATGCAAACACCCCGACCCCCAACTGCATAAGGACAGTTTTGGGAGCAGAGCCCACTTTCTCTTGCCAACAGCAATCCAGAAAGAGTAGAAATAATTCTCCCTCCAACAATGACTAATGTGACTTGGTATGTAAATGCTCTGCCTCTCTCACCACTCAAGTGGATAAATCTGAGGTTCTATTTCTGCACTAACTCCCACAGTTCCCAGTGGGATTAGTCTCTGATTCTTCTCTGTGGTGACTAACTTGATAATGCAGTTTTTATTGGTTGTTTTTTCTTCCTGCTCTTTTCCCTGATACCTTTTCAGAATGAAATAAAGTGCTTGTTCTTCAATCATTTTCTTGTGGTCTTTTGGGAAAAGGGGCAACCAAGATAGTTACCAGATATTTTAAAGGTGAAGAAGGGAAAGAAGGAAGAAAAGAAGGAAGGAAGGAAGGAAGGAAGGAAGGAAGGAAGGAAGGAAGGAAGGAAGGAAGGGAGGAAGGAAGGAAGGGTAAGTTAATAGAAAAAGATTCTCAACCAAGAATTCTGTATATAGCAAAACTGTCCTTCAAAATCAAATGAAAAATTAAGATAATCACAGATAAACAACACTGAAATACCTTGTCACTAGAAAAACTAAAGGGAATCCTTCAGCATGAAATAAAAGGACAATGGAAGTACACAGAATCCCCATAAAGAAGAAAAGAGCACTGGTAAAAGTAAACATATAGATAAATACAAACAACAGTATAAAGGTACCTTTGGGTTTGCAACTCATTTTTTTCTCCTATCTCATTTAAAAGAAAACCGTAAAAAGTAGTAATTATAAAATTATACTGATGGGACAATACACAAATTTGTAAACTCTATGACAGTAATTGCACAAAGGAGAAGGTAGGAGGTGGAGGAATATTGGAGCAATGCTTTGTATACTAGTGAAATTAGGTTGATATGAAACAGACCAAATTGTTTTAACTTAAGATGTTAATTGTATCACCAGAATAATCAGTAAGAAAATAATTTTTTAAAAAGAGGACAATAAATAATAAGTAAATTGAAATGGTCTACTAGGCAATATCTATGTAACACAAAAGAAAGCAGTAATGGAAGAATAAAGAAACAAAAAGGACAAATAACTTATCAAAAACAAGTAGTAAAGTAAGAGATGTAAACCCTGCCTTAGGAGTACTTCCATTAAATTTAAATGGACTAAAAACTCCACCAAAAGGCAGATATTGACAGAATAGATTTATAAAAATAATAATAATAATAATTCCACTATCTGCTATCTAGAAGAGACACACTTTAAAGACACAAATAAATTGAAATTAAAAGGATAGAAAAAGATATCCAAACAGTAACTAAAATAGAGCTGCAGTAGCTATATCTATATCAGAAAAAAATAGACTTTGAGTCAAAAATTGTTACTAGAGACAAAGAAGGATATTTTAAAATAATAAAAAGGATCGATTCATCAATAAGACACAACAGTTATATACACACCTAATAACAGAACCCAAAATGATACAAAAATGCACAGAATTAAAGGGAGAAATAGGACAATTCAACAACAATAGCTGGAGATTTCAATACTAAACAAAACTTTCAATAATTGATAGAAAACTAGGATGAGTATCAACAAGGAAATAGAAAACTTGAACAGCTTTACAAACAACTGCACTTAAAAGACATCTATAGAACTGTCCACTCAAAGCAGCATAATACACATTCTTCTCAAGTGCACATGGAACATTTTCGATGATAAACCATATGTTTGGCCACAGAAAACTTTTCTCAATATATGTATGTTTTTTAATCATAATGGGAAATTAGAAATAAGTAACAGAAATTAATTTAGGAAATTGACAAATGTGTGGAAATTAAACAACACACTCTTAATAACCAATGAGTCAAAGAATAAAACATGAGGCAAACTAGGAAATACTTTGAGATGAACAAAAATATATACATAATAGTAAAAACTTATGCAGAGAAAACAGTATTTAGAAGGAAATTTATAGCTATAAATGCCATGTTTTACCACAATATACAGCAAAGGAAACTGTTAAACTTTGCTGGTGAGAGTACACATTGAAGAGAAAACTGTAATAACTAATAAGTTTGAATTTGAAGATCTGCTACCCTAAAATCCGGCACTTCCTTCTGAGCACATACCCTAGAAACAGTATGATGTGTACGTGATTGTTTAGATCAGCATTGATTTTAATACCAAAAATTCAAAAATTAGATATGTTTATACCCAAAGACAAATAGTTAAAAACCGAATAATATACATTTCACAAAATACTATCAAGTAATGAAAATAAAGAAACTAGAGCTGAATATCATCAACATTTGTTTTCATATACATATGCAGTTGACTCTTGAACAACATAGGTGTGAACTACCTGGATCCACTTATACACAGATTTTCTTCCACCTCTGCCACCCCTGTGACAGCAAGACCACCCCCCTCCTTTTCCTCCTCTTCCTCAGACTACTCAACCTGAATACAATAAGGATGAAGAACTTTATGATGATCCACCTCCACTTGATGAAGAGTAAATGTATTCTATCTTTCTTATGATTTTCTCGATAACATTTTCTTTTCTCTAGCTTACTTTACTCTAAGAATACAGAAATACAGAATACAGAATAAGAATACATTGTATATTTTATATAATTTTATATTTTATATAATTTTATATTTTTATATAATTTTATATAACATATAAAATCTGTGTTAATCGAGCATTTATGTTACCAATAAGGCTTCCAGTCAACAGTAGGCTATTAGCTGTTCAACTTTGGAGGAGTCAACAGTCATACCTAAATTTTCGAATGTGTGGAGGGTTGGCACCCCTAACCTCTGGGTTGTGCAATGGTCAACTGTATATCACACAAAGAATTATATATGCACACACACATACATATACCCACATATATCACACAAAGATAGGGGGAGAATATGTAATATGCCCCTTCTCCCGTAGATACCATCCCACTGTTACACTAAGAGAAGAAAGTTTCCAAGCAGGGGCTGGCCGACTCTGCCAAGCACTCTCATTTCCAATGAGAAAAACATTGAAACTGTCTGTTACATTCAGCAATATGAATATGTCAGGCTATTTTAGGATATGAAGATCAAAGAACCCTAAGTTACCTTCGGTAATGACTTAATTGCCAGAATAAAGAAAAATGAGGAGATAAATTAGAAGTAGTCATCTGAACAGCCATATGGTTACCTCAGAGTCAGAAGTCTCACAGAAAAATGTGACTCAGTTTCACTCAGAAAATGATCTGACTCAAGAAACCCACCTTCTCTTTTTTTCCCAACATCTCTGCCTCCAAAAAGAGAAGATTTATCACTGCCCTGGGCTTGGTTGCTCCTGTATAACATGGATCCGCTGTTAATGGCTGTCAGTGTCAGATCGTTTTGGAGACTTTCGACTTCCCTCATCCTGACACCAGTAGCTCTTCACTAACTCCAGCTTCCCAACACCAAACAAACGGATAGCTTTCACTTGATTCAAGAATCATAAACCACAGAAATGTATGCAGCATGGAAGTGTTGCTTGGATTGTAAGAGGTATCTGGCAACTCTAATTTTTTCTCTTATTTTGTCACCACTAAATCTTATTGGGGTGACAGTACCTTCAGAGCCTTAGACTTACACCTCACTCTTCTAGTGGATAAAACTCTTTTTCCTAAAGACACTTCCTTTAAAATTTTCCTTTTAATTATCCATGTATGGAAATGTGCTTATTTCATTCTTTGTAATTATTGCTAATTTAACCTACTTTAAAACATGAAATGTTTTTTATCTATTTTATAACATGAAGTGAACTTTATTTTCTTACAAGTTTATGAGCATAAAAGCAGTATTAATATTACTTTTTCAGTTGGTGACCTTGAGCCACAGGAGAACAGTTTTGAATTAATTTCTGTAATGGTCTGAAATTAATGAAGAAAGACAAAGAAGACACTTCAAAATTTGACTTGGAAATTACTTTGGCTTAGAAAAGCAAATGTGTGCACAAAAACTTTTGAAAATGAATAGAAAAATATTTTAAAATGCATTCAACACAATAATTATTATCTACTGCACTTTACACCAATAATTAATTTGTTTTTCCTATTTGGCCATACTGAATGAGGGCCATTGCTATTCAATTTATTTTAATATAACTCAAAATAATTATCTTGATTAACTTTTTATTGATTCAAGGTATTTCTTTTAATGTTTTTCTAATTCAGTAGTAGTTTAGTCATGTGGAGAGATAACGAAATGTTTTTGATCAAACTTTCATCACTTCCTTGCAATCAAGTCTGTAGTGTTTATTTTATGTGCAGTGTGTGCAGAAGATTAAAGTGGTTTTTTCCCAGATTTCTTTTTGAAAATAATCTCTTGGCTTTGAACAAATCACAAATCTTCATTTTAGGCCTGTATGGAATGTTACAGATCTAGTCCAAGTGAGAGCTGCGACCCAGAGAATGTAGACACTCTAATAATCATATAATGTTTGGGAAGATGATTCTTCCCCACTCTGAATGTCTCCTTCCATGTGGAGAGGGGGTGCAGCACTTTTACCAAAGGAAAAAAAGTATTGCTGACACTTGTTAAAGATGGTAAGGAAGACGTTATTCAAGGGGGAACTATCACAAAAGGTATAGGCCCCCTGCAATGGGGTCTTGCATCAGGGCAGAGAGATTGAGCTTGACTCTCAATATCACAAGGACACATGGAGAATTTATTGCTCAGGAGCTATATACCAAGAAGCTGAATGGAAAATTATCAAAAGAAAACATCAGGGGTCAGAGGGATTCCATCTAAAGGGACTTGAGAGGATAATTGCTGAAGGCAGGCCAGGATGGTAGGTTATGGGGTGTGGGGACAAGCAATCTGATGCCCTATCAAGAGCTGTTAGTAATAGACACCAAAGGTGGAGGGTATTCACTAAACAGCCCCAGCAGGATTCCTGCTAAAACTGGATTCCACAAGGACAGAGAAGGAAGCCCAACTTCAGCCTCCTGGAACTGAAGGCTCAGAGGAGCCTGATTAAATCAGGACAAGGACAGTCTCCCCACCTTATCACTCCTGGTCCCTCCACTCTTCTGCTCATTCTGCCCCAAAAGGTAGTGAGTTGGCAGATTGCTGTGTTTGAAAAGTGAAAAGAGACATTCATATCCTTTCTACTTCCACTTTATCGTGGGAACAAGAAGACTCAAAGACACAGGCTTCTTTGTTGACGAAATCCAGTGCTTGACAAACTCCTTGATGTATTGCTGCCTGTCCAAAGGTGGATGAGTCTCACTGATTTTGGCATTTACTGTCAGAAAGCACATTTGCCATTCTAGGCTATAGTGGTGATAATGATGATGTTTTAATCTCCATCTGACAAGTCTTTGCCTTATTCACCATTAGATTTAGAACTCTAGAGGAAAAGAGAACTGCTTTTTATTGGGACTCTTCAAAGACACCAATAACATATAGCGGTTATAATATTTATTGAGAATTTTCTACATTCCAGACACCATTCTCAGGTCTTTGTATATATTATCTCATAGGGTCTTTGCAACAATCCTGGGTGACAGGTATATTATTACACACCCTTTAAAGATGTGTCAGGCAGTGAGATGTTAGATGTAAGGAACCAACCTTTTTAAGGAGAAATAAAACTGGCATTCTAAGTGTTACAGTTTCACTCTAAAAGCCCACACTCTTAACACTATACTGTATTGTTATTTTGCTACAAAAGTGAAAATTTATAAAATGGAAGCTCCCTTACGTTTGCCAATTTACTTGATATGAGAAATGATATGAGAAAGTTCATGAGTTACTCAAAATGAAATAGCTCTTGCTATACATGTTTTCAAGTTAAGCACTGTGTGTGTGTGTGTGTGTGTACATACATGATTAGATTCTGTTCCTTTTAGGTAAGTTAAAAGAATCAGTAGCCCAATACTTCTACTCAAAGTTTTATTTAAAATTTGAGTCCCAATCAAAAAAATGGCATGTCATCTAGGCTCAATATTTTATTCAACCTCCTAAAGTGTTTTAGTCTAAATAAGGTTTCATACATGATATAACAGCATAGTACACATATGAGCCAAAACTAAAGATAATACACTATAAAGTGTACATTGGAGGCCTTGAGGTTGTGAGAAATTATGTGGTTCTCATGAACTAAGAGTTTTACCTCTTAAATCAATGAGTATTTGATTATATCAGATATATACTAGTACTTCCAAAGAATGATTTATGGGCTTCAAGGAGATCTTTGAAGCTACTTAAAAACCTGAAACCTTGTTAATAAATGGATGTGATCACCTTGGAACATAGAAAAACTGGGGGCCCTGATGGGCAGATAAAGGGAATTTGGCAGGGCTCATCCTGTGTGGCCCGGAGACTGGGGTCACATGAAGATCTAATCCTCACAGCAGGTCTCTCTGCAAAGAGGAAATGGCCTTTAAAGTTCCAAAAGACAATCATTTCCATCCTCGCACTCTAAATCCAACTATGCTAACAGCAGAGTATAAAGGCATAGTAAGGTTATTTTCAGACAGATTAGACCAAGACTGCTTATTCATCAGGTGCCTTTTCTGAGCAAATTACTTGAGTCCAAGTACCATCAAAATGAAGTGAAAAACTAAAGCAAAGAAAAACATATAACGGAAGAAATGGTGAGATAACTCAGGAGTTCCAGTGAACTAAATCCCAGGAAGTTTAGTTGTACTGTAAGCTTGGAAGACAACCAAAGTCAGAACAGGAAGTGAATGGGCTCCAAGAAGAATGTCTTCAAGATGAGGATGGAACACAGTCCAAGCAATAAACAGAATGACTAAGAAGCTGGATGAGATCAGTGACTTAGCAGCAGAGTGAAGAAAGCACATATCCCTTCTCTCATCAAGAAAAAAAAAAAGAAAAGAGCTGATTAGATAGTCTAGGAAAAATAAAACACTAATAAAAATAACAAAAATATAGGCAAGTCACAACTCAGATATGAAACAAACTAAAATTTGGCATGCTTTTAAGCCATCAATTAACTGTAAGTAGAAAGAATCCCTTTGCCTTGAATGTTGGAAACATTCTCTTTAAAGTCATGCAGATCTTCACATTAGACTCATAGAAAAAGAAATGAAGTCAGTACAACTCATGGCTTTGCAGTGAATACTATTTAACAGTCATAATTTTATAAATGGTGCTTATTAATTTTTCGTTTTTAGAACAAAAGTGGACAAAATAGGGAAGACAAATATTTCTGCAGATCAGAGTGCAAGTGTGATCTGAAGTGGATAGAGGTTGAGAAGTGCAGGAGAGTGGGGAGAGACAGATGGCAATATAGAGACACAATAGCCTTTTGTGGAAATTCAGTGGAAAGTCAAGAAATGTTTGCCTCTTTTTTATTGTTTTATATTATGTCATAAACCTTTGTCAATTCTGTTTTTATTTTTTACATTTTGTCATAAAATTTGTCCATTAAATTTTTGCTTTTTTAAAAATAAAGTACATATTTCTACAAGCCTTTGAGTGAATAAAAACTTGGACACTTCCACAGACAAGAATTCAAGAGCATTATCTTGAATAGAAACACTAGAAAAAAATTTGAAAAGGAACTGAAGACAGTGTTGTGCTCTGGATAGTCTCAGTTTTCCTAGGACGAGTTCAATGAAGCACACATACGGCTGATAACTCAAGAATAAGAAATATGAAGGTGACCACCAGAAAAACTGAAAACAGAAATTGCTTTCAAAAATGGCACATGCAATTTAGAGTAAGTAGGCAGGAGACTAATGCTTTTCGTTATAAGCATATCCACACTGACATTTAAGACGTAAAGTTTTACAAATGAAAAAAGAAGGAAGACTTTTATCACTATTATCAAATGCTGTAAAGAGCTCAAATAAAAGTAGCCTATGGATTTGATAACATGATGTGTATTTGATAATACACTATAAAGCAGGGATTATGTTCCCTGCTTGCCAAGAGTTGAAGAGTAAAGGAATGGAAGCTATGGATTTAGATCACTCAAATCATTCCATCTTTGCATGAGAGATATGATTTCCAGTCTTTCATCATCCTGTCTTCCTGTTTCTGGAATTTCTTCAGTTTGTGAATATTCATACCATCCTTCAACATTTAGAACTGAGATGATATGATAGACAGTCTGCGCAATAAGGAGTGAGAAAGAATATAGCGTTTCTTATTCTGAACTTGTATTGAATAAATAGCCTATTGAAGCAACCTAGATTTGCCCTAAAATGTTGAAGACATATATGTTATGGCATACTCATTCTGATCACACACACACACACACACACAAACATGTGTATATATAAATCAATGATTATTACTTGCTTATTCTATCAAGCAACAAAATGTAAAACTGTACAAAGTTAATAAACTCGCAATCATTTCCTTTCTCACTCCCCTTTATTAACTGCTATTAAACTCCCCATACTGGGATCACTGGGTCAAAGGGTTTTTGTATTTTTAATTTTAGATTATTGCAGATTAATTTTTAAAGGAGAGATAGCAATTTACACTCTCACCAATACAAGAATGCCCAGAACCTTATATCCTTTGTATATTTTTTTCAGTCAGAGGGTTAAAAAATAGCATATTGCTTTTTAAATTTGTATTTATCTGACTGTTAGTGAGAATGGCTAGGGTGTTATATGTTTAAAGTCCATTTGTATTTTCTCTCCTATATATTTCTTAAATATTTTGCCCATTTTTCTATTTATTTGTCTTTTTTATCAGCTTTCAGGAGACATGTGGAATATAAAAGCAACATCTGTCATCTCCATTGCAAATATTTTCCCTGTCATTTGTCTTTGTCTTTTAAATAATTTTTTATAAAATTTACATACATTTTTGTTCCTTTTCAAAATATAGATTTTCCCTCATTTTTAACAAGCATCTGAATGATTATAAACTTGGGCACAGCCACAAGAATTCAAAGGCATCATCTCCAAAGGTATCCAAGATACCCATAGATCCAACTCACAGCAGCAAGTTCACAGGAACAGTCAAGAATTTACATCATCATCTTGCACAACAGTGGAATCAAGTAAGTCTTCCGGTCACTGATTTCTGTGATTTGGGGAAGCCCAAGGAGTCTCGTGGGGACTATACTTCAACACTTATTCAAGAGTGTTGAATAACTCACAGCCAAAGTTATAATCACCCAACTCAGTCATTCCACAAACTATATCTTCTTTTTGCCCCAAAAACAAACATGATAAACAGAATGAACATGTCCTTGTCTTTAAATATCACCTTACAAATTGTGAATTATTTTATAGTATGTGGTAGGAAAGCAATCCCTGAATATTGGCATACTTTTATATTCCATTTGTAAGTTGCTTTCACAAAAGACTCATTTGATCAATCTTCCAGAAATAGCAATGTTTTTCATCATCTCCATTTCTCAGATTTAGAAACAGATTGACAGAAGTGAGAAGTGACACACCCCAAATAAATAAGTGCTCAGGTTGAACTAGGACCCAGCCACAGGCTGCCTTCCAGACACTAAAATTATATGAATTGAAAGCACAGTAATAATTAAGCATCTCTAGTAATCTCTATATATTTTGAAAATGTACAAATCTAAAAGCTGTATGTGGTGGGGGTTTGGGGTTGGGAAATTTCTTCCATCGTATTTCTTCTTTCTCCATAGATGTCTTACTTAAGGCTCACTTCCCCACAGCTTTTCTTGGTATTCGATTGCGGATGCCAAAGGTATCAGCAGATCTGGTTAACAGATAGTAGTACTTTGACTTTGAATGAGATTAGCTTCCAGAATAAGCACAGTGACTTTTCCTCCTTCAGTTTGCTGTTAGACCTGGTGCTCTTGCTCCCCTTGTCTGAAATGTGTTTACTAAAGACAGAGCCCTAGCCTCTCAAAATGATAAAAAGAGTTACTTAGGGAAAGAAGAAAATACTCAAAGTAAAATACTGTAGTTTATTGTTGAGCTGTTGGTTCAAGTTTGCTTCAACCGGGACCCGAAAAAGGATGAAGCATGAAGTTGAGCAAAGTGCACTCTGGGTATGTGCGGGATGAGGGACATATGGGACACAGGGGACCCTGGCTCTGCCATTGACCAGTAGCACATACACCTTGAACCCTGGCAAAATCTCTGCCCTTTATTGATTTGTTGCCACATTCCAGATTCTATGCTTTATGTGGATTATCTCGATTAAATATTCACATAACCCTAATGGGCTTCATAGACACATTTGCAGAGCCATCGTGAGGACGAAGAACAACAAAGCACAAAGGGACTGTCATGGGGCCATCTGCACTGTGTTGGGCCTTTGCACATAATTAAACTTCGATAGATACTGTAGTGTTGTGAACACCGGGGCAGAGCAGAACAGGTACTAATTGGAGAGTTCGTTAGAGCAAAATTCAAAGGAAATTTGAATTTACCACGGAAATGTGATCTTTGCCTAACCATAGTTAAAACTTGGTAGTTGTAGCTGAAAATAATTTTTTAAACAAGAAAAAAGTATGAATTTGAGGTAAGAAACTCATTATACAAGGCACAATCATTTTGGAAAGAAAAGTATTATTTAACACATTTCTCCATGTGATATGGCTCCAGATTGTAAGATGACTTTTCTGTATTGGAGTTCACTCAAATCCCATCTTGGTACAATGTGCTTACAGATCTAATTCTAAAAATATCTCTTTGTATTTTGGAACTTATAAGTAGTCTACTAAGTGGAGGGAAGAGTTGCAAGTTTCTCATTCTCTTGCTGCTCTTGGGGAATTGCTACAAAGCATATCATTTTTACCTCTGTCTCTACTCTCTCCATCGTGCCAAACACCTATTATGTCTATTATGCCAAAAATGTAAAAGTTTTGAAAGGATCCAGGAAATTACTTGACTGTGGGATTGTTCAGGGATCATTCTCATTGAAATATCCTTTTTCCATGTCTGTTAAAAGACTAGATGGTTTCAGTTCTGAACGGATATTCTGACACTCTTGAATACCTTTTTTGGGTTTTTTTTGTTTGTTTGTTTGTTTTTTGACTGATGATGGCTGACATGAGATCCTGAACACACTACCAGACTGAGGAAAGTTCCACTAGAATCAGAGGGCTACCATAACATAGCCACGTGACCTGTTGTGAAGCCAATCTATTAATACGTGGAGGTTTGGGGGAACTCTCTAAGTTGCTTTTTCTTGCAGGATCTTCTTTGTGTACTTCACAATGATTTAAGCAGAAGTGCAAATCTAGGGCATGGCATGGAGGTGCCATTTAAATAAAGCAAAGTTTTCCTGTCTCTCAGATGGCTTTATTTTGGAGAAAGTGTAAAACAAATCAAATCCAACACTTTTGGACAAGTGTGTACGAACTCATGCAATTATAGGAAGTGTTTATATTAGATTGATTGTCTTTAGTGGACTTATTTCGTATGGGAAGCATACATCATCTAGGATGATAGCAATTTTTTTTTAATCTAGTACTGGCAGCAGGGAAGAGGCTGCCCTGTTCATCTGCCCACAACCTCCGTTCTATTAAAAGTTTAAGAAAAGCTCTAAAGGAGAAGAGGACTGTACCCCTGGCTTCTGAAAATTTTGGATGATATTCTGTGCTCTTTAACATGTGTGGCTATTTAAATTAATGTAAATAAAATAAAATGTAGAACTCAATTCCTTGTCAGACTAGGCACATTTCAAGTGTTTATCAGGTGACCAGCAGTTAACCTATTACACAGTACATACAGATGTAGAAAATTATCTTCATTGTGGAGAGTTCTACTGGTGATGTTGGTTATAGATTAAGTACTTTGTGAGCACCAAGTAGGTCTGATGGCCTGCCAGATTTGGGGCTGTCTTGATTATCTACTTTTATCACACTGAAACAAAAATACAAAGACCCAAATTCTTAAAATCAAAGATCTTATTTTTCAATTATTCCCTATTAATCAAAATTTCTATTAATTAAATTATCACGTGAAATAGTCTTTCAACTAGGATAACCACATTGGACTATGGCACAAGAAAAGGCGTAAATTTTCTTGTGTAAAACTATAGCTATTGAGGCTTGTTTGTTACAGAAGTTAACCTACCCTGAGTAATAAAGAAATTGGCATCACAACAAAAACTAAAGTATATGGCACTGACTTAACAATTAAGTAGTAGGCAGCAAGAAAACCAATATTAGATAATACAAGCCTGAAGAACCCTTTTATTTGGGGAAAATTTTTTTTAACTCTTCCATTGATAACTTGGAAGGCAGAACAAATGCATCCTGGACTAGATCAGAAAACAGGTCATTGTTGTATATCAGATGTAACTGGCTGCACTTAACAAGGCATTAGAAGAGAAACTTAAGTTTGGGTCAAACTTGTCTGGCTCGAAAGAGAATAGTGTGCAACTAAAAAAATTTTGAATTTGAAGGTTGGTAAAAATTGAACTTCTAGACCCAAAAGAGAAACAAATACATATGTGTATGTATATACATATATATATATACACACATACCACATTTTCTTTATCCACTCATGAATTGAAGGGCACTTAGGTTGAGTCTGCATCTTTGCAATTATGAA
Organism: Cheirogaleus medius; assembly: GCA_008086735.1. Lineage (NCBI taxonomy): Eukaryota > Metazoa > Chordata > Mammalia > Primates > Cheirogaleidae > Cheirogaleus > Cheirogaleus medius. The sequence continues at coordinate 166,896,548 of VBSM01002608.1, forward strand.
TTATGCTTCAATAAACATTCAAGTACAGTTGTCTTTTTGATAAAATGACTTCTTTTCCTTTGGTTAGATACCTACTAGTGGGATTGTTAAATCAAATAGTAAGTCTATACTTATTGCTTTGAGGAATCTCCATACTATATTCAACAGAGGTTATACTAATTTGCAGTCCCACCAACAGTGTATGAGAATTCCTTTCTCTCTGCATGCATGCCGGTATCTATTGTTTATTGACTTTTTAATAATGGCCATTCTAACAGGGCTAAAGTGGTATCTCATTGTGATTTTAATTTGCATTTCCCTGACAATTAGTGATACAGAGCATTTCTTCATGTTTGTTGGCCACTTGTCTGTCTGTCTTTTGGGGTATGTGTCTTTTATGCCTATTTTGTCAAGGGTTTTTATCAAGAAAGGGTACCTAGTTGGGATGGAGCAGATCCGCGGGGCATGCAGGCAGGGCATGACGCGCACAGGTCACGGTGCCCAGGGTGCCTATGCGGGACGGTACGGGTCCATGGCATGCAGACTGCCCAGAGCCAAAGGACAGAGCTGTGCTGGCTTCGGCCCTGCTCGAAGCCTGCTTGGGGCCTTTCAGGAAGCAGCAGAAGTGGTCCAACTGTCCTAGCAGTGGGCAGTGGGTGCTGAGGGCTAAGGGCACCTGCCTTGCTCAGGTCCTGCAGGAAGCACATTTGAGCAGAATTTCATCCAGGCCACAGCAGTGTGTGTCGGGCCCTTGGTCTCCTGCTGTGGTCAGGGGTCCCAGGGGTGCACATCACCTGCCCATGACCTAGTGCCGGGCTCCTGGTTCCCTCTCCACCTGGCAGGGGCCAGGGGGAAGCTGCAGTCACAGATCTGACCCCTGGGCAGAAGTAGCATTCCGTGGTTGGGATGTTAGAATGGCGCCAGCCGCAGTGCCCAGGGCTCACAAGGCACCGTTCCTTCTCTCTGGAGTAATGCAGCTGCACAACTTGCAGTCAGGTCTCTGCATGAGTCTGGAGCCCTGCCGCGGTGGAGGGGCCCTCCTGCCGCTCTGGTTGCAGTATCTTGAGGGGAAGCGTGGAGTCTGGGCTTTGCTCCTGTTTCCCTTTCCCACATGTGGGTGCTTCCCCCAAGGACCTCTGTCCTGCTGAGCGGCTCACCCCGCTTCCATCTTCCTCACTTCACTCCCTTCTGCCTATGGATTCCCAGAGCTGTTGCCCAGACGACCAATCGGAGGTGGGTATCTGTTCGCCATTTTCCATCCTCTCGGTGAGCGCGGCATTGTGCAGGCTGCTTCTAGCCCGCCATCTTGGCCTCCAACCTCTCCATTAAGTTTAAAAAGAGGTTTGTGGGCCAGAGAGCAAAGAAATATAATATATATGGTTGAAAAAATATGTCTAAACACTATGTTTGGTTATTGTTGTAAGGAGACAACCGTAAGAAAAAAGGTGAGTTGCCTACCAAGTCTCTGGGAAAACTGTTTTGTCAAGGAAACCATGAGCCTAAACAATCAATCATCAATCAGCTAATCCATAAATCAACAATAAATAAATGCCTTTGACTGTTAGAGTCAAAACAACTGCAGGCTCTCATATTGCACCATCAGGAAGAGAGCCATGAAGCCCAAGCAGCCTTCAAGGAGAAACTGTTCCATGACACCTCAGATTTGACCATGGAGAAAAAACAATCAAACAAGAACAGGCAGATCAAAGTGTCATGGCTATCAGAAGACAAGGGGGTTTTCCCCAGGGAACAGAATCAGGGTCTACTTAGGGAACTTCCTCTACCTCCTTCTTAGTGCCTGTCCAGTGGGATTTCAGAAATGCTATGGACCATTATGAATGTGTTTCTCCCTTTTTCCTCCTTAGAAGTAATAGCTGCTACTTCTTGCCTTTGACCCATCATATTTTGGGCACAGGTAGGCAGATGACTTTTCTTTGCTTCATAGTTCACCAAGCCACAGGATGCCACGGTGAGAGAACTGCATATCACCCAGAGAATCTGGACTTTGAGTCAGATATAGCTGGATGAGCTGGATGAGACTTAATGTTGTCTCACTTTTAAGAGAGATGGGTGTGAAGAAAGACACTGTGAATATAGTATTTGGTGACCGAGTTGGTGAACTGTGGCAGAGACTTAAAGCTGATCAATATCCATTTCCTCCTCTCCTTTCTGGCCATGTGTTGAGGCTGCATATAACAATTTCTTCTGCACCTACATGTGACAATATGGATGAGTGCTGGCAGTGGAATATAAGTAGAAGTGATGTGTGTTTCTTTTCAGGCAGGGCCCACGAAATTCCTCCCCTACGACATCTTTCACCCTCTCTCTTTTTCCAGCAGCCAGCTGAATGGAGAAGGTTTTACTCTGAGTCTACAAAAGGGTGGAGTCAAAATGTTCTGGGTCCCTGTGACTTCTGCCCTTCACCAATGTGATGTAAGGGAGACACACACTTTTACTATGCCCAAGTGTTGAGATTTGGAGATGGTCTGTGCAGCGGTTAGCCTGCCGTGACAAACGTGGTGAGAATCGCTGCTTCCCGTCCACTGAGAATAGGGTTCTTCTGCTATGTAGAGTTGACATGGCTCATTTAGGAATATGGACAGAGGATAGAGGGTGTTTTCCCCCACAGTTTCTAGGACAAAGTTGCAGGAAATGGGCAAGGGGATGGAAATGCTCTTGCCCCTTTATAAATTCACTCCGGGTAGAAATTGTGGATCCACAACAAACACATTTCTTTTTTGGCAGTCTTCCTTGGAATGCATCTATGCACGTTTTTAAAAATTTTTTTGAAACAAAGAAAAACTTTTTTCTAATTTATAAGAACATTAAAATCAAGCTAGCATTATTTCTAAGTTGAATGGCAGTAAGCAGGGACTTGCAACAATATTACACATTCACCAACCCTTCTCAAAATGCAACCTCTCAACTGTATATAGTACATACAGACCTTGAGCTTCTTTTATTGAGAACATCATCAGGGTCCACTAACCTCTTTCTTCCTGTAAGGAGGAAAGAGTATTACATAATGATGTCATGGGTCTCAGATCCCAAAGGATTCTCAGATATGAGCACCTATGAACGTCCCATGGAAGCTCGGTTCAAGTGCTTTGTAGGAAACTAGAGAGATTGTTCAAGTAATTAGAAAGACCACAGTATCTACCTCTCTTCTTTTCCTTATTCCACCACTGACATGACTAGACTCGTAAGGTGCAGGTGAACTCCTGGTCAGGTAAGACGTTGGTGAAAAGTAGGTGATTTGGAAGTTGCCAGTTGTTTTCCTGGAAAGACATAGCTTTTCACAAGGGAAAAGAATTTCTTTTTTTCATGATTCTTAAAAATCAGGTAAAAGAAGGCAAGGAGGATATGACAGTCTGGTCATGACAGAGTGTATTGCTGCCACTGCTGCAGCTGACAGAACTGTGTGGGCAACATGTGGCTGAGGTTGTTCACAGAAGCTAGTAATATCGGACATCAAGCATGGACTGCCTTTGGCTCTGGGTGACATTGAAGAAGCAGTTTTTCTTCTCCCTCAAAGACAGGCAGTAGCCACAGTGGGGGTGAGTCTGGACATTATAATAACAGACAAAGATGCACTGGACAATGCAGAAACAGTTTTATACAGTGACACTTGGACCAAAGCAGAAGCCCTGGCTGCTGAAAAACTGGGACGTGGTCTATCTCATCAGTTTTCTGGCTGCGTGACCATGAGAGGCAAGAGTCACACCTTTGGACGAGGTCCATAGTTTTCCTGGAAAATTTAGGGAAGAAAGAATTCCCAAGAGATAAGTGTTTGACTCCCTAGTAATTTTGTATATGAGACCATGAACGGGTTTTAACTCAAAAAAATTAAAAAGATCATATTCAAACCCCACATGAGTGAAGTTGGTCATACCTGGTATGCAGAAGTAACTGAATGAATTAGAAGGCATTATATCAATGGGTTTTCATGTATATGATCCTTATCTTCTTTGTTAATGAGACACCTGGGGCTCAGAAGTGTTAGCCCTCTTGGGCAAAATGTGATATGCAGTAGGTGGCTGAGTATAAACCTCGTTTTCTGACTCTGGAGGCCTGTGACAGTCCTCTGCCCATAAATATGCTATCTCTCCATGAGCCTCTGCCCTGTGTATCAGCTCAGAATGTCAATAGTCTCTTAATGTCATGTCACCTGGTAAAACCACCATTTTATCTTGGAATAATTCTATGTTGTGTTCACATGTTTCAAAACAGCTCTGTTTTGCAATTGACTATGCCCTTGTTCCCCAGGCATCCCAAGGACCCAGAGCAGTGCAGTAGCTACAGCTCACATTAGACAAAGGATAATAATGTCACACTATTTTGAGATTAAATTTTTCATGTGATGGCATGACTCGATATATTAAATGTTCTTCAAAAACCTATTGCATTGCTTATATTTCTGGCAATATGATGAATTCGAAACCATGACTGTTCCTCATGCAAAAACAACTCAAACTGATGAAAACAATGTTTAAGACAAAGTTTTCAAAGGAATCACGAAGCTGGCAGGAAAGTAAAGAATCTACAGATGCTAAAAATAGTGTGAAAAAAGAAATCTTGGGAAGTAAGCAAGCACTAAAATTTGCTTTTGCGTGAAAGCATAGATGCCAAACCATGGTGATTTCAGCCTTTGTTTTGAGGCAGAAAGTGCCAAGGACAGGAAATAAAGCTTAGAACTCTCCCAAGGCACAGAGATAAACAGGAGATCTCAACGTACACATGGAATACCAGATAACTATGTTCTCTCTTAGGACAAATCAAGAATACATACCTCACAGAAGAGGAAAGCAAGGAAACTTTACTATCCTAATATTGGTGTAGGGCAGAGAAAAATCCTGAGAATCTATAAACACACAACACGCTTCCTTCAAAATTGTCTTATCTGCTGCTAATCACTTTAGTAATTTTTTCACTTTAGATATCGTATTTTTCATTTTTAGAAGTTCCTTCCTTTCTATCTTCCATTTCCCTCTTTGTGATGTTCATACTTTTCATTAAATTCTCGAACATATTTAAAACAACTGTTTTAAAGTTTCTGTGTGTCAATTCCATCATCTCTGTTATCCTTGGGTTGTTTCTACAGTGAAAATTTTCTCTTGATTGTGTGTTACCCTTTTTCCCTCCTTGTATATTTACTAATAATTTATTGCATCCTGGTCATTGTAAATATTACATTATTGAGAGCTAAATTTGTTGTCTTGTTGCAAATAGTTTTAGTCACTGTTTTGACAAGCAAATAAGTTACTTGCAGTTCATCTTGATACTTCAAGGCTTGTTGTTAAGCTTTGTTGGGAAATCTGGAACACTCTATTCCAGGACTAGTTTAACACTGCCCCTAAAGCCCCAGGTGTTCAGTGATATCTTTCTACTCTGTCTTGTCGGAACTCTGACTCTTAGCTCTGTGTGAGCTCTGGGAATTGTTCTGCTTACATGAATGGCTTAATATTGAGAGACAAACTCATAAAGAGACTTATACAGATTTCTGAAGCTCTTTCTCTATGTGGCTCCCCTTCCTCTAGTACTCTAAAAGCTACACCTGCTTCCGCATCCTTGAATCCCAGGCTCTATGTTCTCAATTCAGCAAGACGGCTGTGATCTGCTTGGGGCCCCCATGTCTACACGATGTTCCCGTGTTTCTGAAAATGCCTCTAGGCAGAAAACCAGAGCAATCACGAGGCTCCTCTCCTGTGATCCCTTCTCTTCGGATCACAGTCCTGGGCTGCTTGTTGTCCAAGTCTAAAAAAACTGTTATAAAAATGTTATAATGGTTGTTAGGTCTATATAGAGGCAAAAGTTATTGAACCATATACTTTAAACGAGTGTATTTTACTGTATGTAAATTATACTTCAATAAAGTTGATTTTTTTAAACACTTTGTAAGGATGAAAAGATAATACTCTGACATCCGTCAATCTGGGTGCTGATAATTATCATAAAAGTATAGTAATTAAGACATCAAAGTATATAGGCCAATGGAAGAGAGAAAAAGAACCTAGAAACACACTTACATGTATGTTGAAATTTCAGTTGTGACAGATCTGTCAATTAAAATCAGTGAGGAAAAGATGTAAAAATGAGTAGTATTGGAACAATTGCTTATTCACACTGCTTTTTTACTTTACAGAATATCAAAAATATATAGGTTGATTAAAGACTTAAACATGAGAAGTAAAAATAGAAAACTCTTAGAAGCAACACAAAAAATATGCTGTAAAATTAGAAAAGAATTTCATATACACAATTTTTAAAAAGAAAAAGATCAATAAATTAGATTACATATATTAAAATTAAAAACATTATATTCAGCAAAGGAACCATAAAGAAAGTGAAATGACAAGCTGAAAACTGTAAAATAATAACTGTAACACATAACTGAAAATATTAGTATTAAGAATATATTAGTAAACTCTGCAAATTGATAAGAAAAAGGACAAAAATACTCCAGTAAAATGAATAAAATATTTTAATAATAACTTCAAAGAAGAGAATGCATAGATGAAGAATGAACATATAAAAATATTCAATCTCATAATGAGGGAAATGCTTAAAACCCAATGAGATACCGTTTTTCCACCAACCAATTTGGCAAAAATTTAAAAACCTGGCAGTATAAGTGTTGGCAGTGATGTAGGTAATAATAACTATTTTGTGCTACTGATTCTCATTTAGCACAGTGTAAATTACTACAACCATTTTGAAAAATAATGACATTTTTAAGCCAAACTGCAGACATACAAGCCCATTAGCCTATCAATCTCCCAGATTCATTTACCTATGGAATCTCTTACACATGTGCACCAGGAAACACATAAAAATATTCATAGCAGTTTCCATATTATCAAATAACTAGAAAAAAACCCAAATGTTAACTGGGATAAGTAAATTCTGATATAGTTATACAATGGAATAATACACACCACGAGAATTAACTACAGCTATCTAGAAACAATTAAACAATTTTAAAAACCATAAACACCTGAACAATATTATTTGAGAATACTCTGAAGAGTATCCTGAAAATATTTAATAAATGAGAATACGCAGGCACTGGCCTAACAGAATGGATGCTGGCCGTGATGCTAGAGAAGGTGCCTGGCGTTTCTCTGATGTGCCAGGCAGAAACCCTTTATTTTCTGGATCGTGGGAAGGTTCAGAAGATCCCAGGAAACAGGTCTGAATGGCCTCGGCAGGTGGGCCCACAGGGGCTTGGGATGTGACTCTTTTCCAAGTGGTGAGGAAGTATTTTGATATTTTACAACAGGCATACCAGTGCTTAATAGCTGAATACTTAGGCCATAGAGAAATGCATCCGTGAACAAACCACAGTGGGAAGCGAGGGCATGACAAACCAGGGTGGAGGTTGCCGGGGGTGTGGCCTGCAGAGGCAGAGCTGGAGCGGGGAGCAGGCACAGGGAGCTGCTGAGAAATTGACAACGTGCCCGCTCCTACTGTGTGATGGGGAAACACATTACTGCTGATGTTTATACTCTTTCCACATCAGGGAATCAGGGATTTATAATTATTCATTGCCTTAGTCCATTTGGGCTGCTATAACCAACTAGACAGACTGGTTAGCTCTCATAAATTTGTTTAATAGAGTTGTTGCCTCGGCACCCATTTTTAGGCCTTACATGAGTTGTCTGAAACCCAGTTGAACTTACCACCTTTGGCATAGTTAAAGCTTCCCTGTCCCATATCGTTGTTTGTGACACAGCCCACTTGCTCCTCATCTCGCTGACCCAAGTTCCAAACCTCCCACAGCCGCTGACCACGACAAAACCTAAGGGTCAATACAAGAGTCAAGTAAATAAGCTCCCTCCTTTGTGCATGTTTTCTTTAAACTACTGAATCCACAACTCCCAAGAGAAAGCCTAAGGAATAATGCCCACGGGCCTTAATACAGAATGAAGCCATGGTCCCACAGGTGGCTCCCTTCTCCTATCTCTGTCTCTCTCTCCCTGCCCCACTCTCTTCCTCCCCAACCCGTCAGTTGAGCACCACCTGCAGACTTCCCCTCCACTCCCGCTAGCACCCTTAACCTCCTGGGAGACCTGTAAGCAATCGGTGTCCTCATGCACTTTGATTTCACCTCCTCATTGTGTCTTATCTGACTCACACACCTAAATCTAACTTTCTGGTCAGGGCTCTCCTAGAAAGTGGCCATCTTGGCTTATAGCCTCTCAATAGAGACCTCAAGACCAAATTAGAAAGAAAACATAACTATAAGGATCACAACGGTGGCTTATAAACAGCAGACAGTCACTTCTCACAGTTCTAGAGGCCGGCAAGTCCCAGATCAAAGTGCCGGCAGATACCTCACAGGACAGAAGGGGCAAATAACTTTCTCAGGCCTCTTTTATAAGGACACGAATACCATTCATGTGGGCTTCACCCTCATGACCTGATCCCCGCTCCAAATCCCCGCCTCCTAACACCATCAAGGTGCAGACTAGGATGTAACATATGAAAGGTAGGTGGGGGGAGAGGTACAAGCCTTCAGTCTAGAGCATTCATTATTTAACAGAAGCAATAAAAATTGATGTAAAAAAGACTGGAAATTATAATGATTTTAGATTAAGAGATAGAGACTGCAAGCCAGAAGGAGCAGTATAGCTGTGAAAAGAATTGTTGAGAAAAAAATGGTCCTGGTTGTGCAACTTTATGCAAGTCGCTTAACCAATTCTTCATCGGTTAAGCAGAATCCTAATATCTAACGAACAGCTTTTGTAGTGAGGATCAAATGAAGTGATTGATGACCCCGATAGTGAGACTTGAATGCTAAGGTTCTCTCTGCATTAATATATACACAGAGTAGCACTATGTGTTCTTAATTTTTCTGTTACACATCTGGTTAAAAGATTAAAAGACAGAAACCTAATAGCATTTCTTAGACCCGCACAGCTAGCAGCACACTTAGATTTAGTTTTGGAAATATGGAACAGCATAAAGTGCTTTTTGGAAATGCAGCCAGGGTTCCTGTCATGGACCCACCTGGTCCCCACTGCACCAACCCTTTGCACCGTAGTGGCAAAGCTCCGCATCACATGGCCACCAAGACTTCCTTCAGACACTGTTTCCCTCTTTCTTCTCTGATTTCTTCACCATGCAGAAGTAGCTGGCCTGCTTTGGAAGCATACTATATCAAGAAATAAACAACACCATCGAAAAACCCCATTTTAGGCAAATCTTTGTTTTCAGAAGACTGAGACTTACAGTGATGCATCAGCAATTGTTGAAAGTAAATTCTCAGAAAATGTGACACATTTAACAAAGTTGATGGTGGGAAAAGCTGTAAAGCTGTGTTCAAGAATTTGGCTGCTATTTACATTTTTTTACATGACTAATTTTTAGGGGAAAATGCATTTGTGGCCATAAAATTTGCTTTTGCAGGACGCCCATTCTAGAACACTATCTACTCATCTTTACAACTCTAGAGGTGAAAATTTATTTTTACTTTCTTTCTTAACTGCTTCTTAGAATCTAGCAATAGTTTCTGAGTGAAGCAGGATGTTTTGACCCTGCCAATTTCAAACATGAATTCATTTCGACCTGTTGCACTTTCAAGAATCAACAGTCGATATGCCAGATGGCTTTGGCTAATCTTACACGGTTCCAAATATACTCATTTATGACTTCCATGGAATCTTGGAACTTAGCAATTTGCTTGTTTTCCTCCCCAGGTCTAGTCAGTATATGAAAGATCAGAACCAAGACTAACAACCGAATCAAACAATTGTGAAAGTTGTGTGTTATCCATGCAAGCAGAATCCAAAGCAGGTATCCTGCAATCTGAAAGCTAATTGGTGAGATCCAGAGACTCCATACCAGGATAAAATTATATGTGGTACCACTTAAAGAGGTGAAAGGCCAGGATAAATAAAATGCCTAAAAGTTGAAAACATAATTTTGATGTAGGCAAAGAGTTTTGACAACACAGCAATCCTGGAATTGTTTTCTGTTTTCTCATGAATTATCTGTGACATAGATACAAATGATCAGTCTTTTATCCAGTATATAACATTAGTAGCAGGAAAAATAAATCAAAGTAAAAATGCCGGAGGAAAGAACTCTAAATGATAAAATTCAGTAGTCATTTAACCTGACAGAAGAATAAAATATGGACAGAACTTAGACTTTTAAAATGTTACCTAGAAGAATTGAACTTAATAGAAACAATACCCTCCACATAAAAATGCACATAGCAAAAGTTGTAACCTATAAGATCATCTAGAAACCAAAACTATCAATAAATAAAATTGATAGCTTATTATAAACTGTACAGGGAAAATAATGGATTCCAATGAAAATGAGAATGGAAAATATGAGAAACAGCTTGAGTGACCTGTATAGAACACTGATACGTAACCTTAACATTTGTACCCCCATAATATGCTGGAAAAAATAAAAAAATAAAATAAAAGAGAAAAAAAGAATTTAAATGATTTAACGAATTTTGTTTTGGAATATGCCATCTAAATGTAAATGTAATGATTTTGTTACAATGTTGTATAATTGTAATCAAAATGATTGTTTGTGAAATGTGTTAGGCACTCAACAACATGTAGCGTAATTATCCCTACGTCAAAGTGACAAGATCAGAGAGGTGGTAGAAAGGCGATTTGTACTGATTTTTGAGGTTTCCTTCAATCCACAGTCATCCCCTCCACCAAACAAACTTGGTCTTATTTCTGAATTTCCCCATTTGTATACAAAATTTCATGCTGAAAGTCTTATTGCCATTCTGAATTCCTCCCATTTCCTCACTCCCAATTCAATTCATTGCTTTAGTCAGATTATTCTGTCTGCCAAACATAATTCCAGTAAGTGTTCTCCTCTCTGTTTCTCTTTGGTATAATCGCTACTTTTTAATACAAATTTCATCATGCCATCATCTTACTCAAAAATGTTTGGCTTCAGCTTGTGATTTTAACAGATTAATTGGTACCAGACTTGCCCTCTCACCATAAATATATAAAACAGGTTTGAGGAGACTGTTTCCAGGCATTAGTTAGCAGGCAGTGCAAGACTGTGATCCTTTAGGGAATAAAAATACATGAAGTGGGCCCCACTTTCACACAGCAATTTGTTCAGGGACAATTTCCTAAGTGTATCACAGGGAGGTAGAGAACAAGTGAACATCAGGGTCTTGATGAGTTTAGGAATTAGAGATCAGAGTCTAAAGCTGCTGAAATAGTTGGAATGAAATTGCTATGTAGGGTACCAGAGAGGGGGCAGCTTCTTAGAGGGGAGGCCCAAAAGTGTGCCTGAGCACTTCCTGCAGATCTGTGACCAAAGCCTTGGGTGCATATGCTCAGGCTGAGACTCCATGAGTACTAGCTGTAAGGTTGAGAGTGCATAAAAGACACTAAATGGCACACGGTGCTGAGGGACATTGAGATTCTGGGCCAGCCACAGGGGAGAGATCTCGTCAATACCCTTAGCATTCAGAGGAAACATCAGAAAGTTTCTGCCTTAGAAGTAAAGACCACAGTCTAGATTAAAGAATACTCTAGATCCAGGCTAACAAAGCCTAAAACCAAGCTTTGACAAAATCAAGGAGAGCCACAAGTAAGTTAATTATCTGCCAGGGCAAAATGCCACAATCCCTAAAGGAAGATGACAGCAAGACTTCTGACAATATATCGGACATTATGTCCAGCATAATATCAAAAATTACTAGACACAAACATAAGCTGGGCCATAATTTTTTTAAATCTTTTTTTGAGTATCCATTATTGGCTAGTGACTAAATTAAAATTCTGACTGGTGTGTTAGGCCTTTCATAATATAGCTCTCACTTATAAGGTTACTGACGCTCTTTCCACAAACACAATTTAGAGTCTCATGAAAGTTCACAACATTTTCTGAACACCTGAACAGGCCATCCTCATATGATTTTGCAATGTTATTCCCCAGAATTATGTGGTTTCATCCTTTCTAAAGTATACTCCTCACTTTCTACCTTTAAAACTATCTCACAGTCAAAGATTAAATAGTATTTTTGTCATTATTTCTTTGGCTGCTTTTAAGCAGTTGTGCTGTATTCCCTCACACTAGTTACTTACACCATTCAGACATACTCCTGTTCCACACTCTCACACATAAATAAACATACATATATATTCAAGAAATGTTTGTTAAATTTTGAAATGTTGATTAGAGTTCAGAACATTGTCACTTAGATTGTTGCAAAAATTAAACCATTTTTAAAATGAATTCCACTTGTAAGTGTGTAGAGTTCACCTAAATTGCACATTCAAATATATGCCTATTATGAAAACTTACAAAGACAGCATGACTTAACATTTATCAAAGGTACTCAGAATATGAAATGCTTATTTCAAATATTCTACTTTTTAATCTCAGTTTTGAAGGCTTTCCTATACACACACACACACACACACACACAACCACCACAACCACCAACAAGCATCACATTTTCTAGAAATATTTCCAAAACTTCTGGACTACTGTTTGTATCTCTGGTATCTTTCTCATGAGTTATTTACATCCCAGTAAGGGTGTCCACTTCTATTGCTCAGGGGGACCTAACATCTAAGCCAAGGTTTCTAAGATTATTGTATTTTTGCTGTTTTTCTATTGTTGCTGTGGTGAATTAGCACATTTTTAGAGGCTTATAACAACATAAATGTATTATCCTTCAGTTCCGTAGGTCAGAATTGCAGACAGTGTTAGCTGGTTCTCTGTTCATGCCTCGCAAGGCTGAACTCAAGGTGTCCCCTGGCTGGGCTTTTGCCTGGAGACTATGGGAGAGAATCACTTGCAGGTTCATTCAGATTGTTGGCAGAATTCAGTCAGGTTATGAAGTCGAGGACCCATCTCCTTGCAGGCTATCTGCTGGGAGCAGCTGTCAGCTCCTGTAGGCTCTTCTTACCTAGTTGCCTCTCCATCTTCAAACCAACAGCAGCAAATAGAGCCTTTCTCATGTTTTGAATCTTGCTCATTTCTCCTTCTACCTTATCTCTTCTGCTGAGAAATTTTCAGCTTTTAAGGATCTATATGATTAAGTTGGGCCCATTCCAATAAGCCAGGGAAATGTGCCCATCTTAAGGTCTATAGCATTTTTACATCTGTCAACGTCTTCCTTCCATAAAATGTAACATATTCACGGTTCCAGAGATTAAGGCATGGGCATCTCTTAGGGGAGTCATTCTACCTGCCACACATAATATTCACAACCTGTAGCCTTTATTGTGTTGTTAGAACAAAGATTCCTGAGAAAGTCACCCACCCCTCTGCAAAATAGCCTGGCTTTGCTGGAGCTGGTGGCTCACATTTGTACATTTTGCATGTGGCATTGGAATATAAACAAGAGAAGAGGATATTTCTCTTGGAGGAAAGCATGAAAAAAATCAACCTTCTATTTGAAATAAAATGGGTATTTCAATAAATATTTATGTATTGGCCCTACTGCCAATCACACCATAATTTAGTATGATGAATACATTTATGCAGGTGCTTGGGGTGTATTTTTAGCATTGATATTAATTCCTGCCTCTCAAAAAAAAAGATATATTTAATGGTCCTTTCTCAAGATTTGCAAGATTTGGATCAGTGGAATGCAATAGAAGAAGAATGAAGTTCATCAATTGCTGATACAAATAACTGCACAAATAATTTCATTTTTCTTTTAACCAAGACACTTCACTTAGGCATTTACTGAGCATCCATCCTGTGGGAGGCACTGACCCTTGCACGGGTTCAGGGATCTATATTCTTACATGGCACCTATATGTCTATATTCCTCATGTTTCAAAAGTAAACCATCTTGACCCTCTGGAGTTTTAATAACTGTTAAATTATTTGGCTTGTTAAAGTAAGAGCCCTTTAGGTCCTTGCAGTGCCTGCAAGATGGATAATACACTATACAGTCAAGAAAGTAAGGCTTCAGATAATTTACCTGTGGTCACCTGGCTTAGAATTCAATCTGGTTTCACTGACTCCAAAGGCAATGCTTTTTTACTAAATTATATTTGAAAATACAGACTGCGTCACTGTGAAAGCATGATAAAATGTTAGGGAAAGTTTTTGGAATATTATCTTGAACATCTTTATTTCTAAGCCTTGCAAATAATCATGGGGCAACAGGAGTGGGAAGATACAGTCACACCTCTACCTTAATTTTGCTAGTTCTTTAAAAATTAGGCTTTTTCAAAGTAAATGCTGCTAATTTGTGGCTTATTGTCTATTTTTCCTGCTCTGTCTATGTTCTTTTTTTTCCCTTAGAGCTGAAATAGTGCAGAAAAATGCCTGCTGTGTTCTAGTCTAAAGCAGCAAAACACAAAACTGTTGTTCAGCTACCATATGTACAGATAGCATTTAATTTTATAGTGGTTGATAAGTAGCATCTATTTATTTTTAAGCAAGTACAAGTTCAGTGGTGTGTATACATATCTCAGGTGTATGATGTTTGAATGAATTACTTTATTCATTTACAGGAGGATAGGGTATTCTCTTTACCTTGGTCTTGTAGACCGCCTGAACATCATTTGGGCAAATAGCCACTAGTCCCAATCTTCCCTCTGAGGAGGCCACATTTATTTGCGACCACATGAACAAAGATCCTTCTCACTCTCTTCTCCTCTCCCTTGTCCTGTAAATCGAATGGACCACAAAGCCTGGTGATAATGCCTCAGCATGGTCTTCTGGGCTCTTCCAAGCCCACAGCCCCTTCTGCAATCAGAGGTCGATCAGTCCTAGAGCTGAAGAACTGAAAAGCCTGAGGCAGATTCCACAGCTGAGATCTGCTCTGCATATTAGAAAGTCTTCCCCCAACAATATTGTCATCGTCTCCTTTCCTCTCTAGAAATGTTCTGGCCCCGCTTTGCCTCTCATACCAAATCCAAGTTTCTCAACTTGGCATTCCAGGCTGTGTTCATTGTGTTCTTCTCCTCTTCCCACTCAATGCCAGATCTCAACTCATGGTCACAGACCTGTGAAACTAACTGACTTGACCCTGAGCAAATATTGAACATTTCTAAACTCAATTCCTTACTCTGTAAAGTGAGGTTAAATATGATGATCTCACATTCTTGCTGAATCATTAGGATTCCTCTTAGAAATCAAGAGCTAAGCTAAAGTACAGGTACAATTGACAGTCTGATCTCTAATAGCACATCTGATATATTGCTTTGGATATTGTTACTAACTTTTTTGAAAGTGGAAAATTTTAACTACATATACAAGTAGAGAGAACAGTGTGAGGAATCTAACTGCACCTTGCCCATTTTTCTTTGATTATTTGAAAGAAAATTCCAGGTGTAATGTCATGTCACCACTACATATATATCTTAGTATATATATCTAAGAGATAAGATTTAAAAAAAAACAAACCACAGTACTAGCATCACACCTAAAAATAATTTCTTAATGTTATCAATTATTCAGCCTTGCCAAACTCTCCTCTTGGGGTATTTTTAATGATACATTGAACGGAAACCTGATTGAACAACAATGTGTCAGCTGTTCTGAAACCAGATCTATGCCACGCTAGAAGTTTCAGTTAATTCATCCACTGGAGTGTAAATAACAAAGGTTTACAGTCTACAGCCTTTCCATGTCTCACTGCTAAAAAGCAAAAGTCCCAGAACTTCAAAGAAATTAGTGTGATTCCATGGTTAATCCATTAAAAGATGTCCATAGCTGTGTTTTTGTGTTTTTTGTTTGTTTGTTGCTGTTGTTGTTGTTATGGTTTGGTTTGGTTTGGTTTGGTTTTGGTTTGTTGGTTTCTTTTTAGGAAACAAACATTATCAGAATCAAACCAATAGAAACAAGTGATACTAATGAGAATGAGATCATTTCAAGAGGCCCAACTGGTGCTAAAATTCTGTGACTTTAATGGAGATAGGGATTGTAAAGAAAGAAGCCAGTCCAAATTAGGGAAAAGAATGAATTAGAGAATGCTTTACAAAACAGGATTGTAAATTAGTTCTCCCAGAGACTGCATCAAGCCTGTAGAAGTGTCTTATTTGACTCAGTCACTTAATGCTTTCAACAATTTATATAAGTAATACTTATTATACGTTTCCTATGTCAGGCAGTTATAAGTGCTAGAGATACAGCAATGAACAAAATAAGCAAAATGCCTACCCTCATGGAGTTGGCATTCTTGTGTATAACTTGAATGCATAAAGTGGGTATGTACTCCTTAGTGCTTTGTTTTCATTCTTTCTTTGTTTTTAATTGATTAAGAAGGACTTTATGGAAGGCATGCCATCCTCAGCTGGGCCATGGGCCACAGGGCCACATTATACCTTTCTTGTTTCTTCTTGATTTTTACCCTGACCTTCAGATACAGACATAGATATAGATAGCATTTGAATTTTTTGGCACTCTTATAAAGCAAAGCTATTTTGCCTTCACATAGATCAAATGACTAATAATGCTATCCATTAGTGGTCATGCATCATTTTTCCCCCATTCTTTTTTTTTAATTTCACAATATTATGGGGGTACAAATGGTTTGGTCACATGGATTGCTTTTGTACAGCTTGACTCAAAGTTATAAATGTGTCCATCACCCAGATAGTGTGCATTATACCCTGAGGTATGATTTCACCCATCCCCTTCTCACCCCTCTCACCTGCTTGCTTTCCATTGAGTTTTACTTCTATCTGTGCATATGAGTTCTGATCAGTTAGTTCCAATTTAATAGTGGGTACATGTGGTGTTTGCTTTTTCATTCTTGCGATACTTCATTTAGGAGGATGGTCTCCAGTTCCATCCAAATTGTTGCAAAAGGTATTAATTCATTTTTTATGGGTGAGTAGTACTACATAGTATTCATATACCACATTTTATTTATTCACTCATAAATTGATGGGCACTTGGGTGGATTGCACATCTTTGCAATTGTGAATTGTGCTACAACAAACATTCTAGTACAAGTGAATTTTTGATAAAATGACTTTTTTTTCCTTTGGGTAGTAGGATTGCTGGATCAAATGGTAGGTCCACTTTTTGCTCTTTGAGAAATGTCCTTACTATTTTCCATAGAGGTTTTACTAGTTTGCAGTCACACCAGTAGTGTATGAGTGTTTTTTTCTCTCCACATCCATGCCAGAATCTATTTTTTTGGAACTTTCTAATAAAAGCCATTCTAACTGGGGCTAGGTGATGTCCCATTGTGGTTTTGATTTGCATTTCTCTGATGATTAGTGACATTGAGCATTTTTTCATATGTTTATTGGCCATTAGTCTAACTTCTTTTGAAAAGCTTCTATTCATGTCTTTTGCTCAATTTTTAAAAGGTTGTTTGATTTTTTTCTTGCTGATTTGCTTGAGTTATTTGTAGATTTTGGTTATTAGCACTTTATCAGATGTATAGCATACGAATATTTTCTCCCATTCTATAGGTTGCCTATTTTCTCTGTTGATTATTTCCTTGGCTGTACACAAGCATTTTAATTTAACCAAGTCTCACTGATTTATTTTTGTTGTTGCTGTGATTGCCATTGGGGTCTTATTCATAAATTCTTTGCCTAGCCTGATATCTAGAAGAGTTTTTCCAACATTTTCTTCTAGAAATTTTATGGTTTCATGTCTTAGATATAAGTCTACAAGTCATCTTGAATTAATTTTAGTGAATGGTGACAGATATGGATCCTGTTTCAATCTTCTACATGTGGCTATCCAATTTTCCAAGCACCATTTATTGAATAGGGATTCTTTTCTCCAGTGTATATTGCTGTCTACTTTGTCAAAGATCAGATGGCTATATGTGGATGGTTTTATATCTGGGTTCTCTGTCCTGTTTCATTGGTCTTTGTCTCTATCTTTGTGTCATTACCATGCTGTTTTTGTTACTATAGCCCTGTAGTATAGTTTAAAATCTAGTAAAGTGCTACCTCCAGATGTGTTCCTTTTGCTTAAGGTTTCTCTGGCTATTCAGGTTTCTTTCTGGTTCCAGACAAAGCACAGAATTATTTTTTTTAGCGCTGTGAAAAATAACATTGATATTTTCATGGGGATCGCATTCAATCTGTAAATCACTTTGGGTAGTAAGGACATTTTAACAACAATGATTCTGCCAATCCATGAGCATGATATGTTTTTCCATTTTTTTACATCATTTGCAATGGAATTATTTTTAAAAATCAAATAGAAGTTCTGGAAATGAAAAATGCATTCAAGGAAAGACAAAACACAGTGGAAAGTCTTAAGAATAGACTAGACCAGACAGAAGAAAGAATCTCAGAACTTGACAACAATACCTTCGAATTAAAAAAGTCAGTCAAAGATAAAAAACAGAGAATTAAGAGGAAGGAACAAAGCCTGCGAGACTTATGGGATCATGTAAGAGGCCAAACATAAGAATCATAGACATCCCTGAGGGTGAAGAATAAAATACACAAGGGCTGGAAAAACCTAATTGAGGGAATAATTGAGAAAAACTTCTCTTATTTTGCCAGAAATTTAGATTTACAGGTACAAGAAATTCAACAAACACATGGGAAATTCATTGCAAAGAGTCAATCACCATGACACATAGTCATCAGACTGGCCAAAGTTAACATGAAGGAGGAAGTCCTGCAAGTTGTAAAGTGAAAATGTCAGGTAACTTACAAAGGAAAACCCATCAGACTAACTACAGATTTCTCAACTGAAACCTTAGAAGCCAGAAAATGGGGATTGGAATCCCATTTTCAGCTTTCTTAAACAGAATAATGGCCAGCCTAGAATTTTGTATCCTGCAAAACTAAGTTTCTTATATGAGGGAGAAAGAAAGACTTTCTCAGACAAGCACACACTGAGTGAATTTGTCAAGCCGGACCTGCCCTGCAGGAAGTACTCAGAACTGCATTATACATTGATCAGCACAATGGAAACCCACCAGTATAAAATTACCCCACAGCTAAAGCTCAGAGCCCATATAAAATAATGGCTCAAGAGGTAAAACAAAGCAATAAGGCTCTGCCCAACAGGATGAACAGAAATGCATCCCACTTATTAATTCTTTCATGCATCATTTTTGGAAAAACTTTTCTATCAAAACTGAAATGACTGTACCTCTAATATACACAAGGCACTGGGCCTAAAGCCCACAGAGGGTACTAAGTCCAGCCCCATGATATCCTGAAGCTCTAGATCTGCTTGAGAGACAGACCTCATCCATCACACTAAAGTCATGTGACAACCACTACATTAGAAGTGCAGAAAGTGACTTGTGGGGACAAGAGTCAATTTTTATCAGTACAGGGAAGAAGAAGGTTGAGGCAACTTATAGAAAGCATGAACCTTCACCGGGGCGGACAAAGAAATGAATATTAAATGTACTGATATTATATTCATGGATTTATTATTAATAATTTAAAAGTTTGCTTGAGAAAGGGTTAACTGCCTTTTAGTAGACTTGCTTCCACAACTATATCAAGTCCTCAATTTTTTCATAAGATAGTGAAAATGTAATTTCTAGATCTACTTTACTTCAGATAATTACCAATTATAAATTAACAAGGCTTAAATTTAAGATGATTTTTCTTCAAGTCATTAATGCTCACTGCTGTTATGATTATTTCCTCAAAAGGAGAAGGATCAGCTGGGCATGGTGGTGCATGCCTGTAGTCCCAGCTACTCAGGAGGCTGAGGCAGGATTCCTTGAGCTCAGGAGTTTGAGGTTGCTGTGAGCTAGGCTGATGCCACGGCACTCTAGCCCGGGCAACAGAGTGAGACTCTGTCTCAAAAAAAAAAAAAAAAAAAAAAAAAAAAAAAAAAAAAAAAGGAGAAGGATCATCACAAACAGTCTAGAATTATTTGTCAGCTGATAGATTTAAAGATATAATTTATCCTTAAGTCAATTCCATATCTTGGCTATGTTCTTGACATTTTGAGTTACTTGTCAGTCTTGTTTCTTTTATTTTATTTTTTTGGCTTAGATAAATGAAATGTGGTATATGTACACAATGGAATGCTATTCAGCCATTAAAAAAAGAATGAAATCTTGTCATTTGTGACAACATGGATAAACTGGAGGACATATGTTAAGTGAAATAAGCCAGGCACGGAAAGGTACATATTGCATAATATCATTCATCTTGGAATCTAAAAAAGTTGATCTCATAGAAGAACAGAGTAGGACAGTAGATACAGAGACTGGGAGGTCTCGGGATAGGGGAGAGGGGGGAAAGATTGGTCAATGGGTATAAAGTTACAATTAGGAAAAATAATTTCTGGTGTTTCACTACAAAGAAATGATGAATGTTCGAGGTGATGGAGATGCTAATTACCCTGATTTGATCATTACGCAATGTAAATGTGTTTCAGAACATCATATTGTACCCCATACATATGTATAATTATTATGTGCCAATTACAAAATTAAAAACAAAAATGACAAAAGAAATGATTTAGAAAAAAATATATAATTTATCCTCATAAAGATGCTTTGGCTTCCCTTTTTAGCACATATAGAAGGATCCTCACAGTGGAACTAATATCACAAAATTTCAGAGCTGAATGGATTCCTGAAGAGATAAGCTCTAGGTCCCTGCTTCCAGAATAGACAATTCTTGAAGCATCCAGGAGAGCTGGAGACATTTGAGGGCATCCCAGGGTTTGAGTCTCAATGCCATCTTTCTCCAATGGGCTCTGCAGGCTTTAATCAAAGTTGATGAGGATCTCCTGCCTCTTGCTTGAAAACCACACACTCTGGCTTCGATGCAAGGCAATTCACTCCTCTTTCACCCTCCCTGGAGAAAGAAAATTGAGTAGTATCTTTCCCTAGGAATTCTTTACATATTCGAAAACAGTTGCTTTCAGTGGCTTTATGATGGCAACATCTAAATGTAACCAATTGAGCTTGAATCTTAAACATTCCAATTAGTTGTATTTCAGTCCCTCTGTAGCCTGGACCATTTTCCACAACATGACCCACCTCTCTAAGGCTTACTGGGAACCCTCGATTCTGCATCTAATGTAGCTCTCTCATTGCTTCTCCAGATCTGCTGCAATGCCTACATGTTCTGTTTTGAAACAGGAAATGGAATTTGGTCCCTTTATTCTAATGATGGCGTGATGAATATTTGAACAGCGCAGTTGTCAACTCACACTAATTGGGAAGGTAGACGATTTGACTAAGAGAAGTATGTGTTCATCCTTTTCAGATAGATGATGCTAGTTGCTCGAAATGGCTGCAGACAAGTTCGATAAAAACTGGGACTCTCACACCCTCAGTCCACCAGCCAAGTCCAGCCCTAGTTTCTACGGGTCCACTCCTGACATGTCAAATATGTGTCTCTTCCCTCCGAGCTCCACTATCACTGACCTGGGTTATGCTTTTCTCGTCCTGCACCTGCACGGTTGCTCCAAATATGCCTCTTCTGCTCCATTCTCTCTACTGAAACGGGAGCAATCTGTCGGAAATCCAAATCTGACTATGCCATTTTCTCGTTTAAAATTAGTCCATTGTTCCATATGCAAACTTCTCAGCAAGGCCTGGCCCGTGGGATTCTTCAAGATGAGGCCTATTTCCATTTCAGGCTCACCTCCCAACACCTCTCTGTGATTTAAACCCCAGGAATGCCAACCTACTTAGGTCCTCCAAACCCACTCTGGGGTTCACACATGCATTCCCCTCAACACCCTCTGCAGGAGCCCCTCCCTGCCTTTTTTCTCTCCACCTCCTACTGGTTTGGCCAGCTCTCTCCAACAGGGGACAACAATAGAAGGTAACACTTCCATTAAATTCTCTTACTACAGAGCAAGAGCCCCGCCCCGCAGACCCCAACCCACCCCAGGTTCCCAGAAACTCTCCTGCTTCCTGTGAGCTCAGGAACAAATATGCTTCATGTTTTTCTACTCTGCTGCATTTCCAGCCACCATGCATTTCCCTCATGCAAGCAATACCCTAACAGGATGACAGAGCAAAAGAACAACACAGAGAAGTTGCAACCATTAAAAGATTTGATGATTTTCAATGTCTATAAACTCAGATCCACTATTTTTCTGTCCCAAACAGGGTACTTCTTTGTGATCCTTGCAGGCCTCACCATGCTCCTGGCTGCCTCTCTCTTGGGTTAGCCTCCACATAGCAGGGAGCAGGCTGCTTTGTCCCCCAGAGAGATTCTCATGCCTAACTCTCATGTGGACTCCAAGAGAAAAGAGCTCTCTCTTCTCTGGTTGAACGTTGGCCTCCCTCATCCTAATTTCTTATCCCCAAATTAATGTCATCCTAGGATAATTGATAGTTGGAATATCCACTTGCCCTTTGAGGGAACCCCATTATCACCCACAAGAGTGTGATCCAAAATTATAGTCCCCAAAAGGAAAATATAATTACATCAGAGCATAATGATTGAACTCCAGTACATTTTGGGTTATGCAGTCTTGACTACTGTGAGGAGGAGGTCAACTGTGGGGCAATAAAAAGTCAGATTCTGTCCTTTTCCATGGTCTTCAGCTAGAAGTAAATGGAAAGTAACCACACATGCTCTGCCTTTAGCCCTGTGGCACTTTGTTCCCAGTCTCTAATAAGCAAATGCATGAACGAAAACATGCAGAGGCTCACTGTCGCCAAGAGCACATCAAAATTGACCTGATTTCTGATGCATACATTGAGGAACTAGGTTTTCAGTTTGCAAATTATTTGTGTTTTTAGGGACCCATATCTCTGCAAACGTCATTGCAACTTATGGAACATTTCTTTCTTCTATGTTAGGATTCAACATGACTGGTTTTCTCAAGAACCATAGGTGGCATTTGCTTTACATTGGTAGAACAGACATATTCATGGTGCTTAGGACAAAACCTCCCCTCCTCCCCACAAGGGCTTTGGCCTCTGAACATTCTCCAGTGTCCTTGCTGCTGCTCTCTGCTCTGCTGCACCCGCCCTTCAGCACCAGGGGTCTCCTTCCCATTTTGGAAGAAGGCTAAGACATAAGTGATTCCTGACACCAGGCCCTTCACACATGCTGTTCCCTCTGCTGGGACACCATCCTCTCCACCCATGCTCACCTTGAGACTCCCAAACTCCTGTCCTTCAAGCACCTTCAGGCGATGTTCTGAGACCTCCCCTCCACCATCCCCAGGCAGGGTCAGGACCACCTGTCAGTGAGTTTGTGCTTCTTTGTGACACAGGCCTCACTTGTCTTTCCAAACACATTCCTGAGCTCCACGGGTGCAGAAGCCATGTGTTCTTGTTTGCCTGTGTTCATTCAGTGCCTGGCCAAAACACGTTTGCTCAATTAATATTTTTGAATGAAACAATTTTCCCCAAACAACGATTATTCTGGCTGGGAGTTAAATTCTTTATTCCTTGGTAAATTAAAAAAATATATATATATTAGTTTTAAGCTATGAAATGGTAGTTTTTCCCTTCTCCTAAGTATATATATTTTACATATACGTGGGGGTTCTTCCCAGCCACAGAGTATTCTGTTACATTTAATTCACAGATGTCTCCTCTCTCAGTCTCCAGCCAAAAGGGACACAGATTCTTCAATAAGTATTTTTGTCATTTAGGCTGCCTCTTCCCCACCACACACACACACACACACTCCCTATACTATACTGTCAAATCTGACCTGCATTGCAAATCCACCCCCACTGTGACCTCCTCTATGAGGTCCCCTGGTTCCATTCAACCACATGTGCCACCACCCTAGCTGGACTTAAATGTCATAACACTTTCTTTAAGGATATTGTCATATTCTACCACGCATAATCATCAGCTGGATAATTATCTTACTTTTTTTCCCTCACTTCATTAGCTCGTAAAGTTGTACTATGACACTTGAAACTGAAGGCGATGGATAGCTCAGAAGAGGCATGATGTAATAAAAACACACAGATCTGGAGTAAGACCAGTTTCTTTGTCTGAATCAGACGCCTAGGATGACCTTTAAAAAGTTATGAGCCTGCACAGAGCTAGATTTCTCTACCCGTAAATTCAGATGATGATCACCTACCTCATAGGGTTGTGAAGGTTAATGCAACCCTGGTCGTAATGTGCCAGGGCCGCCCTAGACCCAAACGTGGTTCTCCTCCTCCTCATGTTGACATTGGTAGGCAGAAGGGAAGGAGCATCTCTTCCTTTTCCTGTTACTGCAAGATAATTCTGTTACTTGACTTTTGAGGAATGCCTCTACATTGAAGATAAAGACATTCTGTTCCCATATTGCAGTTTCTATTTCAAAAACTAAAATTCTTCCTCAATTAGAATGTTATCATCACTCCTTGCACTCAGAAACATGTCCCTGCTAATGGTATAAAATAATAACTCCTCAAATTTGAACATCAGGCCATAGAACAGGCTGCTGCGAACACTGCATTTAAATAAGTGCTGTTTGAAACAGGCTCCTGAGGGACATGGGTCCCTGTGATTTCTCCTGGGATGCCCTTGCCATAATTCAATAGGTAGCTCTCGGCTGCTGGAAAAGCCACCTGTGTTTGTTTGGGGACGACAATGATTAACTGACAGCTTGTGGTTATGAGTTACATATTCTAATCAGAAATTATCTGCAGTTTTTTTTTCTTACAATGTATTTTCTAATCCAAACATGCAGAAATTCTGCCTTTTTATTTCCTGGATGGAGATAATATGCAACTCCTTACACCTCTTTATACAATCTCCCTTCTTTCCTAATCCATTGTGCACCTAAAAGCTGTCTCTGGGACACTTTACTCATCCTTCCACATTCTTTCTGCCTGGAATTCCACTCCAGGTGCAACATGAGTATATTATTACAATAAAGAGGTGCTTAATCTTTGTCTTGGCCATTTTAAATATTTTAAACCAATATAATTATAAATAAAAGAATAAAAAATTATTATTGGAGAAATATATATTCTCACAAAATTGCATGTGTGTTTACAAAATTTACTTCCTATTTTATTACAAATATGTGTGAACCCAGCTTATCTTCCTCATATCATTAAAAGAACTACATTGAGTACCCATTTCCCCCCCAAAAAATACATATAAAGTAACTTCTAAGAAGTCCCTTAGTAGATATTCAGTAAATGTTTTTAAATGAATGAATGTTTAGCTATGCCATCCAGTAAGGTAGCCGTTAGCCATATACAGCTATTTAAATTTAAATTAATTGAAATTATATAAAGTAAAAAATTCAGCTCCTAGCCCCATTACAAGTGCTCAATAGTCATATGTGGCTAGGGACTTACAGTATCAGAAAATGCAATTTTAGAACACACCATCAGAGCGGAAAGCTCTAGTGGACAGTCCTGGATTCAACAAATGAATGAATCAATGCATACATGAATGAATGAACAATCCATCGGAAGGCTCCAAAGCCAGCGTCCTGCCCCTCTCTGACTTCCAGGATGGATTAGACTGCACAATCTGAACATTTCACCTAATTTGGAGATCAGCTTGCCAGTGAAAACATCACAGCATGGATTATGTAAAAGGGTCTCGGGAAAGCAGTGAAAACATCCCGCAGGCGTGGCCAGTGCCTTTCCACAGACCCGTCAGCCACACTGTGTGACAGGAGTGCTTTCCAACTCCAGTTTGCCTAATTCTCATCTGTTATATTAACAAAGGATGCCTGGCCAGAACATGTCACTCAGCTCCACGAAGAGCTATTTCTGTCTTCTTTCTTCTTCCAGAGCGCAAAGATTGATTTTAGGAGAATAATCTTTTTTGTGTATTTCTGCATACGGGCTGGCTGCAGCTGTTCCCAAATGCAACATCAATACGTGTCCTATGAGTCAGGTTTTTTTTGTTGTTGTTTGGTAATGTGTGAAGCTAATCATCTTGAGTATCACACAAAAAGCATTTGCCTTGAAATCTCCAGTGCTGTGTTCCATCACTCAGTCCCGCGGCAAGCTCGGCATTCCCTGAAATGCTTGTTGCTGGGATCGAATGTGTGTAATTCAGTTCCATCCCACAATACGCCAGGGTGAGGATGTGAGTGGCCTTCACAGTTGGGCCTCTATTTTAGCCTGAGTTGTCTAGAAAATAAAACAAAACCTAAGGCTTTATTTGGAAGGTGCAAACCCAGGATACAGAGAATGAAGAGAAGAAAAGGCAAAGAAATCTGAGACACCGGGTGAAGTGACACATCACCGTGTCTCCTCCTGAGCCTTGAAGCCGCAGCAGCAGCAGCGCCAGGCTGCTTTCATCAGGCACCCAGGCTTTGTCCAGGAAAACTGCAGCGAGTGTCTCTGCTTTGGAGCAGCACACGGGAGGAAGGCAGGAGGGGGATTTATCCTGCTAGCTCCTTCCATCCCCTATTTCCGTTGATCCATTTGCCCCATGAGAGTTAACACGCCCAGAATTCCAGGATGCATTGGCCCCCCGTGAAAGCCGCTCCGGCCCTCAGATCTTAGCCTGCACGGAGGGCCCCAGCCACTCCCGGAAGTGGCCAGGCACCTCTCTGCGCATGGCTCGGCGTGTGGGGCACGCCAGGCAGGCCGAGCACTTGCAGCCATCTCATGGACCGTGGAAGGCTGTGCTGGTAAGCAGGTCGGGGAGGGCGGCAGTGCTTTAGAAGGGAGGAGACAGACAGGTAATCAAGGGAAATCAAACAGACATAGGATGTCTTGGTCCAATTCAACTTCTTTGTTCACATGCTTACAGGATTCAACTTCAATCGCAGGATTTTTTTTTTTTTTTAAGGAAATAGATATCCCTTTCCAGGCTCTTCAGAGTAATGCCATTCTGATAGAAAAGGCCTTGGAGATGAGCAAACCCCACTCCACAAATGTTGCATGTAGGAAAATTAATGTTGAATAGCTGGTGTTTGGCGGGCTGGAGTTGAGTTGTAAAATGCTGCACTTACTGGAAGTGAGCTTGCCTCCACCGCCTGACCAGGAAGAACGACTTAAATGCTTTAAAGCTTCTATCTTCTCTCCGTATAACAGGAAAATCATATCCAGGCAATGACGGGTGAAGAAAATGAGCGGGGAGGGCTGGCACCAGATCCCGAAAGGCATCACTGGGTTAGATCCTAAAAAGGGGTCTGACAGCCTCCAAGCTGGGGCCACTGAACCCGGAGAGCTCCAAGTGCGGGGTGCAGAGAGCCCCGGGCGATGTGCAGTGGGGGCGGCCCAGGGGCTGCGGGGAGCTGAAACTCTGGAGGATCTCACTTGGTAGAAACCAGGGCCAGGTGTCTCCCACCACGCTGACGGAGAGGACGAGGGGCTCGCTGTGCGCGCAAAGGAGGGCCGAGCGGAACACTGTGCAGCGTGGGCAAGGCCCTGGGGCACCCCAACACTGTGGCGTGAGTAGTTTGGGGACAACGTAACAAAGGGCCGAGAGTACGGGTTAAAGTGGTGGGAGGGGCACTTTAACAGAACGTGGCTGTGGTCGTACGTGTTTTGTTACTCTGGCTGCGGCGCAGAAAATGGAACTGGAGACGATTTTCTAGAAGGAAACAAACCAGTTTGGAGGAAGTTGCCATGGACCAAGATACGTACCTCAGACTGAGGTAAAAAGATTAATTAGCCAATGTCTTTAAAGTTCTTGACACATGGGTTTTGGTGGCCAGACTCTTAAGTCCGCGCGCATGCGTACTCCTCCCAGAAGGCACGTTCTCGTTCAACCCACCTTGGCTGTGGGAGGGACGTTGGACTTGCTTCTAACCAATGGAATACCGCCGAGAGGGCTGGAATTCGCTTCCGTGGCCGTGTTACGTAAGGTCGTGGTGACTGTCGTGCGGAAAGACTCTATTTCCTGTTGGCTTTGAAACCACAATCTGCCACGCAGTGGGTTGCCCTGCAGGCAGAGCTGCAGGGAGGGAAACTGAGGCCCACCTCTGGCACACAGCCAGCAAGAAACCTACGTCAATCCAGTAGCCTACGAGGATGCGGGCGGTTGCCTGGAGCCAACAACCATGTGAGCTTGGAAGCAGCTCCTTCCCCAGCCGAGCCTCAGTTGTGTTCTCAGCCCTGGCTGACCCTGGTTTGCAGAACCCGAGGCCAGACTGCTGACCCCCAGAAACTGTGGTAATAAATGTGTGCGTGGCTTTCAGCGTCTCAGTTTGTAGTAGTATTGTTGTGTAGCAGTGGATAACCAATACAACAGTTCCTCCCCAAACCTGGTTCCCTCGCCTTGTGCTACCCTGTCACGGCACTGAAATGGTGAGTCTGAAAAATACTGTTAAAACCATTCTTGTCCTGTCTCTCTCTTTAAACATACCTATGGCAGATCTTTAACTGTAAGCTTCAGAAGAATTTAAAAAGTAGGGCCAGAGGAGTTGAGGGAGGAATACAAAAAAACACTCAGCTTTATTTATACAATGAACTACGCACGGTGGCCCAGGTCTTCCCCTGAGTTATACCTAGTGACAAGCACCGGTGTCTGCTCCCTAGGCTGTGAATAACTACTAAGGTCCTCTGCTCTCTGTGCCTGTGTCCCAGCTCATCTGATCTAGGGACCTCTGTCACTAGCATTTTGACTCTGGCTAATTCTTAGCCTCACCGATGGCCCAGTTCCTTTCTCAGGGCTCCCATGCAAACCGCTTCAGTTGTGCTGTTGTATTTCCAATGCTATCTGCAAGCGCATAAAAATTGTTCAAGGGAGCCAGACTTCCTCGTGTATTCTACTCCAAATGCCCCCTGCTTGCCTTCCAAGGGGTTAGGGACATTGCCACCCTCTTTGCACACTAGGTGAAGACATAGTCTGGGTTCTGTCTCAGTGACTTGTTTTTAGCTCTGCACTTTAATTTTTACCTATTTCACTTTCAAATATCTTCTGAACTGTAAGGGCTAGAGAGGAATGTTCTCTTTTTCTGGCAACATCTCCCACCTGGGAGTAAGAAACCATTTCATGCTCACTAGACACCATTTATGCCTATGCTCTGTATAATAAAGATGGGATGATATTTTCCAGGTTGTTGATTGTTTTCATTTTATACAACACAACAGTTTAATTAGCTATAGTTTATCATGTCTACTTAAGAACAGAGTAAGAATCAAAGTTTCAAGTAAAGTCTACAGCTTCCACACTAGCAGTGATAAAGTTCATCGTAGTTACAATTAATCAAGGACCTTATGAAGTGCTACACATGTGCTAAGCATTTAACATGTCATATTGTTTTTGAATCTTATTAAACTCTGTAAGATGGGTTTTGTACTAATCCCATTTTACAGAGAAGGAGGATATTTGGGTTTTTGTGAGCCTCGACCGACAAAGGTAGAGCTGCTTCAAGTTGGCTTTAAATCTCAAGCTTCTACTGTGCAGAAAA
The DNA here is from genome assembly GCA_008086735.1 of Cheirogaleus medius. Taxonomy (NCBI): domain Eukaryota; kingdom Metazoa; phylum Chordata; class Mammalia; order Primates; family Cheirogaleidae; genus Cheirogaleus; species Cheirogaleus medius. The sequence goes on from VBSM01002608.1 coordinate 166,925,710, forward strand.
AAGTGACACAGTCTGGGAAAAGGGGCACCAAACCACATACAACCTGCATTCTCAACAACACCCAGAGTTGTTTCTATTACTCTTTTTTCCAAATGCACCATTTTTTCATCATGCAATTTATCTAACCACACAAAAACGGTATCAAAATTGAAGATTGTGTTTTTGCTTCAAGATATTTCAAAATTGTAGTAAAAATTGGTTTTGGTAAATCTTTCTAAATTGCTATGCAGAAGTACACAAATGAATGCGATAACCCATTTCCGAAATTATGAACAACTCCTCTCTTGTAACCACTTGCCTATACTTCCTGCTCCTTTCTTTATTCTTAGCCTTTCTTTGGGAAATTTAGATCAATTTGGACTCTTGAAATATTAAAATCCATAATAAAAATGCTTAACATCTATAAAAGTGTATATCGGAGTTAATAATTCACTAAATTTTAATGATACTGTACAACATCTGGTTTTATGGAAAATTTCAAAATTTTTATTAAGTTCTTGTCTGACAAGATCCATCCGGCCATTTTCAACTTTTACTATGAAACAAATAACAGGCATGTCCTCAACTCACTGTCTCATCCAACAGGAGCAACAGGGTACCCAAGACCTCCCTGCTGCAGGCTGCCGTCTGTCTGCATTCCTGCCCACAGAGCTGTCGCCGAGCTCTGAGAGGCCAAAGGATTGAGAGGAGGTGACTCCTACCTGCAGAAACCTGCTCTAAGGAAACGTAGTGACATCTCCCATCACCTCTTCAACTTCAAGGATAATAACCATGAACCTCAGGGCCAGGCACCCTTCCGGGGATTAATGGTTTCTGGCAGAGCCTCGGAGCCACCACTGCGGAGCACCCAGTGGAGCTCAGCAAGGACGGGAAGGAAACAGAAACTTCGCCAAAGTTTCCAGTCACTGGGTTATATATATTCCTTTATGGGAAACGGCTCTAAACTTGGAAAGTATGCCAAGGTTTGATGCCTGACATCATGTCCTGTTTTCTGCTAGTTTTTGTTGTGCCTCGCTTTAAATCAGTCTGGATTTTGTTTCTCAATGTGCTTTGTCTTTCTTACCCAACCAGGCCAGCTCAGTAATTAAATGGCTGTGACAGCTTACAGACTTTTAAGCACTTTCACAGGCAGCGTTTTGTGTGATTCTTACAGCAATCGTGCGGAGTATGCATTTTCTCCGTAGTCAGGTAAGGAAACCATCATTCAAAATGTTTCAGCAATGGGGTCAAGGTCACTTGTTTAATAGGCAACGGGTTGGGCTCCAGGCTGGGGCTCTGACTCCAAAGCTGCCGGCGTGGCCCTGTGCAGTCTTGCTGCTGAGCAGGAGAGATGCTGAGTGTCCCTCCTCCCCCCCACACACACCCCATACACACACACTCACCCTGTGCATGCACAGCTCCGTTGTGTGCGTTACTTTGTTTCCGAGTCGTGTGGGTTACTTTGTTTCCGGCCCTGCTCTCTGTTCCAAGTTCTTCCATCACTTTGCAATGGGCCAATTTCCAGTTTTTTTTCTCCCTTAGACAGCTGAGCCATGTGTCAAACTTAGCTAATTGTTCCAGTACTTTGACAAAATGCCATCCCTTAGTCGGCGAGAAGGTGCCGAGGGCCCACCATGTGCAAGGTCCAGGCGGGGCAGAGAGGAGTTAAAACAAGAGTGATTGTTCTGGACTCGTGGGAGCGACTCCTGCTGACAGAGCAGGGCTGAGTTCTGAGAGGCAGAGGATTGAGAGGAGGTGAATGACTGGTATTGCCTCTGCTGGTGCTGAGGGAGCACAGGGGGTGGTGGAGGAACAGGGGAGATGCAGCAAAGGAGCATGGATGGAGAAGTCAGTTGGGACCACCCTGGACAGGAGATCCTCCCTGGAATGGCCTCTGTCTAGCATCTCAGCCAATCTCATGCCCCAGTCCTGCCATAGCCAACTCGCCAGCAGTGTACCACACCTGCTCTGCACTCTCTATATGCAATGGTTTGCTACCTTTTCAGCCTAGAATGTCCTTATCCTTACTGAATAACCCTTCTCATCCTTAAATCTTGGCTGTCATCACCTCTTGACCACCAAAGACTAGGTTGGTCACTAGCCTTCCATATCCCGCTGCCTCTGTGGGCAGTCTCTGTGTGGGGTGTCTGTCTTGCCCGCTGTTTACCAAGACATATATACTATAACAACAACTTAAGGCTAATAAAAATCAATGCTGTAGTGTACACAAATAAATTCTATTTGTTAATATGGTATTGAGGATATTTGATCTACATAAGTAGTTGATCAAAATTTTCTTGTTTGGGTGCTGAAATTATATTAGCTCACAAAGTAAGTTAGGTAACTTCTCTTTTTCTATTCTCAGAATTTTTTTATTTAGCATGGGAATTACCTGTTTTCTGAAGGTTTGGTAAAACTCACCTGAAAACCACATGAGCCTGGCATCACTTTCCAAGGAAAACTATGATTACCCATTTAATTTATTAACAACTAGGGGTTTACTCAGATTTCTTCTCTTTTTTTAAGTAAACATATGACTTTTTCTAGAATAATATCAGCTTTATGTAGGTTTTCAAATTTACTGGCATAAAGTTGTTCAGAATAGTCTATGGATTTTGAATCTTTTACTGTTTCTGTTTTTATGCCCCCTGTTTTGGTCCTAATATTGTTTGTCAAAGTATTTCTCATTTTTTCTTACTGTTCTAAAAGCATGCATATTTTATTAGTTTTTTTTTTACAAAGAACCACTGCCTGGTTGTGTTGATAAATTATATTTTCTCTATCTTTGAGCGAAGAAAGGCAAATATACCACACCTAATGGAAAAGGCACAGGGACCCAGTAGGACTGACTGTCGCTCTAGAGAGGAGCCCTCCAGCCCATGGAGGGAGATGCTATGAGAAATTTCAACGTAGCGAGAAGGGAAATGATAAGATATTAACACCAAGGTGCACAATGGAAGCTCATGATAGTATTTGTAGAATTTTTCAAAGCAAAGTACCCCATTGTACTGTGTTGTACACAACTGCATTGTGATTATAATGGAATAGTTATATCCATTCGTATTTGATGAAATAAAAACAATGGACAAATCTTTTCCTTTTTTGAAAATGTCTTAGAAAACCTGTCAAAGCTATATAGGCCCCACTGTTATCCTTCAGTCCCCAATCTGGTCAAACATGACTCCAGTTGTCTTTGTTTTTTAGCCGATATTGTTTTGTTTCATTCATCTCCTCAGTGGTATTAATAATGGGCTGTGTATGGCTCCAAATACTTTCCCAGTGTGATGGCGAGGGTTAGATTGGAATATCGTTTGTCTTTGATGACCCTTTGCCGTTAAGGATGAATATTTCCAGTGGACAAACCCAAGTATAACACAAATAACAACACAATGATATACAGGGATTCAACATAGAAATGAGTCAGATTGGAAGAGTGAGTTCACAGAAAGCATTTTGTAAAACGCAGAAGATATAGGAAATAGCCTTGACTGTCATTAAGAATATTTATTCAATTTGTTTGTTTTACGCCAGACACCCTTCTGTGAACTTACTAAACAAGACAGAAATCCTGCCTTGGTGTCCACATGGGATCCAGGAAATCTGTGCACCTGAGGGTTTGTTGTGCCCTTTCGTCATCAATTCTTAGCTACCGTACACAGTCTACTCATTTGGTAGCTTATAGTGCACTTCCTATCATTTAAAATTATTCATGTCACTGTACGGTAAGAAAGTTTGGGTTTTATGAATGTCATTTGTAGAATCAAAGGGGAATTTGCATACTCCATGCAAATACAACATACTCCATGTAATAAAATATCTGGGCAATTTGTGAAATATCACTTGACTGAGATGATACCCCTATATAATATCAAAACTTATCTATTCTACAACGAACAGATATACAAATTTTTAAATGAAATCAACACCTGGAAAAAAAACATAGATATAAAAGTTATCTTCATTGCAGTGGCCATTTTAGAGCATTGATTTTAATAATGTAGAAATGCCTTATTCTTTTTGTGATTTAAATCTGTTTTTATTCATATGCTTAATTGGAACAGAAAAATTGCTCTTGGGAAAATCATGAAATTACTCATACACTTTTACTCCACTGATTCTCATATAAATAATGATTGAACTTTCTATAGACTAAATGCAAGCGTGAGATGAAAAGTGTGAAAAAAAAGGATTGAGACAGACTATTTTTCATTAATATTTAAGTGGTTGCAAATTTTGCTGTCTCAAAAAGTTTCTGCTCTCTGCTTCATTAAATAAGTTCTGTCATTGTTCAGTGTAATTATAGCTTTGGGGAAATTTTTCCAATAAAAGCTTAGAAGGAAAAAAGAAGCATACCAATTAATGATAAAAGCTTACTTAATAGTTCTCAGCTTCCAGACCTTCTCAGAGTTCTGAGCAGTGCAAGTTTCTATGACCTATATGGGTGGGTTAGATGAATGTTCATAATTGATTTAGACAAGAGAGAGGGTGTCAGGAAAGCAAACAGATTTTTCTCCACTAAACAACTTCCCTGTATGTCTAAGCATTTCCTGAATTCTAGGGTTTACTCAGCTGTTTAACATATACTGTGTATATGGAAAACATCTGCAGATTCTCTGCACTTGCCAATTCCCCAAATGTTTGTTCAAAGTCCCAATATGAGACAATCTAGATCCATTTGAGAAACACTCACTTTTGATCCATTTAGACCCAATTTTGTTTAAGCATTTGAATTCCTGACATTGTTGCTTCCTGTCTGTGTGGTTCCCAACTGTGGATCAATGATTCGAATTCTTTTACGCTTAAGGCCTTAATGTAATTGCAAAGGTCACTTTGCCCTCTCCACCATTTAGAATGTCTTTCTTCTGTGTTTCCTTATGCATTGACTACTGGGCAGTTGGCCATGACCTAAAGATCTACAAGCTCATTACAAACATCTTCCTACAACTAATACAAAGAACCCCATGAGATGCTACCAATTATATTAGATTCCCCACTTCAGGAATCAACTCAAATCTATATAATATCATCTGGCAGATGGAAAGAATTTAATAAATGTTTGTTAAATAAATGTTTCTCACTAGTTTGAGCAAAACAGATGGGTCAGATCATTTATCATTTGTGATTTTAGTTTTGAGAAATAAACCCATATAATTTCTTTGCAGCTCCCATTGAACCACAAGCACACATTTAGCCCCTATTCATTACATGGGCACTTTGCATTCTTGATTAAATTTGCCTTAATTCTCACAGCAAAGTTCTCAAGTCGATAGCACTGCCACCATTTTAAAGTGAGGATATTAAGACATAGAAAGATTAATTGTTTTTTTTTCTGCCACTTTGCCGCAGCATTAATAAAAAAAAAATGAGAACTTCTGTCCCTTTTTCACAGTACTTTTCATCGTGAACAGATACATCCCATAACAGATACACCCCAAACACTGAAACATCTTCTTTCTTGCTATAATAATGTTCTACTAGGAGGAGAGAGAGATCTCTCAATTCAGATTCAAGTCTATTAGTAGAAAGAAATGTTAAAAGGCTCTGCCACCTAATGATAAAAAAACCTTTCCACTTTTATTGACTGCTAAGCTTCTAAAAACATTCTACCACTAAGTCTCTTCTTTCGGTTAAAACATTGAAAGCTCCTATTATAGGTCAAAATTGGAATCTGTCAGTAGGAGTAAATTAGCTGGTTAGCCCCTTAGCACCCAGAGTAGATATACAAGCACAGCTAACAGACTGGGTTAGCCCGTTCACCTGCTCGGATTCAGATGTCAATCAAACCTACATTCTTTTCCTGACACTATGTTACATAGCTGTCTATATAACTGGAAAAACCACACACACACACATACACACAATATTGAGGAGCTCATATATAAATCATCAATGATAATCCAGCATGATTATCCTCTAAGCAGATCAAATCCAGCTCTCCACCTGTTCTTATAAATAAAGTTTTATTGGAACACAGCTATTCTCATTCCATTACACCAATTTCCATTGCTGCTTTCACGACACAATGGCAGAGTTGAGTAATTGCTACCGAGATCATACGACCTGCTAAGTCTAATGTATTTATTAGCTATCCCTTTATGGAAAATGTTGGCCTGCCCCTGCCCTGGGCCACGCACCTTATATTACAACAACATGAGATTCTCAACACTTTCAGAACCCCCATGTAATTGCCCAATATAATTCCAAGCCTTTGCAAGCATTACCATTTGAACCACTTAAGATTAGGTTCAGTTGTAATTAACAAATCCCACAGTAACATGTGCTATATAAAGATGGAAATGTATTTCTTCTTCACATAAAAATCTGAGGTAGGTATCCCAGGTCATTCTTCCTGCTCCAAAAACTCTTCCACATCCTCAAGCATTTTTGAACTTTTCACTCTACCAACCTGGATGTGGTCCTCAACTTCAGGGTCCAAGATGGTGGCTGGGACTCCAGCTGTCACTTCCAACAGAGCAGAGGGGGATGATGAGGAAAGGGACAAAGGAGTTGAAGCTGATATTAAGATGCTTCTTGGAAGTGGTCTCACAATATTTCCATGCTTATCCCACCGGCCATAACTTAGTCGTGTGGCAGTACCCAGCCACATAAGAAGCTGGAAATTGCTACCTCTACCCACCCCAAACTCAGGACAGTAGCATGGGAGGTAGCTGTCCTCCAACAATTTTTGTTCCTGTTCCATTGCGTAGAGTTGTTCTGGAAAGTGGCTGCCCAGCCAGGGACTTGATCTCCCAGCTTACCTCATAGCTAAAAGTAATTAATGGATTATGAACAGAGACGAAGTGGCTGCTTTTAAGCCAAAGTAATTTTGAGGTAGATGGACCTTCTCCATGCTCCCTTCCCCTGTCAGCTGTCTGTTGACCCCCCAGATAAACTTGGAAGTCAGATGTTGAAGATGGTAGAGTCACAAGGTGAGAAGAACCTGGATCTCTGAATTACTGAGTAGAGGAAAGTCTCCCGATAATTATAAACTCACATTTTAGATTTTATGTGGGTAGGAAATGAACTTCTATTGTGTTTAACCAATTAGATTTTTAGGGTTTAGCACACTTTCCACAGTGCATTATAGTTATAGATATAATATTATATTGGATGATAATGAGAATGCCATGTCAATTTCTCATTACATCTCTATACCCTCAATATTTATTATATCTCTATTATCACAGTTTGTGGTGGGTGAATTATTATTGAGTAATAGATGTATGCACAATACCTTAGGATCACAGGAAATACGATTGAATTCAGCCTGGAAACATTATATCTGTTTTTCATTCCAGGGCAATAGGTGTTATAATATTATATTGTATATGAAGTATAAATATTCCATTGGATAAATTCTCTAGTAATATTGAAGAAAACTTTTTGTTTTGTTCCATGTTGCATAGTTAAATGGTGTTGTCCGTGCTGCCTTGATAGACACCTCATATATTCAAAAGACGAGGTCCTGGACTCCGAGAAAATTTACGAAGAGTGACTTCAAGGAGAAAGATCAACTTACAGGCGATGTGGGGCTCTCGTTCAGACCCCAGCATGGGGATTGCATGGAGAACAGAGAGGCTTTCTTCACGCTGCCATTTTAAAATACCCACACCCTCTCCCTGTGACGGCCAGAGCGTTTCCTCCCAACATGGAAACCCAGAGTGTTGATAGTTCTTAGAGACAAGGTGAGTTTCCAAACAGAGCCTTTTATTCATAAATGGAGCCATTAGATGAAAACCTGGCTTGGCCTGCCATAAGCTCACTTTTCCCTGTCCCTTCTCTTTTAGCGAAATTTTCCTGTCCTTGAACTTTACAACCTAAACAGCTCCTCGCACACTCCTTACGGCACATGCATTATGTTTATGTGTATTTTTAATGATTGTCTCCCCTGGAATTTATGTCTTGAGGGTTGAAACTTCTTTTTACAATTTCCCCCAAGCTCTTGTGCAGGGCCTCGTAGATAGTAGCAAATACGTGACTTATTTTGAATTCAGAATGAATTAGTTGGCCTGGAGTTGACAGGAAAATAGAGGGGAAAATTACATCTAGCAATGGGACTGAAAGAAAAGCCAACTAAAAGTAAAGTGCTTGAGGAAAAAAGAGTGCGTTTTGGAGTTGCAAAATCTTGAAACAAGTTCTGGGCTGGGAGGCAGGAGGCTTGGACTCTGTCTGGTCCCAGCGTGGCCACCAACCGAGGGACCTTTGGCAAGCCAGCTGACCTCTCTGTGTCTTAAGGTCCTCATCCGTGAAATGCTGGTGCTGGAGGAGATGACCTCCGCAGGCCTCTGGGGACCCACAATCCTCTTCTAGAGAGAAAAAAGCCATCATTTAAAACAAGAAAGGGCCAACGACCAGTGATGTATCCTCTGTTTTATTTCATTTAATCATTTTCTTTTACTTTAGTAGGAGAGATAAGTGTGACCCTCTGGAGACGAGTCGAGCCATCAGTGAGATGTGAAAGGTTCCTCACCCCTGGCCTCCTGGCCAAAGTGGGCAGCTCTTACGATTCCCAGCCTGAAAGTCTCAATGGCCATGACGATATGTAGAGATAGAGCCCATAGGGGCCTCCCTGCCACGGAAGGAAGCGTGCTTGCCCACCAAGCACAATCAAATCTTTCTTTTTTAACTTTTTTTAAATTTATATTTTAACTAAAATGTGTTAGTTATATAATTGTATATATTTATTGTGTACAACATGATGTTTTGAATTACATGTACATTGCAGAATAGCTAAATTAAACTAATTAACATAGTCATTACCTCACATTCCTTTTTTGTGTGGCGAGAACATTGGGAATCTACTCTCTTGGCAGTTTTTAAGAATACAATACTTTGTTATTAACCGTAGTCACCATGTTGTACAACAGACCTCCTGAACTTATCCCTCCTGTCTAACTGAAATTTTCTATCCTTTGACCAATGTGTTTTTTTTCCTGTAATGTTCAGCCTGGCAAATGAAACCTCCGGCAGTTCACAACAGCTGTCAATTTGAAACTGCTGGCCTCAGCTCACTGAGGCAATGGAGCTTGTCTGAGAACTGGAGGTGCAGGAATCCCTCGTCTTTCACGGGCGGACAAAGGAGAGCTTGCCGACAGTGGTGTGAACGTCCCAGGACGAGAGAAAGCAGTGTGACTGTGGGTTCACGGGCGCAGGAGCCCGCATCCTCTCCGGCTTGGCCTCGGGAGGCTACTCGAGAGGCTGAGCTTGACTTCCAGAAGCAGGAATTGTCTGTCTGTCTAAAGTAGGAAATGGTGAGAGAGACGTTGGTGCGGCAGAGACCAGCAGCTTCACCTGCTCGGTTGTAGACGGTGTCACCCAATGGCAGAGGGCAGGAAGGGCCTCACTGAGTGCAGCTGCGACCGCCCACAGTGAACAATGACCGCGAAGGGTTTGAGTGTCGACAGCAGTTCATCTCACGAAAGTGCAGGATTGGTTCAGCAGCTTTTCTGCTGGTGGGGATGGATCGCAATAAAGCTGATCAAAAAGCGGGGGACCCCATGTCCTTCCTCATCTGAGGTGGTCCGTTCACCTTTCACCACAGGGGTAAAAGCCCAGCCCTGTCACAGCCCGGGCAGTGCTAACCTCGAGCACATTCCATTTCATACCAGTGATCGGTTAGGCCAGCCTCTCTGCGCAGTGGCTTGGTCATTCTGTGGCTTTGGTGCTAGGAAATGGCTAGAGAGAGAAGATGAAGGACTGAGGACAAGGTGATTTGTGGTCTGGCAACCAGATGGAGTCCCTGGACCAGCACTTCTCAAACCACACGTGTAGAGAGCAAGTTTGCTTTTCCTTAATCCTTAGAAAAGCAAAATTTATAAACTATATTCCAAGCGAATTACCAAAAAAAAAAAGAAGAAATGAAAAGAATACAAAAGTCAGATTTGTATTATTTTTAAATCAAATTAGATTAGATTAACATTTAATCCACAGATTATTGTTAGATTATAAAATTGGTCTGTCAGTTTGCTATTAAAGGTTTCTAACAGCTTACTCTTCATTTCTGTATTTATCCCATTGCAGACAAGTAACTAGACCCACAGACCAGACTTTGAGTAGCGATGCCCCAGACTAGACTGGGCAGCCTGAGACCTGCCCTGGGAGGCCGTGGAGGGAGGGCTATGAAGGCCAGGTTCAACCTAAAGAGCAAATTCAGAACCCAGAATGAAAGGGATATGAAAATGTAAGTCAGCCCAGTGATGGCTACAGGAGGGAAGCAAGTGCAAGCAAGGCAAAGCAATATGCAACTAAGCAGGAAACAGAGAAGAAGGAAAAGAGAGGAGACAGTGGGAGCATCACAGTATCCCCCTAAGTTTCCGGCCACTATTTTAGCATCCAATCAGCATATTGGTTATACATGAGCTATATGTTTGGCATCCAGTTGGAACCAGTTACACAGCATATAAGCTCAGTAGACTGTGGGTTCCATGGGGGAAGCAGTGGTGTCTTCTTCCCTCCATAGTCCCTCTATGAGGTCACAGCACTGGTTACATATCCTTGACTAGGTCACCCTAGTTAACTTACCTTGATTTGAGTAGGAATCTAGGAGAGTGAGACACCCATTTTAGAGAGAACAACCAGAGCCGTATTTGACCTGATGATCCATCCAGTATTGTTATAGGGTCTCTACACATGTGGTGGTTCCTAAGGGCTTTGTCTTAGGGGCCTATTTTCCATCACAGTTGCGGATGCTCTGAGTGTGTGAATTGATGAGCTGCTGCTAACGCCTTGGTCCAGTTGTTAGTCCTCCTCATGCCGCCTCCAGCCAGTACCGTTGGTTTTGCAGGAACTCTCAAAGTGGCAGGAAAATGTTGTATTCCTCCAGAAATTATAGGTTTTCTGAGTCTTTAAAGACTTGTTCCTTTCATTTCATTGTTCTGTCTTCAAGAGAATGAAGAACATTTTTTTTCCCAGGGACTTCACCAGTAGACACTTGAGAGCTGCCAACCATGCACAACCTTTATTAGCCAGAATCGGTGTCCAGAGACAGAAGACAGAATCCATGTTCTCCAGCTCTCTCCAGTGTGTTAGCTGCCTCATCTCAGCATCCTATGATGGGCGGGCAGCCTTGCCTCCTGCCCTTCCCTGGGAGTTTCATTCCGGGAGCCTGACTCGCAGCCCCAAATTCCTCAATCATGTGTTTCAATAAACATAGAGTTTCTCATGAAACAAAGAACTCTGCATGACCTCTCCAATAGGCAAGAACTCCAAAGCGAGCAGATAGAGTTTCACAGCATATAAACAACTCACAGTGCAGTTAGCTAAGACAATTGACACCCATGTGACAAGGACTCTTCTCAAAGGCGCTGTCCTCAATGCAGTCACCATACCAGATATGTGCATTGTCTATTGCCCATCCATTTGAAAACCTTCTCTATAAATTGCTCTGCTTAATAAAAGCTGAGTGTTAATTATTAATACTTGACCAGTGATCTGGAAGTCACATCTCAAGCTTCGTGAACTAAAAGGAGGAAAAGAGTGAATTTAAAAAGGTTCTAGGGCAGTTGTTCTCAACTGAGAGTGGTACCCTCCCCGTCTCTTTCTCAGGGACATTTCTCAATGGCTGGAAACGTTTTTTATTCCCATGACTGGAGGTGGGAGTGGTGCTACCGGTACCTGGAGGGTGGAGGCCACAGATGTGTGAAATATTATCCCCAACATGCTCCCACAAGACAGTCCCCTACCACAGAGACTTATCTAGTCCATAATGCCCATAGTGAAATTTGAGAAACCCTGGTCTGAAGCCATACCGTTAATGAATAAGTAATTAATCATTACAATTTAGATTGATGTGAAACATTTTTAGTAGGCCAGTTATCTGAGCTTTCCCAAAGATAAACATGCAGTTAGAGGATTTGCTTTAATAAACAGAAAAATAGCAGTAGTTTGGGAAATCAAATGTTGCAGCAATGGACTTCTCTCTCAGAACAAATGTGTCAAGATTTTATCTTCACGAGCACAGGCATCTCGTTGGCAACCGTTGTTGAACTGGGAACCACTACATTCTTCTCCTTCCTCATTTGCTTCCCAGCAGAGGCTTTACTCCATAATGTGATCTTGGCAGAAGATGACAATTCTAGCACCCTGAGAACTTTTTAGAGTGGCATGTAGTCTCTTCTTCCTCCAGACAGCTAGCCAAGGACTCCTAACACCTGAATGTGCAGACGACACCCCGGGTGGGGGATGTCTTAATAAAATGCACCTTCTGATTCCATGTGTCCTGGTTGTGCCCCAAGATCCCACATTTCTAGCAGAAAACTCCAGATGATGGCAATGCTGCTGGCCCAAGGACCACGCATGGGGCAGCTAGGTTCTAGAGCACACCTGTGTTCTTGCCCGTGATCTTGTATTCAGACCCCTGGCTCAGCTCCCTAAGGAAGCCAGGAAGACTGCATGGAGTGGCAGACAAGATATACATTTTGGAATCTGAAAAACACTGATTTAATGCTGGATCTTCCTCGTAATGGTTTTGTGACCCTCGACAAACTGACCAGTCTTTCTGATATCGGTTTTCTCATCTTAATATGAATATAGTAAGTATTTCCCAAGATGGTTGGCAAGGATGAAATGAGATCACAGATCCTCAGTCCCTTATCCAAAATACTTGCAGCCAGATGTATTATGAAATCCAGGATATATTTAGATTCCAAAAACAAGTAATATGGTGCATACACTATATATTATGTAACAGGCCCAGAGGGGTCTGGGGCAGCAGCCCATAATCAAACACATTAATATTTATGTAGCAAACTATATGAATTACCAAGCAGAAGGAATAAGGACTATAAACAGCTAAAGTTGACATCGGGTTTTGCTGCCAAATATGTCCATGTCGGATATGAGTTATAAGAAAGCTTTCAGTTTGAAGAGCTTTTTGGATTTTGAAACTATGGGTAAAGGGACTGTGAACCTGCACTTGGCCTGTGAGTGCATTAGTCTTTCTGTGGAAAGAGTATGGCATGCTCCTTTCCTGCTAGTGTCGCAGGCTAAGAAGGCAAACCTCTGAGACTAGGACTGGACAGGGAGCACAACCAAATCAAAAAAGAAGCCCATTCACTGGGGCTGGGCAAGATTCAAGGTCAAAGCCACACCAGCACCTAGAAGAGCTCCAGCTTGAATCCTGCTGTCCCTCTTTAAGTCACACACACACACACACACATTTGCACTCACGCACTCACACTTCTAAAACCATCAGGACCTGGGGCATGGCTAAGTTCAGAAGTTGGGGTCTGGCAGAAAGTGGAGGCAGGAAGAGCCAAATAACTTCTGGGAAAAACACACCCTAATTCCTCCTTTAGCTCATAAAATTAGAGGAAAATTTCTCCATGGAGGGCATTCAACTACATCTCTTGAAAATGTTTGTAGAAAGAAGACAGTAGCCAGTGCAATAGACAGAAGAATAAATCATTTCATAACTCTTCATTTACACAGACAATTAGATGTTTGCAGGTGTAGTTCCTTTTTTTTTTCTTTTTCTGTATTTTTTTTTTTGATGATGAACCTATAATTACAAATTTTTGTGCAAGATTTGGAGATGAAAACTTTGCATGGCATAAAAAAATAAAACTACTTGTCAATCCAGAGTATTCCGTTCCCTCATTTTTTCAGGACAGTCTCCATAACCACAGCCACGTCGAAGTGTGGGGCACTTCCAGCCTGTGGCTTTGGAAGCATGGATGGAAGCACGGCGCGCCTCCCCGGGGAACACGCTGGAAAGAGAAGTCAGAGGGCGGAGTCTGTTATTTCATGAGACGTCAATATCTGATATCATGAGTAGCAGTTGCTCACTCTGAAATATAATGTGTTCTGCAATGAAAATAAGAGTCAGAGATTATTTTAGGAGAGACAGTTTATTGTGGTAGTTACGAGCTTGGTCTCCGGAGACAGCCTGGCTGAGTTTGACTCCGAACTTCACTGCTTGCTCATTCCATGGACTTTAGCTAGTTGTTTCAGCTCTCTGAGATTCTGTGTCCTCACGTGTAAAATAAGGACAATAAGAGGACCTTCCTCATAGGATTGCCGTGCATGCTAAATGAATTAACGTGCGTAAAGTCTGAGAAGAGCACATAGTAGGTGCCTCGGTGTTAACTGCTGCTGTTTCCTGCTGTCACTAATCCGGCTCCCATTTTTAGACTGAATTGAACTGAAAGCCAGTCCCTGCTGCCGGCCCTTCCCTGCGGGATAGCAGCTCTTCCACACACACACACTGGGAGTCCGTGCCCATCTCTTTCCCTCTGCTCCAGGGCTCTGGGCTGGGCCTCGCAAGGAGGAATTGCCTTCCAAGCCCCAGGCCCGCAGTGAGTCTCTGGACTATTTCATCTCTCGAGGTTAGGCATTAGTTAGCCCCATCTCACACATGAGAAAACGGATGCTGGGTGAATGTAAGTGACTTGCCTAAACCCACACAGCTAGTAAGAGGTGAAGCCACGCTTGGAAACCACATCTATGTAGTTTCAAATTCCAGATTCTCTCCACCAAATTCACATCCCCAGAATTTCACACAACCCGTAAGTTAAGGGCACCTAACACGTTGGAGGACACAGATAAGATCATCAGCTTTTTCAGAAGAGGCAAATGAGGATATTAGCCTCACTTAAATAAATAAACCAATCGTAGCATACAAATAACAAGGGAAATCACAGGATCTGTTATCATATCAAGTCATTCTATCTAAGGCGTGTCAACAGCAAAAGTGTGGATGGGATAGAATATCCTGGAAAATATAGGACAAATCTTCAAGTCAGACAAATCTAGCTCTCTAAGCAATTCACGGCTCTGGCCTTATTTTTCTCGTGGGCAGCCCAGTCTGCAGACTCCCACGCGGGCGCCCCTGAGCCGACTGCAGCCGAAGCCGGGGAGCAGCAAGCCGCCGTCCACTTAGGCGACCGCGCAGACTCCCGCGTGGCTCCGGACTCCACAGAACCGGAGAGGAAAACAGTCTCCCTGCTGTCGACAGCTGAAAAACTCTGCTTCGGGCCCCAGGGGAGGTCTGACCGGGCCTGTGTGGTCTAGCAGAAGGTCTCCTTGGCTGTCTGAGAAAAGAGAGACGCTCAGTCTCATCTAAGTGACGAGGAGAAGCGTGCAATTTCCCCCAAGTGGCCACAGCTGCCTCTGCTGCCAGCTGGGTGACAGCAGAGGGGCAGTGTCACTCGGCAAAAACGCTTCCAAGCAAGTAACCTATAGCCTGCGCCGGGCCTGGGTCCCAGGAGCAGAAATCTGGCTGAGAATGAATGAGATACCTCTCAGCAGAGCTCTGAGTTGGAAAGAATCATTAAAAATGTGGCCATAATTTCTCTGCAGAAGAAAAGACACATTCAGGGTCATTCTAAAATAGCCCTTGCTGAGACATCTGTTCTGGTTACAGCTTTGCTCAACCAAATAAGTCCGTGATGTTTCTGGTTTCCTGTCAAGCTGATCAAAGGTTGTTTGCATGTAGAATAATACTTTTTGGTAACAAACGCCTGGCATGTCTGCAAATATGAAACTAGAGGTGGGACAGGTGGGGGTGGTGGGGACAGAGGGAGTGTGGCTGAGCTAATGGCCTTGCTGTGGCTGCCGCAGGCTGGCAGAGCAGGGCGGAGGTGACGGTGGGGACTTTAATGAAACTGATAGCATCTCCGACTCCAGGCTGGAAGATGACTCACCAGCCAGCCTCATTAGCACAGGGTCACCCAGGGACTGAGCAGTTCCTTTCAGAAAAGGGAGGCACAGACATCCAGCACCCTTCTTGCATTTCAATAACTCTGTTTAAACCAGGAGAAACTGTTTCTGCAATATGGTGAGTCTACTTTCTCAAAAGAAAGGATTTATTGCAGCTAATTAGGAATGGTTTTTATTGATTTCTAACAAGATTTAGGGAATTTAAGAATTTGGGGTATCAAGTTGACAGTAGAGTTCTCTCATTTCATTCACTTTCCGTTTGTTCTGAAATGCTAACTGCTGTGCCCCACACATGTTCTCA
The DNA here is from genome assembly GCA_008086735.1 of Cheirogaleus medius. Lineage (NCBI taxonomy): Eukaryota > Metazoa > Chordata > Mammalia > Primates > Cheirogaleidae > Cheirogaleus > Cheirogaleus medius. The sequence continues at coordinate 166,941,647 of VBSM01002608.1, forward strand.
TGCGGGACCCGCGTGTCAGCATGCAAGCCTGCAGGTCCCGCTTGCACGGTCTCCGTTCACCTTGGTAACATGGAATGCTTTATTTGCATCTGTGAAAGAAATGTCATGTTTGGATCAGAAACATCAGAGAATCATGTTAATAATAAAAGACAAAACTCTCCTTTTGAGGATGGAAATGGCATGTGTAGCTCATTTTCTCCAATAGAACTGTTGCCACACCTGTCCACCCCTCACCATGTGGCACCCCTTTATAGCAGCTGACACTGGGGACCTCACTCCTTCAAACAACAGCTCTCTCAGTTTGGGCGACACAATGCATGTCTTGTCTTACTCCTGCTGCTCAGGTCATTCCTTCCAGACTTTTCTTCTAGGCTCCACTTTCTCTGCATCTCTCATAAGCTGGGGGACACCCGGACTCTCTGCTGTACTTCCTTAGCATTTTAGGGGGTGGCATTCGCTCTTGTGGCTTCAGTTCCCATCTCCACACTGACGCATCTCCTATCTACCTTCCAGACCCATCGTTCTCCTAGACTCGAGTCCCAGAGAGCGCACAGCCCGTGCACAATCTGCCTGTCCCACCACGCGTCCTTCCTTTGCCTCCAATCCCGCCGCTGTCTTGCAATCCCACCACCCTCCGAGTCAGGGCATCCAAAAACCAGGGAATGATTCCGACCTGCTCTCTCCTTCCTCTGCCTCAAACTGAGTCTTGCATTGTCTGTCTTCATAACACCAGGCACCTGTTCCTTCCTCCCCACCCCTCCTGAGAGGCTAACCACAGCTCATGCCAAGACCACCGCCATCCTGGCAAATGGCTCCCTGCCTCTAACCCCACCCCCTGCCACACTTCCTTGAACCTTTATGAAATGCAAATCTAATCACTCTTACTTAACATTTGGAAATAGGGGACCATTTTTAAACAGAGCAGAGTTCATCATGCAAAGCCCTAGTAATCTGGCCCTTGCATTATCTCTTTCTGGACAATTCTCATCTAACGCTAATGTTGAGCTCCAGGCAAGCACATTTATTAATACTTAAAATTGCCGTGTTGTTTCACACTTCTTTGCTTTTCCTGAAGCTAAAATACTACCACCACCACCTCTCTCTTGTTCATTTTTCAAGTCTCAGCTCCTCTTCCCTAAATCCTCACTCCTCCTTTTCTGGGAGAATTATTCTCTTCTGTGTCCCTGCTGAGTTCTGTCTTTCACCACAGACTCTAACAGACTACCCTGCACATGTTTACACATCTATGACTCTACAACATGCTAGCTGTGCCAGCTTGCTTAATTACTCTGCCTTGCCTTGCTTTCTTCATCTATAAAATGGGTATAGCAGTATCTACCTCAAAGTTCTGTGCTCAAGATTAAATGAGTTGATATGTTTAAAGTCCTTAGAAGAATCTGCCAGAGTGACTTGCACATAGTAGGTGCTCCATAAATGTATGACAAAATAGATAGAATAGATGAATAGACAATAGCTACCTTTGCCAGTCCATGTATTAGTGTGTTGGAGCTGCCACAACAAAGCACACAGACTGGGGGGAGCTTAAATAACAGAATTTTATTTTTCTCACAGTACTGGAGGCTAGAAGTCCAAGATCAAGGTGTCGATGGTGTTGGTTTCCTCTGAGGCCTCTCTGCTTAGCTCGTAGATGGCCAGCTTCTTCCTGTGTGTGTCTGTGTTGCGATCTCTTCGTATAAGGACAGTCCCATCCTGTTGGGTTAGGGCCCACCCATATGATCTCATTTCACCTTGGTTACCCTTTTTAAGGCCCTATCTCCAAAGATAGTCACATGCCCAGGCACTGGGTGTTAGGGACTCAACATATGGATTTGGGGGGTGGGGACAACTCAGCCCATAACAGTCCATGTATCTTCACTTCCACAGATGTTTTGTTTTAATCCTTTGATAAGTAAACAGAAGAGACTTGAAATGCTCCAGGTGTGGAAGGAACGACAGTGGAGTATCTCAGTGCAGACATTAATATGTTCCAAGACCCTGCATGAGTCCTGCTGTCCCCTCTGGGCCTTGGTCTCCCACTCTGTAAAGAGAGGAGGTGGACCCTAGATGATGAGTTAAGTCCCTTCCACCCCAACATTATGTGGTTATATGTATAACAAATGCACACCCGAAAAGCAATCTAGAAACTTCCTTCATCCCTTGTACATTTAGACCAAGGGTCTCCATTTATACGTCTGGGTTATTGTTTTGCTCATAGATTCCTGGTAGGGTCGCTTTTCTATTTGGAGATATTTTTCACCTCACCAAACACTAAATCTATAATATTTTTATATATTTTTTAAATTTTTTCTTTTGTTTGTTACTATACATTTATTTTGCTGCAAATTTTTAACCTTCTTTTAAACCTGAATTTAAGACCCAGTCAGAATACAGATATCAGAATAGTACTAGTCTTGTGTGGGCAAATACTGACTAGGAAGGGCCTCGGGAAACACCCCAGACAACAGAAACGCTCCACGTCTGATTGGGCACCAGTTCCGCGGGCACACACCTGGGTAAATTTCATCCAGCTGTGGACCCGAGAGATTTGTGTCTTTTCCTGCTTTATACCCCAATAAAAACAAATAACTAGATACCGTTGAGGGCAGATTGACTTGGTGACTGTCCCCGTGTGGAAATGCTGCCATTGCACCTCTCTCTGCGCAGGTGACCCTATTATAATTTTCAAATGTGAATTTTGTGCCACCTGCAATCCAGGAAGGGAGGCCAGGAGGAGCCCAGACAGACAAGTCTTTTCCGGTGCTCCTTCTACCTGCGCATTATCTCTAAAACATGGAAGGAAAGAAGAAATTCTCAAAGAGTTGAGAAACGACAAGATGTGTTGGGTCCGGCATACCCCAGTATCCAGAAACGCTCAAGAGATGAGGTCTCTGAGAAAGGAAGAGGGACAAGCACGGGTCATGAGAGGAGGCTGTGGAGACACAGAAAGAGACTCGCTTGGGAGTTCCATGGAGATGAAATTCCATGGACATTCAGGCGTATGTTCTTGCTCAGCGTAGTCCTTACCCCAGAGATTAGTAGGTGCTCGGCTCCTTCAGGCCCTTGAACCAGAAAAAGATAGATGATTGATAGGTAGATAGATGATAGAGAGAGAGAAAGAGAGGTAGAGACATTCGCTAGTGATGAGGGCTGTGAAGAGACATCCCCTCTGGCCCCGCCTCTCCCCGGACACTCCTCGTGGTGGGACCAGCACAGGCACCGCAGTGAGCACGTCCCTGCAGTGTGAGAGGAGCAAATCTTTCTTTCCTACCAACCTCACCCTCTCCAGGGATTTTGGATACATTCCAACCTATATGGACTTGGAAAGGAGCACTAAATGCAAAATAATCTTTCTAAAATTATGCTTACATAGTATTTTTATTGTATGTAATTGGAAAATCGTCTTCATCATATTTCCTAAATGGGCAAATAAATGTGTAGCATTAGTCTTAATAAATATCTCGCAGAGCAATGTTCTAAATTATTAATACATTAGCCATTGTTTTTCTGAGTACTAAACCTCAGCTGTGGTTGCCCAAGATGTCCACCTTCCAGAGGGAGCTAGAACGTCTTGCAGAAGGGATTCCTCTGTTCATCCCACGGTAACGAAGACTTACGTTCACTCAAAAACCTGTACGCCGGTGTTTTTAGCAGCTTTCTTAATGAAAACAGAGAACAGATCACTGGCTGCAGGGGTTAAGGAGGGGATGAGAGTGGAGGAGTAAAGGGTGTGTTGATGAAAGGGCACAGAGGGGATCCTCGTGGTGAGGAAAGTTCCATATTTGACGGCATCGATGTCAACACGTAGGCTGGGATATTGGCTCTAATTTTCTAAGATGTCACCCCTGGGGGACACTGGGCAAAGGGTGCACCACAGGATCTCTGTACTTTTTTCCTACAATTGCATATGAATCTACAATTATCTCAAAGTTTGAAAATTAATTTAAATAGCTGAAGAAAGAAACAAGCAGGGATACCTCAGACGTGGAAGACAAGATGGCAAGTCCACCGATAGAGGGGCCACCTCTGCCATTCTACCTACGACGGCAAAGACATAAGGCTTGCTGCTCCTGTGAGGAGGACGGTATGGCAGAGGGGAGCAAAAACTCACCCTTTGCAACTCCAGGACACGGCAGGCAAGACATAAGGAGAGAAGATAAAGAGCACAGCAAGACGAAATGCCCTGGACATTCCCGCTCTGCACTTTGTAGTGGAGAGGGACAACCAGAGTGACAGTACAGAAGTCTCTCACCCTCACTCCCCTTGGAGAGTTCTGGAAGGTATCACCAGCCCAAAAAGAGCCACATCAGCTTTGAGGCACGGTGTGGCCGGAGAGAGATGAATCCTGAGGTTTTTCTTTCTAAGTCACCGTCTATTCTTGAGTTTAGTCAACTCCAAGATTTGAGCAGAGAATCCAGCATGGGAAGCAGGTAAGTGGAGCTTAGGGGATGTCAGCAGGGACCAGAGCCCCGACTCAGGAACCCAGCTGTTCTCTGCTAAACACAGACGCAGGTGCCTTGGGAGGAGGGCCTGGGTGGGGAGGGGAGTTTCCTGTTGGTGAGCACGTTGGTGTGCGGGGGCAGGTGACGCGCTCCATTCCAAAGACAGAGCACAGAGCGCTGCACTCCCTCCCAGGCTTTGCCCTGTGTGTATCCTGTATAATAAAACTGTAATCACTAAGTACAGCCCTTTCCTGAGTTCCGTGAGTTGCTCTAGCAAATTATCAAACCTTGATGGGGCCATAGGAACCCCTGAATGTATAGCCAGTCACTGAGCAGTACAAGTGGCCTGGGGGCCCCCAAAGTGTGGCTGGCGTCTGAAGAAAGCACAGCCTTGTAGAGGTCTAAGCCTTGCACATGCAGAGTGGCACGCTAGCTCCAGGGGGCGCGCATCAGCACTGAACTGCAGTACACCTGTTTGGGTTGGAAACAGAATAAAACCCCATCCTTAGCGCCAGATGTGCAGACAGTCTTCTCAGCAAGTCAGGGGTTCTCTCCTCCATGCTCCACTGTCGCCTACCTGACTTCTACCCTCGAGCCCCTGATGGGCTTAGGAATTCATTTGTTTACGTGAATGTCTGTCTCTCCTACGGGACCAAGGTGCTCTTGGGGAAGGACCAGGGGACAGATTCAGATTTCATGGAAGCTGCAGCCTTGACAATGGGGAGGGGCATCTTTACAGATGAGAACTTTACAAAAACACATGACCATGTGCCATATCGCCAGGGCCCCTCCTGACCTTGGAAGAGGCTAGGAGTGAGGTGCTCTGAGGCAAAGCCACTCCAGCCAGGACCGCATCCAATTCCTCCCTGGCATCCGGCGCACAGCGGACACTCAGAACCCGTGTAGCCATGAATGAAAGATTAAGTGATTCAGCCACAAACACAGATCCGAGCAGGACCAAGGCGTTTCTTAACCTTACATTTAAAAGATGATTTGATTCCTTCTCTTTAGATGACAAGGGCTCTTTTTGTCCTTTGAGGACTGAACTCACTTCCTATTTTTGCCCGAGTCCCTGAAGTGGGACTGGAAGGGCTTTGCAGGCCGTGATTACCAGGTCTAAACACACAGAAGCAGGGAGGCTGGTCACCTGCTATTTGCAACCAGATTAGAAAAATCCCCCAAGGAACTCATGTTTTCATTTCTATGTGAAATCACAAAAGAACCAAAGAAAGAGAGCTAAGATGCAAATGTAGGGCCCATTTTAAGTATAGGGGGATTTCAGGTCTTTGTCTCGGAGCCAAAAGCTTTCTCTCTGTGGAGAATCCAAGTCATTGGGCTGCGCTGGCATTTGCTGGGGTTTCTAATAAAATAGTCGGGGGCTTTCTCACAGCCGCTCGGCATTAGAAGACGTGTCGCATAGCACGCCATGCTTCTCGTGCCACAGTACATTCTAGAACCATGAATGTGTCTTAAATTCACTCCTCCTTTTCCTTCCTGCTGTCGCTGCCCTGGTTGGGCCACGAAGCAGGTCTGCGATGGACAAAGGAGCCCTGGCGGTGGAGTCACACGGACCTGAATCCAGCTTCTGGCGGCCCCTGTGGCACCGGCTGCATCATTCAACCTTCCCCGAGCCTCCATTTACCCCAGCGTCCCAGTACCCAACAGCTTCCGCCACCTTGGCATTTTCCCACACTCTGGGCAGCATGTCAAGCTTATTTTGTTTTAATGTAAAATAGAAATCCCAAATTTTCATCTCAGGTAGCTCAAGAGTGACATCTGAGACGTTATTTGGAATCAGTAGCCTGGCTTCTATCTCTGGCTGCAGATAAGACTTTGCTGCCAAGGGGATAAATATAAGAGGGTCTCTGTCTCTCCAGCCCTGGAGACAGATGCATTCATGGGCACCTGAGAACAACTGGAATGTTCAGTCACGTGCCACGAAGGGCCCGGTGGAGGTGGATGGGTATTGCCAGGGTGTGCAATTCAGAGTTGGAAATCATGCACAGAGAAACTGGAAGAGGTCAGATGGTAAAATAAAGAGATGATGTGCAAGAGAGAGGACTGTTGCACTGGGGAAGTATGAGACCCATTCTGCCTCGAGGGTCCCAGGAACCCATTACCGAATAACTAAAACGTTGTTGACCAAATCATCAAGCCCCAGAAGCAAACAAGCCTATGTCCTTGCCCACGTCTCCCTTTCATGCCTCTGCACCAACTCCCCAGGCAGTTGATGAAATGGTCATTTGTACAGGGGTCACTGGGAGTGCAGAGCCGCCTGCAGCTCTCCGGCTCGCGGCCATCGGCGCTGGATGGGTTTCAGTTAGGTTCACGAGACTATGAAGTCATCCTGGATCCCAATCAGCTGATTAAAAATAATCGCATTCCATTTTCAGAAAACTTTAATATTTGGAGGGTAGGAAACCCTCTAATTATTTTTTTACATGATTGCCTCATTCTAACCACTGAGCAGTGGCAAAGGAAGCTAATGTTCTTTCAGCACCTACCACTGACTAGGCACCGAGCTCATTATTGTTCCTATGTTACTTCCCCTGAGCCCGACATCGAGTCTGGAAGGCAGACTCATTCTCCCCATTTTAGAGATAAGGGGCCTGCAGCTTAAGGCGCAGAAGCTAAAGTGACTCACTGACGCCTGTACAACTGGTTGAAACAGTCTGTTTCTAACCTTGGTTCTCTCCAACTCCAAATCCAATCCAGCCAGGGCCCAAAGTCCACTTCCGTCCGGGCCTCCTGTGGCCTTCTTCCCTCTGGATCGGACTTTCCTGGGACTCGTGAGTAGGAACGGGCAGAGCTGGCAACAGGGTCAACTAGTGCAGCTCCCACCCAGGTCAGAGCAGGGAGGCTGAGTGGTGGGCGTCGCAATGCCTGGGGCCAGGCTGGCTCTGCTTGACCAGTGCCAACAGGTCTTCCAAAGTCGCAGCTCTCTGGGCTGTCCGCCAGGTGAGTTGACATCACTCAGTTCTTCAGAAGATAGCTTGGCTCTCGTTTCCTTTGGGGCAACACACTGTTATTCATGCATTAATTTACAGCTGGCTGTGTTTTGCCACCCACCTCATATTTTTGGAATCTGTTCCTCAAAGGAAATAGATAAAAGTGTTCCCCTATTCTTTATAAAATCTCACTTTGGGGTTCAGTTTTCCACCACGGCGCTGCTCATGCTGTTCCTCCTGCCTGGAACGCCGGCCCGGCCACCTTCCCTCCACCTGCCACAGCCTCGTTCTGCAAGGCTCAGGCTCAGGCTCCTTCCTCCGCAAGCCTGACCTACGCCTCAGCGGGATGTGGCCTCTGCTCCTCCAACCTTGGACATCTGCCCCTCCAGCAGCACTTACCACACCGCCTCGGGTCCTGGGCTCCCTCCTGGGGGCTGAGAGCTCATTCCTGTCTCTCCTGTCCTCCTGTATCTCTCCCAGCTCCCTGCAGATCCTGCCTGTGACAGCATGGAAAGCAAGAGCGAAGACTCCAGTTAGACTCTCAGTTATTCCACTTCGTGCAAGTCATTTAACCTTTCAGGTTCTCCCACTCATTATCTGCAAGTGCCTGTGTCACAGAGTGTGGTGAGGATCAGTCTGTTGCATGTATGTACACACGTGTGCACAGTGAGCTCTCCCTGTGGTCAGTCGCAGTGCCTGGAATACAGTCAGCCACCGGATTATGATCCTCCCTGTGCACAATGCGGCATTGTCTGCTCAGACAAGGACCGGGTTTCAACCTTGCCAGTGGTCTCTGCTGCCCCCTGGGGCAGCCCACGGAGGGAGTAAGGAGTTGCTGTCCAGCCGGCCAGCCCGGGCAGGACTATGGCAGGCAGTTCACCTCTGCTTTGCGTATTTGAGAAACTGATTTTCTCCTGAAATCAGAAGGCTATGGAAGACTGAAGCATGCTCACCAAACTCCTGGGCAACCGAAAGAAATTAATAGAGGTGCCTCGTGCAAATTTCTCACTTACGTTCTAATGAAGAACAAAACTTTTAGCCTGGGATTCTCCACGGAGACTGTCTGCCTTTCCGCTCCCTGCAGGAACATCTCAGTGGGAAATGCACTAAGCCCCAAGAGCATTCTTAGGCACCCAGAGTTGCAGCAAAGGGCTCTGGGGGACCCCGTGGGTCAGTATTGTCCACAGATAGCGACTTCTCTGGCTGCACGGGCCACCTTCCCTGTGGACATCCAGACTTCAGGCCAGTGCTGACCACTTTTCTAACATGTTACTGACCACCAGCACTGCTGTCCTCTGAGTAATTGTTGATTTCAGACATATTTTAATTCCCCAGACAAGAGATTTCCCTACATTTCATTTTAAATGACTAACAATTAACAAATGACTGATATTCACAAAATGCCTTCACAGCCATTGTTGCATGTAACTGTCCTATCATGCTGTGAAGGGAAGAATATCACTCCGTTTAACAGAGGAGAAAATGAAAGCTTGGGACATGCGTTCACTCCAAAGCCACCAGCTCGGGAAGAAAAGAACCAGGATTCGAACTCAATTTCTTTGATTCCAAATAACGTGTCCTTTCTGTTAATTTTATTTGTAAAACACCTCTTTGTTTTCAGAGTGCTTTTCCTGGTTCTCCAAGCAGCCCTGAGGAGTAGCTTCTTCTCTGTTCCAATGTGGAAGCCCCACGAGGCAGGGCTGGCTGGCTGTCCGTCACTCTACGGGTCTTGAAAATAGGAGATGCTTAGTAAATATTTTGTGAATGAAGGGGTGAAATGTACAGAAAGATTAAATTACTTGTCCCATATTACACAGATAATAGGTGCTAAATCTAGGCATTGAGCCCTAGTTTCTTAGAGTAACTCTAATTATATTCCCCATCAACATTCCGGCATATACACTGACTACCAGACCATTTCCCCCATCGTTGGAAGTAGCACTCACCTTTACAAATTCCCTCAAGGGAAGAAAGTCAGGAAACTAAACTCAGTGCTTTCTTGGGCACCATATCTTGGGCACCAAGGGAGACGGTGTCCTTTCTGTACAGACAAGTAAATAAAATCTTTGAGAAATGATATAACTTGCTAAGAACACAACGAAGGAACACACATCAGCCAGGATAATGGATTGAAATAATATTTATTGCAGATATGATGATGAACGTGGAGAAAGGAGAATTTGCAAGGCTCTAGAACCCTGCTGAGTCTTGTGACAGTGCTAATCTGTGGGTGACTTTGCTTCTTTCATTTCAAAAAAAATTATGAACAGATTGAGTACTAGGACTAATCACTATTAAGCAATCAGAGATGCATGACTAACGTGCAATGTTTGAGGGCTGACGTGTAACAAAGTTTCAGGGCATCATGAAAATTCAAGGAAAGGAGAATTCCCAAAGACGTGCGATAGTTAGGGAAGCATTTGCAGAGACCAAATTCAAGGGCTTCAAGTTGGAATCATGAAAAGCTTCAGCTTCTACTGCTTAAACTACGTGTGACATGCACAAATAGCCTCCCTTATCCCCAGCCAAATGGGGAGGATGAGTCTGCCTTGTACGGCAATGTGAGGAGTAAATGAGATGATCTTAGAAAGCAGTTAGCTTGATACCTGGCATATCAAAAGCACTCAATAAATGTTATCTTGAAGAATAATAATAATAGCACCATATCATCAGCATCCATAATCAGAGCTCAGAAACAAGCTCAAGGGTCTCATGCAAATCCTTTCTTAACCACTCCCTAGAGAAACAGCCTCCTCCTGCCCTTGCACACCCCTGTGTCGGTATTAGTCCCTCTTTTGACACCTGCATACGGGCCTCTCTGCCCCATTTGAAGTCTTCCATCTTGGAGGAGGGCGTGTCTCATACATCTCTCTATCCTCAGAGCAGTGTAGGGCCTGGCACATTTCAAACACTCAGTGAATGGTTGGCAAATATGCTAGGGATTCAAAGATGAGTAAGAAAATGGACCTTAATTTTATGGAATTCACAATGTAAATTTTATATCATCCAAATAGCCATTTAGACTATAAATACTCATTGAGCACCTACCAATGTGCTAGGCGGGGCGCTCAAATTCTGGAGCTAAAATTCTGTTTCCTTCCTTGGAAATGATTTCCTAGTCTAGTGGTGGGGCCCGACAAATAAACTAATCATCCCATCACACTCCAGAGCTTCAGACCCTCTAGGTAATTCAGTCTCCTGACAAACAGAAGAATCCACGTTGAACCAAACCATAGATCATCAATACATGAAACATTTCTAAAGTTCCCACCAGTCTGCGCAAGGAGAGCAGAATTGTCATTGAACACGACCATCGGTAAGTCTCAGTCTGGGACAAAAGAAGACCCCGAAAAGAGAGAATGACCCCCCCTCTGGGGGGGAAGTGGACAGCAATATCGCAGGCCTGAGGTAAGATGTGTGGGCACAGAATGTGGGGAGCTAAGCTGAGATCCAGGAGCCAGAGAAGGGCCGTCCCCAGGCAGGTGTGTGTGGGGGGGGGCGGTAGCCTGGCGAGAACGAGCGTGCAAGCATCAGCATGGCAAGGGGAAAGGGCCCGTGAGAGAAAGGGGGTAGAAATGACATAAACATGCTTTCTGTCTCATGCCTTTGCCCCAGCCCGCTCAGTCAGTGCCCACGGCCACCTGTCCCGCAGCAGGCTGGCGTGGAGCAGAGCGTCATAACGAGGCACAGTCTAAAGAACTTGTTTTTGCACCTCTGAGCTCCTTCAGTGACAAGTGATTCTGATACTGAGCAGGTCACTGATGGTGGAAGACTGGCAGCAGAATAGAAGGGGAGATGTGTCATAAGAGGGGAGAGCACAGCCTGCCACGGGGGGCAGCGAGCAGGGACAGGAGGTGGCCGAGGGCAGAGCAGGAGATGCAGTGGAGGAGACATCGGAACTGAGAGGAAAAGGAACAAGGAGAGAAAGAATCTTATCCAGAAAAGGGAATCAGACCACCAAAGGCCGGGGCACCCGTGAACATGGGCTCTTGAGAGCAGGGGAGCGCCCCGGCCGCTGTGCACCCCAAGCCTGTGTGAGAGCAGGGGAGCACCCCAGCCGCTGTGCACTCCAAGCCTATGTGGCTCTCAGGCACTCTGCCAAGATTGGACTTCGTCCTGGGAGCATCATAGCAGTCGTCATAACATAATATAGAGCTTTCTTCTTCGCTATGTCTGTTGTCTTTCTTCCCTTCCTCCAAGAATGTAAGCGCCATGGAAGTTTTAGTCACTGGTAAGTCCCAGTGACTGGCACATAGTACATGTTCAATAAACATGCTGAGTGAATGTGTGCTCCGTGTTTAGCAGTGTGCCCAGTGTGTAAATGCCAGCTATTACAAGTATTCTTTCAAATATAGTAACCTGTTATTTATGCTTTTCAATGCATGATCGGTCTGTTTTTGGAAGAGCAAGAACAATTAAATGTGAAGACGTGACTATTATGATTTCATTCTGCCTCTGATTTACCTTCCAGTAATTTTCTTGATATCCCTCCCCTTCCTCCCTCTGCCCCGCCCCATGCCACCCCCCGCCATTCATTTATTTGGAGCAAGAACCAACCCTTTCACCCAGTTCACACCCACAGGAGAACCCCTGTACCAGGGCATGTGAGGATAACGGATCCATGGAAAGTCAACAGAAATATTTATCCCAAGTTTCCTGCATGTCAGGCTATGACAGCTTGCCTTCTGTCTCAAACACTATGTTCATGTCAATAAATCTGCTAAACTCCTCCACCAACCTGCTCTCTTCCCAAGGCAGAGAAGCTGTGAAGAATGGGTGTTCTGTCTTAAAGAAAAAAAATGTACTAACCCCAGGGCATGTTGAAGTGCACCTTGGTAGAAGACTGTGCCTTTGAGAACATTGTCTAGTTACACCTAAGTTTACAAAATTAGGGCTGACCCCGAAATGCTGCAATAGCTGCAATTGTATAAAAGGAGGTGATGTCTGCATGTATGTGTCTGTGTGTGTGATGTGTGTGGTGTGTGTGTATACATACACATGTATGGTTGTGGTGTTTGATGTGGGATGTGTGGGATGCATGTGTGGTGTGGTATATACATGTATGTGCATATGTGTGTGATATGTGTGTGTGGGTGAGGATGGTATTGTGGTATAATATATATGGTATTGTGATGTGTTTGGTGTGTTTGTGTTGTGTTTTGTGTGTGTGTGGTATACATGATGAGGTGTATGTCTGGTATGTGGTATGTGTATGTGGTGTGGGTGGTATGTGTAGTAGTATGTGCATGGTGCGTGGTATGTTTGTGTTGTGTGTGTGCGGTGGGGTATACGTGTGGTATATTGTATGTGTGTGTGGTGTGGTATATGTAATGGCGTGTGTGTGGTATGTGATATGTGTGGTGGGCGTAGTATATGTGGTAGTATAAGCATGGTGTATGGTGTTTTTGTGTTGTGTGTGTGCAGTGTGCATGTCGGTGTGTGTGGTGTGTTTGTGTGTGTTATGTGTGTCTGGTGTGGTGTATGTGATGGCATGTGTGTCTGGTATGTGGTATGTGTGTGTAGGCTGTGTAGTGGGATGTGTGTGGTGGTGTGTGTGTGTTGTGTGTGTATACTGTGTGTGCGTGGTATTGTGTGTGTGCCTGGTGCGGTACCTTCCCTCCGCACAGGTCACAGCGTTCTGAAGGATCCAGCTGTCTTCCTGACTTTGGGCTCCGGTCGGAGGTCCAGCCAGCCTCTCGGGGCTCCACGTTTTCAGGATGTGCTGGGCTGGGGCATAAAGCACAGGCCTTGAGATGCACAGACTCCAAGTCAGATTCCAGCTGCATCCACAGCTCGTGGGAACAGAGCACATTATTTAACGCTCTGAGTCTCCTTTATGCATCTACAGGCCAGAGGTGATACAAGTGAGAAGATGCCGGGAGGGTTAGATGAGAAAACGTGCTCGGTACCTGGCACGTGGCACTGCCTCACACAGCGGGCTGAGGATGTGGCCCTATCTCATCAGACACGTGCGGGTGCTCAGGGTGCCACCATGCACTGAGGCAGCTCTTGCCCTCACGGTGGTGATCACAGCTTTGAGGAAGGATGACGTTGCTGAGGGGAGAGAAAAGGAAGAAGGCCAGGAATTCTTAGGTGCTGTTTACTATCTCCCAGGGTTAAACATTCCACGGATAGCTTCTGCTGAGGGCACCCACCTTAATGAAACGAGTCCCACCCTCTCCCAACAGAGTCTGAAGGTGCAGCCCCTCACAGCACGAGGAGGTGCCTGTTCCAATTGCAGCTGACACGAGCCCATGTCCTGACATCCCCTCGTCAGCCACTCTGCAACTGAACTTGTCACCTCCCTTTTGGGGCCTCAAAAGCAATAATCAGGTTGGACAAACCTACTTAAAATAGCTATTTCAGTACTCCAGAAATCAATCCAAGTCACACAACAAACTAAGAAGCATGTTTTCAGAAAACTACTGAATTTCTTTTAAGAACAGCAGGAACCTGTGATGTTCTTGCCCAGAGCTCCTCCCATCTCTACCCTCAGCTCTGCCAATGATTCAACCACATGAGCAGAGCCCGTAAAAACAATAAGCTCTGGTTACCACTCCCAGGGAACTAACTTGATTTGGGGCATTATTAGTCCAAGTGGTAAGACAACAGCAAGAACAGCTAGCTTCACTATCCTGAGGCTGAGGTCCTTTCAAGGCAAGAAACAGGCCAATGGACAAGGCAAAGAGCAAACTAGTCAGGGATTTTACAGGGTCTTGGGGAGCAGGGGGTGAGGCAGCTTTCATGGGCCTTGACAAGTTCCTATACACCCTGGGTTGACCATAGACCATGCACATGCACAGCAGAGATGGGTGCAGACCACATTTCTGGTCTTCAGAGCCTGTGTACTCATTTATGCAGAGTAGATGTGAGAGCTGAGTGAGTCCAGTCAAAGAAAAGCCAGACCAGATGTGAAAACGGCATGAAGTTTGAGTGTAGTCTCCAACCCACACACAGTGCATGCAAGACCTTCTCTAGAACAGACCATATGCTGGACCACAAAACAGGTGTCAGTTAATCTAAAAAGATGGAAATCATACACAGTCTATCTTCTGACAATAGTGAAATTAAATTAGAGATTGACAAGAGAAAAATATCTGGGGAAACCCCAATATTTGGAAATTAAACAAAACAATACTTTAAAAAAAACTCTATGGGTAAAAAGAAATCACAAAGGAAATTTTTAAGAAATTAGCACAACATAGTAAAATGTATGGGATGCAGCTAAAGCATCACTTAGAGGTAAATTTATATCTTGAAATGCCTATCTCAGAAAAGCTTCTATATCAATTTAAGCTTCCATTTTAAGAAAAATAAAGAAGAACAAGTTAAACACAAAGCAAATAGAGGAAGCAAAGAATAAGTGGAAATCAGGAAACAGAAACAGAAAAACAGAGAAAATCAATGAAAATAAAAGCTTTATTTTTGACAAGATGAACAAGATTGACAAGCCCATAGCTCAACTAACACAGGAAATAAGAGAAAAGATACCAATTACCAAAACCAGGAATAAAAGAGAGTACATCTTTGATTATAAGGATTATAAGAGAACATTATTAATAATTTTCTACCAACAAATGAAGCAATTGAAATGAAATGGATACTTTCCTAGAAAGTCACAAATTATCCCAAAACTGACTCAAGATGAAATACAAAAAGCTAAATGTATCTATAGTAAATAAATAAATTGAAATAAAAATTATAAATTTTTCTACAAAGAAAATCCCAGACACTGTTGACTTCACTGATGCATCATAGATTTAAAGAACAAGTTAATATCAAGCCTTCACAAACTTTTCTAGAAAATAGAAGAGGAGGAATTATTCCCCCAACTCATTCACAAGACTAGTATTATCCTGATATCAAAATTAGACAAAGACATTTCAAGAAAAGAACATTACAAACCAATATCCCTTATAAACATAGATGCAAAACTCTTAACAAAATGTTAGAAAACTGAAGCTGGCAATTTATAATAAGTGTTAAATACCATGACCAAGTGTGGTTTATCCCATAAATACAAAGTTTTTTTTAGCATAGCCTTTGACAAAAATCTAACACCTATTCATGATAAGAAAAAAGAAAAAACCCAAAACAAGGAAAAACCTCTAAACCAAGCAGATATTGAAGAAAAGTTCCTCAACCTGAGAAAGGAAATTTATGAGAAACCTACCATTAACATGGTATTTAGAAGTGAAAGACTTTATGCATTTCCTCTAAGATCAACAACTGAACAAGGATGTATACTTTTGCCACTTTTTAAAATATTGTCCTAAAAGGAAGGAAAAAACAAGTAAGGAAATAAAGGAGGACAAAAGAAAGGAAGGGAGAAAAGAGGAAGAGAAGGAAGGAAAGCAGGCATAAAGGAAGGAAGGAAGAGAAGGAGAAACCTGGGGGAAAGGAAAAATTGGGAAAAAAAGAGATTGGAAAGAAGGAAGTAAAGTGTCTTTATTCCCATATGACACAATCCTATATGGAAAAAATCCTAAAGCATGCACAACAAAACTACCAGAACTAATAAATGAGTTTAGCAAGGTTGGATTACATACCAGCAATAAACAATCCAAAAATGAAATTTTAAAAATAATGCAATTCATAACAGCATCAAAAAGAATAAAATACTTACAAAAAATTTTAACAAAAGTACATGATTTGTACTCTGAAAACTACAAAACGTTGCTAGGAAAAAATGGAAATGCATCCCATGCTTACGGGTTTGGAAACATCATATTAAAGGAATGGCACCTTTCCCTAAATTCATCTATAGAGTCAACACAATCTCTATCAACATCTTAGCAGAAATTTTGGTAGAAATTGACAAGTCAACCTATATTTATACGAGAATGCAAAGGACCTAGAAGAACCAAAACAATTTTGAAAACAAAAAACAACACTGGAGCACACCACTCAATTTCAAAACTTACTATAATCCTAATCAAGTAATCAAGACAGTGTGAAAGCATAGGCATATTGATTAATGAAATAGAATTGAGGGTTCAGAAAAAAGCACTTGCATTTATCGCCAATTGACTGTCAGCACAGATTTTAAAGCAACTCAGTGGGGTGATCTTTTCAATAAATGGCAAATGGTGCTGGGAAAATGGAAGATTCATATGCAAAAAATAAGAATAAAAACAAAAACAATAAAAACCCTTTGGACTCCTATCTCACACCATACACAAAATTAAGAATGGACCATATATTAAATGTAACAGTTAAAATAATAAGACTTCTAGAATAAGACATACAAGAAAATCTTTAATATGTTGGTTAGACAAAGAGTTCTTAGACACAATCCCAAATGCATGAGCCATAATGGGAAAAAAGTGATAAATTGGACTCCATTAAAATTAAAAACATTTGTGCTTCAAAAACACCATTAATAAAATTAAAAAACAAGCCACACATTGGAAGACAGTATTTGTAAGGCATGCATCTGATGAAAGGCATGCACCCAAAATATGTAAAATCTCTTATAACTCAAGAATAAGGTGCCAAACAAGCAAAGTAAAAAGTAGGCAAAAGATTTAAAAAGATATTTCACCAAAGAAGATATATAAATGACTAACAGGAATATAAAAAGGTTTTGATCATTAATAATTAGGTAAATTACACAACCATTGCAGTGGCAATAATTTTTAAAAGCCAGACAATATTAAGTGTTGACAAGGATGTGGAGTAACGGGAAGCCCCCACACATTGCTGGTGAGAACATAAAACGGTACAGCCACTTTGGAAAACAGTCTGGAAGTTTCTTAAAATGTCAAAACAAACTTACCATGAAACCCAGCAACTCTACTTTTAGGAATCTATCGAAGAGAAACAAAAATATATATCTACACAAAGATAGCACATGAACATATATGACATCATTATTCATTTTAGCCAATACTGGAAACAACCTAATTGTCCACCACACAATGAATGGATACACAAAATGCATTATAGCCATATGTTAGAATACTACCCAGCAATGAAAAGGAACAAAATACTGATAACCTGCTGCAACACAGATAAATCTCAAAAGAATGCCAAGTGTACAGAAGCCAGCACAAAAGACTACATACTACATTATTTCATTTATACGACATATCCAGAAAAGACCAATTTATAGAGGCCAAAAGCAAATCAGTTCTTGCCAGAAGCTGAGGGTGGGAGCTGGGACTGGCTCATCTGAATACAAACTGTCTAGAGGAGATTTCAGGGGGTGATGGAAATGCTCTAAAACTGGATTTTGGTTGATGGTTGCACAACTCTATACATTTTCTAAAACTCACTGAATTGTAAGCTTACAATAGGTGAATTTTATGGAATATGAACTATAAATGATGCTATAAAAAGTTTGGAAGTTCTAAAATAAAAAAAGAACAAAATCCCCTGAAATCCCACAAAGCTGAATGTCCTTGATGTCCTCAATGCTACCTGTAACTGTGACCCTGGCTCTCCAGCCCATTTCTGCCCACACCTTGAGATGTGAAGCTTCCAGGTCTAAGAAGATCCCATGCCTAACTTCCCCTGACATTTTTGGTTCCATTTGCTAGGCAATGCTCAGTTCCTTTGGCAACCCATAATTCACACATTTCAGAGACTATTCCTTGCACGTGCTTCTTTCCTCCTACCAGGTACAAGCTGAATCCATCCTCAGATTACTGACAATAACTATCTTATAGTGTAATAATGCTTTCAGCTTTACTTTTAAGCAAGAAGCCCTGTTTGCAGAAGAATTAACATTTTTTGTTGCAAAATTTACCAATTAGATTATGTACATATGACCCAATTTAAAAGAGAAAAAAAATGCCTTGGTATTTTCAGGTAAGACACATTTTTTTCTTGGCAATAACAGAGCTGCTTTCTCCATTTCCAAAACCCTCCAGGGAGGGACATCTACCTTCGAACTGTGTTTGAATTCCAGCTGACAACGGCTCCCCAAGGCAGGTTCTGCAAGAATCTGCAATTTTGTGGAGCATCATGATCTTCTGCTCCACTTCCTGCTGCAATCTGTTGGACAGTTCTACTTTCTGGAGGGTAATCTCTAAGAATGGATTCTGTCCTCAGGGCACGTGGGGATTTTAAGCGCAGGGCGGGCACATCAGATACATGAAGCACACAGCGAGATGCCTGGCTGAAGCTTATTTGTAGAGATCTTCATGCTAATTAGACAGTCTTTTAGACATGAAAAGGACGTTGTCTTCTTTTCATTGTCCTCAGCCTGCCCGGTGCCCAAGAGCAGATCCTGTGCTCCAACTCAAGCCAACGTCAATAGAGTTGAAAAATAAAAATGACTCCATTTAAATCGTAATTGGCATGTAGCGTCTGTCCCCATCCACATTCTCCTGACACAAGTCTCCAGGAGGACCCGCCTGGCCTCAGCTCTCTAAAAACCCATATCTAGTCATGCTCATCCGTCCCTTCTCCTCACTGTTGCCAGAAAGATCTTTTGAAAAATAGGAGCACTTTTCTGCTCATTATTCTCTGCAGGCTCTCCCTGCCTATGGCATAAAGTCTAGACGGCCAGGCCTGGCACCCGCCCTATCAGCCACATTTGGACCGAAGCCTTTCTGCTGGGCTCACATCTCCTCCTGCCACTGATGTTCTAGGGTCCAGTGACTTGCGCCTAAATGAGCCGCTCATGCCCATGGGTCAGTGCCCAGCACTCAGCTGCATCCTGTGCCGCCTGCTGCTTCTGAAAATGTTTACTCTTGCTTCAAGCCTCAGCTGCAATGTAATCTCCTCTCTGAAAAATTTCCAAATTGCTCTCCACCCAGAAGTTAGTCACTTCCTTCTCTTTGTCCTGTGGAACCTCAGGCATACATCATTCAAAACATGTCTTTCCCAAAGAGATATAATTGTTCACAACTCAGTGGCCTGGAAAGACCACACGCTTTTCCAGGCCTGCCACTTTTTTGTATTGATTTGGTGTCATCCTTTGGACAAAATGGAAAAAATAGGAAATAGTTAATAACTAATAACAAATTGTGAGGGATAGGGGAGAAGGAGGTGTAATTACTCAAAGCCTTGTAGCTTGGAGGAGGTAAGACAAGGAACTGAGATAAAGGATGCAGAGACAGAGATGCTATAGAAAGTGGAAAAGAGTAAGTTTATTTGTGACATGTGGTATACCAAGGACCTGCCAGGAACTAGGAGGGGTTTTCAAGGGGACAGTTGTGTATGTGAGTCTGAATGTCCCTAAAATATTTGAGGCTCAGGAGAAAGGTCAGGTTTGGAAATGAAAACTTCTGAAAATCAGCAGCCTTTGGAGGGAGCAGCAGCCACGGATGTTGATAAGATCAAAGTTTCAGAAACCATGGAGAGCAGAGGTAAAGACTCAAGCCCTGAGTGATCAGATATTCTGCAAGTGCACGTAAAGAGAGTGAGAAGACAAGCCACAGACTGAGAGAAAATGTTTGGAAAAGACACATAGGATAGAGGGCTGCTATCTAAAATATACAAAACACTCTTAAAACTCAGCAACAAGAATGTGATTTTTAAAATGAACAACAAACCTGAACAGACACCTCAGGGGGAAGATACGCAGATGGCAAACAAGCATTGGGAACTGCAAATTAGAACAATAATGAGATACCACTCCACGTCCGTTAGAAGGGTCAACAGACAAAACACTGACAATACCAAACGCTGGCCAGGATGTGGAGCAACAGGAACTCTCATGCATTGCTGGTGGGAATGCAAAATGGTACAGACACTTGGGGAGATGCTTTGCAGTTTCCTACAAAACTAACCATAGTGGTACCATAGGAACCTGCAATTGTTCTCCTTGGTACTCCTCCCAATGAGTCAAAAACTATGTCCATACAAAAAACCTGCACATAAAGTATTTACGGCAGCTTCATTCATAAATGACAAAACTTGGAAATAACGAAGATCTCCTTTAGTAAGTGAATGGGTAAATAAACTGTGGTACATCCAGACTAGTAATCAGTGCTAAAAAGAAATGAGCTACCACTCAGGCGATGATGATGCATCAACATAGGTTCATGGATTGTAACAAAGGTTCCTCTGGTTGGAGATGTTGGCAATAAAGGATGTCGTGCAACTCTCTGTACTTTCCACTTCATTTTGCTGTGAATCTAAAACTGCTCTAAAAAACAAAGTTCGTTAATTTTTTAAGAGTAAACAGAAGAATAAAAGTCAATGAAGGACCAAAAAAGAAATTTCAGAGTGGTACTTCTGAAAGCACTAAAGGGGAACGTCTTCCTCTGGTTTATCCTTTCCAGAAAATACTCCTGTAGAGTTCTGCCACGTGAGGGAAGGGCAGCCCCGTGTCTGTGCTGTTGGTGTTGGATCAGGAGTCTAGCTGCTATGAATTTTCATACAGACTTTCACCCTATCTGCCTGTTTTCAGCCGATCCTTAGCCCACGTTCAGAAAATACCCAGTGTCTGAGCCTCCCTCAGGTTCTGAAGTGCAAACTGCTTTTGTTTATATTTTTTCCCATTTCTTCCCTAGGATTAAGCTTTTTTAAGTCTGTTAAATTCTATTATCACTTGTCCATCAGCTTTCCCAATTCCAAGAGGCTTTTCTGTATTCTCCTTTCCCATTCTGTCACTTTTTGTGATTAATGACATTTTAATAGTGTTACGGGAGAGAGCAGAGGTTAAGTGTCTGTATTCGAAATGCCATCTTTAGTGGGAACCGGTTTTTTCTTCTGTTTTTCATAAGACCAGATGGACCTGTCTCAAACACTGAGTTTTTCCCTTTAAAATCATAGAAATTTTAATTTTGAAATGACTATAGACACTCCTGAAGTTAGAGTTTGGTCATACCATCTAGATAAGTTATCTCCATGCAAGCACCTTACTAATACTGCAGATACACAATGAACACTTATAGATTGATATTAATTTATTTCTGCCAATAATCAAAATGTTCTTGCCAAGTCCTCAGCATACACACAAATCCACATCCAGACGGTGAGAAGACACCACAGCTGCTGCTGACAACAGAGGCTATGGTTTTTGAACAACGACTTTGCCAGCTCTGATTTGGTTACTTCCCTGGTCATCTCAGTTAGTGCTAAGAACAATTCTATTAGATAACTATTAACTTCTCTTAACGGATGAGAAAAGCATAAATAATTGTTCGAAAATGACACAACTAATAGCTGATTTAAAAAAAAAGGCACCTGAAGCCTGTATTTTTCTCAGCTAAAACATCAGATGATAAATTAGCAACCGGATAAGACAACCTTCCTCTTGCTGTGCTGGTACCGCTCCATGGATGCTCTCCAGGTCATGCTTTGTGGCCTGCCACCCACCATGCGGAGGAGGTCACTCCCCTAGGGAAGCTCTAACCCGACAACAGGTCACTGTTTGTGTCGGTCACCTCAGTGTGGCCACTACGAAGAGCACTAAGTGGGAAGCCTTTGTGTGGGCGACGTTTCGGAAAGCAAACTTTGTCATTTGTAAACCTGGAGTGAGGTGCCCGGAAAGTGGACCCGTAGGTGCGCTGGTGCAGAGGGAGGTGAGAGGAGAGAGGCCGGCAGCTGCCAAGCCTGCTTTCCATGCAGTGGTTGGAAACCGGCAACCAGGAAGTCAGGGGAGACTCATTCTTTTTCCATTTTCTTTATTCATTTCATTTTTACTTCCCCCTGGACGTGGGTGTCTCAGTGGTTCCAACAGGAACACTCCAGTCGTAGCTGGATTCTGACGGGGTGGAGGCATGGCGTTGGCCTGGTCCCAGCACGGCAGTCGGGCAGCAGGCAGACAGGGGCAACTGACAGAGACCTGGGGGACAGAGTCAGGTCTCCCCAGTCCTTAGCTCCTCTGGAGCCAGACCGCGTCCTTCTAGAATGTGGTTCTGCGTTTCTGAAGGATCCCATGTTTTGCTAAGCTGTGTGGCCCTCTCCTTACACAGTGGTTCTTCAGTCGAGTTCCCTGTATTCCCGTGCACTAGAGGTGCGCCAGTGACCATGGAATCTGGAAAATCCGTGTGGCCCATCTTCCTGGGGCGTTGGTTTTATTGACTGGTAAATACATTTAAGAATTATTCTTATATTAAAACAAATAGGGTTGTATTTATAGGACAGAAAGCAAAATTCACTGCAACATTTTTAAAGATGAAAGGAATAAATTCAAAGACCATTTTCATAAGCAGGGAAAGCTTGGAGCTCTGACCCGCAGACATCACTTTCTCCTGCCTTTGAGGTAATGTTTATTTATTTGCGATTCCATCATCAAATATTGACTTACGGGGCCCCTGATATACGTCGTCACTGCTGGTGGTGACAGAGAGAGATGAGACCCCTGTCCTCATGGAGGTTACAGTCTAGTTGAGTAAGAAGACACACCGTGCTGACGCCTGAGGAGGAAATAAAGAGGGAAATGAGCCAGAGAGTGAGGTGGGGGTGGGGGGTGCTACTTTACGAAAGTGATTTGGGAAGTCTTCGGTGAGGAGGTGTCATTTGAGGCAAAACCTGAATGCTGACAAGGAGCAAGCTGTGTGAATATCTGGGCGTGAGCATTCTAGGCAAAGAGCAAAGTAAGCAAAATCTCGCAGGACAAGAAGCTGGTGTGTCCCAGAACAGAGAGCAGCGCTGTGCACCTGAAGCTTAGCACATGAAGGGGAGCCAGGTGCGAAGGGAGTCGCAGTCTACTCCTCAGATGCCAGGGTCGAGCACCTGGTGGGCACAGGACAAAGTGCAGGTTCCCAGCTGCACCCAAACCTACTCACTCGGAATCTAAGAGGCAGGGCCCAGGATTCTGCATTCTGAGACTTTCCAAGAACCTCCCCCATACACACACTAAAGTGTAAAAACACAGTTTTAAATAAACTTAAGTTGGAACATTTTTGAAGCACAGTCATGCAAGCTAAGATGATTGCTTGGGAATTTCTTCCTAGATAAGCCTTTGATGTTGTCTAAAAGAGCGAGAGGGCTGTCTTTCAAAACTCTATCACATATCCTCTCCCGGTGAGCTCAAACCTTCTCAGACTTTATCTAGTGCAACTTTCCAGGTGATTCACTGCAAGAAACAAAGGGCTGTTATTTCAGAAGAGCAGGCCCTGTTGCACTTCTGGCTTTGGTGGCAGCCTGTTCTTAGTTTGGTTTCTCATATGAAATAAAGAAGCCCTGGGACTTGATTGGGCAACAGCTGTTCTCGTGAATTATCTCTGAATTTAGAAAATTGCTGTGTTCCACCAGATTATCTTCCCAGCTGGTTAAATGAAGACAAACAGAGACAATTATTATAATTTTGTGCAGTTGTGGGGGGTTTTCTGCAAAAGTTACAGTATTTCTATATTTTTTACATTAGAGATAAAAAGAGATGAATGACTTCAATTTTCAGCAATTTCAATTATAGGGCTTGAATTATCCCCAAGATAAGGAAGAGGTTGGAAATTCCAAATACAGAGCCATCTTATTAACGATGGTCTCTCTGGATCAGCAACACAAACATAACTGTGGAGTGTACCAGGAAACTCAGATTTCCTCTTATTTGCAATTATTTTAGCAGTTACTTTTTGATATTTACCAACTTCTCAGTAAGGGGAGCATCCATGAGATCAACCAGAATACACGGTGTTGACAGTGGCCGTGATTTACAAAGGGAACCAGAGGCTGCTCACGGTCTTAGCTTCATGCATCTCCCTCTACAAAAAGAATAGGCAGAGGGGAATCAGGATTTTCAACCAGGAAACAGAGGAAGGCAGTCTGACCCAGGCTCAAGATTAAATCTTGGAGTAGAATAACTAATGTTTGCACAGCACTTTCAAAGTTTGTATATCATTTTCACTGAGTTCATCCCCGTGAACCTCACAATGACCCTGGGTGGCTGGACTTGCATTGATAAAGAAATTGAGCTTCAGAGGGATTCAAGTTCATTGCAGAGAACCCACTTGAGAGCGACCATGTATTCTCAATCTAGATACTAGATTCTAGCACATGTTGCACTTCTCGTGGGTGTACTAAACTGCCATGCTTGCCCTCCTCCACACTTGAAAGAAAATATTTAACTTCACATAGGTAGCCTGGAGGTGGGAAGGAAGATGTGGTCTCATTATAGGTCTCCTGCTAACTTGGTATTTCCCTGGTCCTAGTTTAGAATAAGCAGACTCAGATGGGATGATTTTGTCTAAAAGCAATTGATTCTGTGTGGAAGGACGTTATGGAATATGTGCACAATGGAATAAGTATATATTTTGTATGTATTTGCATATACAGTTTGAAGTCTCATCCATTGCCTCGGAGGATGCCCATAACAGTTGGATCCAAGTCTCTGGGTTGCCCAGTTACATGGATTCCTAGTCTGAGTCCACCAGCTCTTCCAACAGTTTGGACCTGATGGATGCCCAAAGCTGCTTTGCTCAGCACTTTCTTCCTTTTTATTTATACATGTTTTTAAAAATTTCTTACTAGCTTGATTTATACAAAGCATACTCAGGAGAATGGAAAGTTCCATTTTTGTTTCATGGCTAAGTTATTACTGTGAGTCAAGTGCAGGGAAATGCCCATTTGACGTATGTTTCCCAGAGATGCTTCATGCCCATTGGCTTCGCCAGTGTGTCTGCTGGCACCAGCGGGCACCATGAGAGATGTTGCCAAACAGGATGCTGGATGCTGAGAGGCTTTGGGAATGTGGGAACAAGTGCTCCTCGCAAGTAAGCATCACTCTGTACTAGTGACATACATGTGTCCCCTTCCAGATTTTTGCATGTGTATATTCCCTCTCAGAGTCAGAAAAATTCTAGTTGTGAAAACCACAATAAAAAAATGTTTTTACAATCTCATGAGTAAAATAGAGTTGGGGAATAATAGTTGGAAGTGAATCTATAAAAGCCTTTGGCAACACTGCTGTGGTCATTAAAATGAATAACAACATAGACACCAAGGATAATATGAATGGTATCTTATACTTAGTTATATAAAAATTAATTCAGAATAACTACATTACATTCTTGCCTATATCTTCATCTGTATGTGCTATTTAATTTGCATGATTTTCTTTTGGTGTCTAATATTTCATCTGAACACTCAGTGCTTTTCTAAAGAGAGAGAGATTTCTTATCAGACTTTCTAAAAACATTTCAAACTCAAACACTGAGTGATTTTATTCTGAACCATTTAACTCATAGACTCATAGTTTAGAAAGATAATATTAAAAAGTTAACATTAAGGTACATCATGAATCTTTAAGATTAGAGAAGAAATGGCATGCACTGTATATATATATATATATATATATGCACAATAAGCACTGCTGGGCTTCATAAGGGATACAGAGAGTTTCTGATTGGAATAATCAAAACATTGCTTATTGCTTCACAATGTAATTAATCCAAGTTTGAGCTCCCCTTGAAGACTTGATAGTAATTTTAAAGAACCAGTGTGAGGAAAGGGAAGGATTTGAGCGCAGGGAGTCCTCCAGGCAGAGCTGTACAGGAGTGGGGCACTGAGGCTGCAAGGTGTGTGCAAGCTCATGCAAGAGGAAGGTTCCTCAGGCAGTGGTGGGATGTAGACTAGAGATTGTTGTAGAAGCTCTAGAAAAAGTACTGTTTTGCTTTCCAAGAGAAGCACTGAGGAGTCTTTGAACAAGAGGCTGAACTGCCGAAGAGTTCCCCTCAGAATGTTCCAGAGCCCCTCACTCGTGTACCAGATGGCGCTCTGGACTGTTTGTTGTGACCTTGGCATTGCCATGACCCTCTCCGTGGTATGATATGAACTATATTTGGTCTTTGACCCCGCTTCCTGTACAGAGCTCCTTAAACACTTGGAGTTTCCTGAGCCATGGGCTTGGACTTGGCTACTCACGATGAGCGCTTTGGATCACACCTGAGTTTATGCTAATAGATGACTTAGGGCGGGGCCTCCACATAGCCCCTGGATGGGACTGCTCACCAGAAAGAGCAAGTTATGACAGGGTTGGGACTTTCTGCCCCAACTGCTGACCTCTGGGGGCAGGGTGGGCTGGAGATTAAGCTCTAGAAAAACTCTCGCACAGTGAGATTTGGTGAATCTCCGGGTTGCTGAATACAGGGAGGTGCCAGAAAGGCGTGGAGCATCCCCACACTCTGCTCCTGCATCTCTTCCATGAGCTGTTCATCTGTGTCCTTTGCAATGTCCTTCATAATAAACCCACAGACATAAGTAAAGCATGTCCCTGAGTTCTATCAGCCATTCTAGCACATTGTCAAACCTCAGGAGGGCGTCCTGGGAACGTCCCATGTACAGCCAGGCAATCAGCAGCCCAGGAGGCTCTGAGCTGCCACTGGCATCTGAAGGGGTCTTCTGGGACCCAGCCATTAACCTGCGGGATCTGATGCTAAGTCCAGGTGAGTAGAGTCAGAACTGAATTAAACTGTAGGACTCCCGGCCAGTGTCAGGGAATTGGAAAAAGCCCATATATCTAGAGCCAGTAGAGCTCTGTGAGAGTGTGGAGACCCGGCGTGAGCTTTCACAGATCTTCCAGGGCTTCCGCGTGGCAGGGCAGGAGCCGGGAGCTGCCTTTCTCCTCGTGGTCCTGGGTTCCAGATGCCAGGAAGATGCACTCCAGAGAGATGTGGCAGGCAGAGAGAAGGGGACGTCAGGACTGCCCAGAGGCGGCACCAGCAGGTACCAGTGTGGAAGGAACAGTCCGCGCAGGGGCCGGCATGCACCTCACTGCTGCAGACGGCCGGTCTCGGCGTGGCCTCCCTAACACGTCCCCCAGCCTTTCAGGGGGTCTGCAAGCCTGTGTGAAACCCCTTCCTCCTTGAAAAGCGTAGCACAGCCCTGTTTCCTGACTGAAATTGGGCGACAGTTTGGATAGGAAGAGACCTGAGTCTTACTGAAGAGGCATTCATCAGTCCCGTGAGCAGGTGCGAGGCTCAAAACCAGAATGGAATCTCTTTTTAAGCATCTCATTTACTCATCACTGATTGTTCAGTCCCTCTGTACCAAAGCTCTCATGGCCACCGCCGGACACAGGCAGAGTCCCGTTGGTCAGGGGTACTGTGGAGCCCCCTGCCAGGTACACCTGCAGGCCAAACGTCACCTTCGTGCTTCCCGTTGCTTGGCTTTCCCAGGCTGCTCTCTGCACCGCAGCCCCTAACTTTGTTGGACGACATCTCCATGCACATGCAGAAGGCAGGCGGCCTCTGTGAGGGTGATTCTGACCCACTTAGATAAGCACGTTCCAATGCCAGGGCACCAGCGAAGTCTGAGGAACAGTTCAATTAGCCTAGTGGATACAAACCTCTCATAAAAGGAAATCTGATAGAGCTCTCCTCAAATGCATCGTTCCATCTCCACTAACTTAGAACAAAATGACAAGCTCCAGGAGCAAAAGAAAGAGGCAAGAAAGAGGCAGAACCAAAGAATGTGAGGTGGGGGCAATAAAAACAGCATTTCATAATTAATGTAATTCTTAGGCTGGCATGCCAGGCATCCTCCCTCTCCCACTCCCCCTCACACCATGGAGGTTTGCTGTAATAGCCCCAGTTTGCTCAGAACTCTGGCTCAGAGAGATGAAACACCTGGCCCAAGGGCACACACCTGGCTGGGAAGTGACAGAACGGCTTTTCTCCAGTTCCATGGTACCCTGAGGATCTTATTTTCTCTGTTCACCAAGCTGCCCTGGGACCCTGAGTCTAAGCCAGGGTGCCACCCAGAGCCTGCGCGACAGGGCGATGCTCGCAGGTGTGCAGGTCATAGGTGTGGCAACGAGCGGAGACAGGTGCGTCCTCCCAATTTCAGGTAGGACAGAGTTTAACCGAAAGCCTTGTGTACTTCTAAAAACAAGGTGGGGAATGTGAGTTCACTTTGCTGTCGTGAATCCAATACTGAAGAGTTCGGCTAAATGAAATTCACCAGGAAAGGGCAGACACGGGCTCATTATTTTTATTACCCTTTTAAAGCCTTCATTTTAATTCCACCGTTGTAAAATATGTCCCGTTTCCTGAAATTATAGATTGAATGAAAACTGAGAAACTCGCCCAGAAAACTCACCTGAGGGGGGTGACCTGCAGAGGAGGGTGATGCTTGCGGAGGTGACTTCTACGTGCCCCTGACGCTTCTACCTAAAAGGCCAAGTCTCCTTGCTACTGCTCTTCTCACGGTACAGACGGTCACCAGCCAGAACCCCAAGTGTCCTGCAGTGGACAGGCAAAGTCGGGAGGGGGTCTGAGCAGCCACCTGCACACTATGCCCTCATCAGGGGTGAGGGCAGGCTCGTGTGGGGCCCTCCAGGGTGCAGCCAACCCCAGTGACCTCTCTCCCAGTCGACAGTTTCTTGCTTTGTCTTTGTTTTCCACAAGGGCTCCCCTGCACCTTCAGAGTGACGCTCAGACGCTGCGGCGTGGCAGCTGTGTCCCCTGTGCCCTGGCCCCTGCCTTCTTCTCCAGCCGCATCTCCCCACACCCCACGTCTCCTCCCTGCATCCCCCCCCCCCAAACCCCACAATCTCTCCGCCGCCCACCGCTTCCCAGTTCTCAAGCCTGAAAAGCTTGCTGGCCCCCAACCTCTTGACATATGACCTTCTCAACCCCATCAAACCACATCCTCATTTAAAACTCACCTCCACAGTGAAAGTTTCTGAAACTCCCCAGAAAGAATGAAGTTTCCCTCTCTGTGTATTTCCCTTGCAGCCCACGAGTACCTCAGATACAACGGTAGTGCTTTACTTTCTAATCGTTTCTCCCACGTGATCCTCACATACAACTCATTTTTATATTTGCTGGCCCATGTCTGACACATCTTAGGTGCACAGTATATGATTTTTTAATAAAGTTGTCAATTAACCATGAGCCTAAAATGACACATTTAGTGCTTTAAAGATATTCCCCAGACGTGGGTTTCCAGGGCAGGACAAGGGAGCCCTCTCTTCATCTTCTCTCTCTCCTCCTCTGCCTCTCCTCTTGGCCCAGGAAGAGGGAAGCTCAGCAGGTCCTATCACCTTTGATGGCAAACACTTCCCCCCAACAGACCCCCCCAGCACAGCCAGGGCCAGGTGCTGCCCTTATTGAACTGGTTTGTAAGCCTCCATGAGTCGGGAGGTCTTTAGAGTTTGTGATAGAAGTTCCCCATGTCACTGATGACAAAGGATCTAGAACTCACCCCTGGAATCTCAGAACTTGCCCCCAGACACTGGCCAGCACATAGAAGCCCTGATACCAGAATATGAAGTTTAAAGAAGAGACACGCAAAGTCTAGGGTGAGGATTGAAAAGGCAAAGACATGATTTCCAGGAGCCCAGCAGAAAATGGCCCTGGGATATGGCTGAACTTAAAAAAAAAAAAGGAGAGAGAGAAAAAGAAAAAAGCAGTGCAAATCCCACATCTGCACGAGGAAGATATTTCTCTTTGCTGGAGTGTCTCAAAAGGATCAAACATATAATTAGAAACAAAAAAAAATCCCCTGTCTTTGCCACTTCCTACTTAATTACTAATTAGCTGGACTATGTGCTGTTAGAAGAAAGATATGAATAATGTTTAGAGGCCTTCAGATGAGGGTAGTATTTATGGCAACAGAAGAAACCGAGTCCACTGAGGTACAGAAAATAATGCTTGATTTTTATAGGTATATTTATGTGAACATGCATTAAAATTATTCATTGTATGTCATATAAGAGCAGTTAAAATGGAAGCACTTGGCCTTGGTAATTTGCCTCTATACTTCAGTGTCCTCGTATGTAAATTGGAACCAAGAACACCTGCCTTCTGACATGGTCGTGTTGACAAGGTGAGGCAGCTGTGCCCGGAAAGGGTTAACGCAGGCTCTGGGAGGGCCTGCTGGGTCCACTGAGTTAATTGCTAAGTGAGCACTTCCTGAGACAACCAGGAGTGGCACCAGGTCAACTTAACAATTATCCCTGAGCCCAGGGTGTGGAGCACTAGATGCCCTGGAGAACACAGCGTTGTTTCACAACCTTCCGAAGCAAATGCATGAAGCATGCCACAAGAATTAACATGTTACTATCTCAGATAATACTAAGTATGCTGTTATGTCAAACCACACACATCTTGTCACGTAGCCAAAGATTATGGCAAGAATTCAGAGACATCTCCACATGACACCCTGAGGTATATTTTTAGATCAGTGAACTCCAACCTGAAAAGAGGGGAAAATGACAATTTAATCAGGTCGTTGCTTTTTTTTTTAACACAGTCCTAGGCATGTGCACAGCACTTTAGAGTTTATAAACTACTTTCTCTATGTGATTTTTTTTTTCTTCCTCCTTCCAGTAAACCCATGAGGGAGGCAGGAACGATTTGAGGACAAACTGACAATCAGAAGTCAAATGAGTTTCAAAGTCATTGGTGAGAGAAAAATATCTCTGGGGACTTGAGCCTGAGACTCACATCCAGGGGACACTCCACTGCACCACACAGCAGCCCGGACAACCCGAATCTTTGGCTTCAACAACCACTCCCCCCTCCCCTTATCTCTTCCCTTTCTCCTCTCCCTCTCCCTCCTCTTCCTCCTTTCACACACATGGGGAGAGTTTAGCTATGGCTAAAAAGGCATTGGCAGTTTTACACACACACACACACACACTCTCACATGCAAAGGTACACAGGCATTTATATTTGTTCACTATACCTGCTGATTTGCATCAGTTATTTCAATAAACTCTTTGCATAATCAGTGGAAAGGACTGGAAAATAATTAACATGACATACAACCACTTTATTCTTGTAGCTCTATCTATTTTCTGTGTGCCAGAGAAACCTAGATAAAATCATTAGGGTTTGTTTTGAGAGTCTATGGTTGTACGTGAGTAGAGTTAGCACAGTAGTTTGAAGGCAGATCCTAAAAGCCTGCACATTTCTCCTGCCTCCAAGCAATGGTCTCAATCAGTACATGCCAATTTTTTTTAATAATTCATGTTATCGGGACAAAAAAACCCATATTTCATCACAAACTCTTCAATGTATGAAAAACTACTTATTTATAATTTGGGTCTGTAGATTTGTAAATCTATGCTGATTATCATTATAAAGGTTTGATAAGCAGTCAAAACTAGGACATTTTTAAAGTGAGTGAAAGATGAAATAAGAAATATTGAATTTTTATTTTCTTTATTTCATTTATTAATAGAACCAAAAGTCTTCATACATAAACATGTTAGAGAGTATATGATCAATAAGCTTTATTATTTTTTTTCAATCTCAGTTTTAGTTTTTCATATAGAAATTTAAAGAACTGGTTTTCATTTCAATTTATTTCAATCCTTGGCTTTA
Source organism: Cheirogaleus medius (assembly GCA_008086735.1). Taxonomy (NCBI): domain Eukaryota; kingdom Metazoa; phylum Chordata; class Mammalia; order Primates; family Cheirogaleidae; genus Cheirogaleus; species Cheirogaleus medius. Next base: position 166,973,207 of record VBSM01002608.1, read on the forward strand.
ATGGTTGCCGTAGATGAAAAAGATGGCTCAAAAGAAAGCCCATTGTCATATGTTCTTAATAAATCATGTTAATTATTTTCCAGTCCTTTTCACTGATTATGCAAAGACTTTATTGAAATAACTACTGATGTCAATCAGCAGATATAGCGAACATATATAAATGCCTGTGTAGCTTTGCATGTGAGAATATGTGTGTGTGTGTGTGTGTGTGTGTGTGTGTAAAACAAATTAATTCAAATCGCACTTCAAAACTCTTCGACTGGAAAAGTTTTAACTTGGTGGTTCATTCTTGGTAGTTTTCTACCAAGAATTTAAGCAAGCAGGCAAGAACTTAATTTTAAGAATTGAAATTCATTAATTTTTGCAACAGAACCACAAAACAGTTGAAACATATACAACCACTCAGGTTCAAGATGTTCTCTTCTCACCAAAAATTTCTTTCAAAAATCAGCTGTTTAACTCACTTTTTAAGCATCCTATTATCTCAAAGGGACAAATTAAATACATGCTTGAGCTGGGTAGTACACTACCACGACTTGTCATCTCAGAAGAAGGTCAGGACATTTGGAATACATGTTTTGTTGTTGTAATTAAGGAAAAATGCATCTTTACATTCTAAAAACATATAAGTTATTTACCAGGAGAAAAATCCTATGTCTTCTGTACAATACAAAAAATTAAAATGGCCATTCACATCTCAGTGCAAAAGGCTGCAAATGCTATGTGAAGGCTCTGTCTTCATAACGTCCCCACATGGATCACCACACTCTAGCACACGTGAACTGCAGCACGCTGCAAGTCTCCCACAGGGAGTGAACCAGCCAAGAGCTGGCCCCGACGCTTCCCTCAGGACAGCTCGGGTGCCCCATGGACCACATCACACGCTGAAAAACACATGGCTTGTTTGACATCCTCCATGTTATCTTATGTCCTAGATATTTATGGAGCTTGATTTCTTTCTCATCTTTTCCAAATATATAATAAATCATATTGGAAGTCCTAAAACATTCTTGCCATACCCCAGTGGATCAGCTTATGCACCCTCTGGGGTACAGGCCTCCCTTTCGGAGATTACATTTCTGGATAACTCATGCTTTAAAATAATTTGCAATACCCATACATGAGCACGGATGTTTCAAATGCAGTCTCTGGTCCTAAATGGGTTTCTTGGAGTCCACACAGACACCCTCATGCATCACATGTAAAATGTGTTGTGTATGTCTATAAGAGCACATGCTTGTTGTTTTTCCTGCAAAGACCATAGTTTCATTACATTTAAAAAAGGGCTCCTGAACCCAGAAGGGTTTGAGAGCCACTAACCCAGATAATTAGTACAAAATGTGTTTTTATTTCTACTGAATTATTTAGATAATTGCACTTGTTCTCAAAATAGATGCGGTCAGGAACAAACTTTGGTTACTTAGACCCCGAGAAGGGAAATTTTCCCAGTGGATAAAGGGATGTCTTGGGTCCTGCTGTTCACACCCTTGTTATCCCTTTTAGAGATATGGGGCCTCCTACAGCCCCTCATCACGCAGATGGGGACAGTCGCCTGACCCCAGGTGGAGGAGAAGTGATACGTCAAACCTGAGGGAACTGCAAAGCGAGGTTACAGCCTAGGAGACCAGCAATCCCTCCCAGTCCCTGATATTTAGCCACCAAAAATGAGTCTGCACTGAAGCCACCTCACTTCTAAACACCTTTATCCCACAAGGTGTACAATCTCCCTTTAGAGAATCTATTTGCCTAGATTCTACTTTGAAGCTGGATTCTCATTTTTCTTTGTGGGGACACTGAAGCTCTCAGGGCTGAGAGGAGACCTTGAGCATCTGGACACACAATTTGGTCTTGGTTTGACAGCTGCCCTGCTTTGAATCCCCCCACGTGCTGTTGAATGTCCCTTAGCATTTACTGCACGGACTATGATGAACGAACGGTTCTTTTGTGCGGCTCTCCTCCCTGGACTGTCCCCCTTTAGGGCAGAAACTGTGTGTCACCAACACCCAGCCCTAAGTCTAACATGGGGCCAGGAAATGAATGACTGTGTGGACTGACCTTGATTCCAAAAGGAAGCTGCCCCTCGGGGACGCTGGGGGAATTCTCACCCTCTCTGAGAATTACACAGGAAGTGGATCTTTCAGTAACTCTATATTTACTGGGTCCACAAAAATTCAATAGCACCTCATCTTTTTTCATATTTACACTGTAAAAAAAAAACCCAAAACATTGTCTCTGCTTCATTGAATCAGAGCATTAGCTTACGCAGCCTTGTGTCATCAGTTTTCATTTGGTGGTCTCAGGGCAAAGTCCCTGAGAAATGATTCTTGGCTTTCATAGATAATTTTAGATTTTTAATTCATTTTTTCTATCCAGTGCATAAAGTACTAGTGCACTTAGCCACAAATGACCCAAGGATGTCAAATTACAAACCAGTGTCTTGAAAAAGGGCACCCCCTGTGCCACGATGCAGACATAAAGACTTCAGAACAATTGCAGTGAATCAAAAAGACAGGAACTCTGGAAATAGAACGTACGTTAAGAAGCAGGATCTTGCCTGCTTCATTAGTTTTTCCATGCTCTAAAAAAAAAGATGAAATCACTATATCTAATTTTTCACGCCCAATGTATTATAAGATTAAAAATTACATGTTAAATATTACTGATTGGATGGAAATGTGAGCACATTACTGATGTTTTCGTTTATTTCTCAAAAGACATGAACAGTGTTTCTAGGACTTACGGAGATACACAGAATGAACGTATGCAGGGGTGCACACGGTCACGACATTGTGCAAATGCATCTTCACGGGGGGTTCCATTTTGTGGGGGGATGCTTTTTAAATGGCAAAATTCTGGCAGTGATCACAAATTCTAGACTGCCATCCTCCATCTGGTTTGACTTGAGAGCTAGGAGAACTGAGGCCCCTGTGGGCTATGGCAAACGTAAGAATGCCAGTGGCCATGGTTGTTCTCTAGGTCACAGTCCTTGAACACACTTTACCCAACCGTCTACACACACACACACACGCACGCACACACACATGCACACACATGTGCACACGCATGCACACATACATGCACACCCATGTACACACAGGCATGCACACACCCACACCCGCACACACGCATGCCGGCCTCAGGACAGCTTGGCTGATGATTTGGTCTAAATTGACTCTACCTGCACAACTGACTTGGTTAGACAAAACTAATCCCCAAAAAGTTCTTTCAGACTTAACGGGTTAGACCTAGAAAGGTAAGATAAAGTCATGGATCCAGGGATTTAGAGAATACCCTGGAAAATATGTGTGGCTCCTGGGACTCAGTGGCAAAGACAAAAACACCAAAGCCAGGATGTCTGCCCACTGCGCCCCAGCTCTGCGCAGGAGGCACCATGACAGCCCGGGCGGCGGGCCAAGGGACCAAAACCAAGGTTCCCTGGGGAAGAGGAAGTAACACCCCTCAGAGCTCCCCAGCTCTTGGGGAAGTACGTCCATAAGGAGGCCAGGTGCTTCCAAAGTATAAGCCCCTCTGTATTTAGCTATCCATCCATACACGTGAATAAATAAAGGTGAGTTTGGTCAAGCACTGAGCCATGTACAAGGAATCCGGACATAAATCACACACTGCTTTGCTCTTTGCAGCGAATGCAACACAAATAGTACAGGTAGCCACTTCATTAAAGCACCCACACTATGCTGGGCTCCTAAAATTCATTCCCTCTAAATCTCAAAACTATACTGCAAGGAAGGTGTTATTATTTTCCCATTTTTCTGCTGAAGAAACTAAAGTTTGGAAAAGTTAAGAAACTCATAATCACACACTTTCAAATGGCGGGCCAGGATTTGAACGCAGATCCATCTGGCCCTCGCCTAAGCGTATTAACCTATTTCACGGGTACCTTGTTTCTCCAGGTCTAAACGACCGTGTCTGCAATTCCCAGGCCTTTGCCCCCACAACTTAGAGGACCACACTCAGCTGCCTGTAGCACTTGTGTTAATTCTGGGAATCCCCAGAGAGTGTCTGGGAAATGCGCCACGGCAAGCTCTGGCACCCGTCTCACGGTGTCTGTCACCTTCCTCCTCCCTCCCAGGGCCATCTTTTCCAAGCACCACCATGAGGGTGGCCCACATGGCATGTCCCACAGGGGACAAGGGAGGGCCATCCAGCCCTCTGTGCAGCCAAGCTGTCCAGCCGTGTTCCAGACCCAAGTGGCAGTGGCCTCCCCCGTGCCATCAGCCCCACGCTCTGCAGTAGGGGCACCGAGCAGCACTCTTGTGCCTGATACGGTGGTGATACAGTGAGCTGTTTCTGTTCCAGAACAATCTGCACACCTTGTCATACTCAGCCTATTTCTTCCTTCAGGCTCTGTTAATTAACTAAGCCTTTGTCCCTAACTTCCTCTTCCCATAGGATGTCTGCAGGAGGCGGGGGTCCCACCAATGTGCTGGACAGGCCAGGTGGAGCCCAGTGTTGGACAAATGCCCAGGAGACTGAGGCTGGACTCCCTCAGCAGACACACACACACACACGCACGCACGCACGCACACATGCACACACCCTTCTCAAAGTGAGTATCTCTTCTCTGCAAAGCAGTAAGTGTATCTGTCTGTCTTGGCCAGGACAGAAGCTGTAGTTTGTGCGCTACCCCCGCTGAAGCCGTGCAGACACCTGTACCTTGAGACTGAGCCTGCAAACTGAGGCCTCCTGTGCCAGGACCGGCTGCATATCCTTAGCTCCGCCTGAACTGAGGGAAAAGAGGAAAGTCAGAACGCAGGGCTGGGGCCACGTAATGACCCTAACGCAATCTCCCGTTAAATATAGGGCGCACTGCGCAGTGACGAGGGAGGCGGAGTGAGGGACGGAGGATGGGCTCCGTCCACCATGAGCCACGGCCCCCAGGAGCCAGTTTACTTCCTCATTTCTGCCACGCCAGGCAGCCCAAGGATGCTGGTGCTATGGGGTTTGCAGAGAGCAGGAAGCTTCCAAGCGGGGAGGATGGGTCCAGCCGTGGGAGAGAGGGTGGCAGCGTGACAAGGCACATCTATGGTACCCTAAGAGCCCGAGGCCCTTTGACTTCCCAAAGCCCAGACCTCCCCAGGCAGCCTGACCTTTCTCTCCCGCCAGACCGTATCACCTTCCCCTTCACCGTCTTCCACTGTTCACATCATTGCATGAACTTAGCCCTTCGGTCAATATTCTTTGCACACAACATCTGCCCTGCGCCGGGTGTTCTTCCGGCTACTTGGGGCACAGCAGTGGGTGAGCCGGGCAAACATCTCCACCTCTTTGAGCAACTGTTCTCCTGGAGAGACACAGGCAGTGATATAACAAGGTGGCAAGCTATCTGCTAAGATAGAAGGCGGGACGTGTTCTGGAAGAAAATAGCACAGGGAGGAGTGTAGGGAATATGAGGGCCTAGGGTAGGATCTCACCCCAGCATTCCAGGAAAGGCCTCCATGAGAAGGGGGCTGGGGGCAAAGGCTGCAGGGGTGATGGCAGGTCAGCTGCTGGGGCAGGAGGGAGCCGAGGAGAGCCAGGGGCTAGCAAGGAGGCCGTGTAGCCACAAGGGGCTGGTGACAGTTGAGAGACAGTCCACGCCTACGGGGCCATGGGGGTCATTGACAGCACTCTGGGCTTGGCCTTGGTGCAGAGGCAGCATAAGGCCTGAGCAGGGAAGAGACATGAGCTATTTTTCATCACCATGGCAACCATGTGGCAAGCAGATGAAAAGGCACCAGGGTAGGAGCACGGCCGTCAGTTACATGCAGTGATGGAGGTGAGAGGTAGCTCGGCCTGGTTGTCACCATGGTGCATGGAGACCTGCCCAGAGGCTGGGAACTGGCTGATGGGTTGCGTGAGGACCACGAGCTGTACCCTGGAGAAAGGTTGGCCACAAGCACATTAACCTAGGGCTCTCAAAGGATGGAAGAGCCATTTCCCAAGGGAGGGAAAACCATGAAAAGAGATCCTCTAGAGGCAAAGACCAGGCATTCAGCTGTGCACACAGTAGGTCTGAGAAGACTAACACAAGTGGCAATGACAAGGAGGTGATCGGATAAAAGAATCCAAAGAACACTAGAGAGAGCTACACCAGACATGAACCTGGGAAGTGCCGGTGCCTAGATGGTATTTAATTCCAGGAGACTTAGTGAGGTCATCTGGGGACTCAGTGTAGAGAGACCGAGAGGAGCCCAAGGCCTGGGCCCCAGGTCCCCAACATGGAAAGATCAGGGAGGAGGAGAAGCTCCAAAGGAAGACTGAGAGGTTAAGGAGAATCTAGCACACGGAAGTGAGCCGAGAATGAATCTGAGTGCAGAAATTAGTTCAAAGAACAGGGAGTGATCAACTGTGCCTAAGGCTACTGAGCGGCAGGGCTGAGAGTTGGCCATGTGACTTAGCAGCACAGGTGTCCGATTGCTGGTGACCTGGACAGGAGCAGCCTCAGTGGAGTGTGAGGGCGAAAGCCCAGGTAGAGGCTGTGCTAGAGCTGAGATGCTCCATCTTATTTCTTCTCCCTGGCACAGAGGAGGACCACATCTACTTTCCAGGCAGTTTCCTACATCGGGAACACCCCCGAAGTGCATTCCTGGGAACACAGTTCCTGCATGGCCTGTTTGCTTTCTCGATGCAATTCTCAATCTCTCTCTCCAGCCCTCCCTCCCTCCCTCCTTCCCTCTCTCCCTCCCTCCCTCCTTCCCTCTCTCCCTCTCTCCCTCTTCCTCTCCCCTTAACTACAGACACAGTCAGGTTATCAGGCTGGAATGGGAAGGTTGGACCCTTAAGTGATCTTTGCTGAGTCACTTTATTCAGCCGAGAAGGGTTCTATGAATTTTGCACTCAAAGCCTTATTGAAGCAGCAGGCTTTCCCAACCCTGTAAGACCCCTACATTTCTGGAATTTATTTGCTTTAATTTTTGTTGACAAATTGTCCAGTTCCTATCAAGCGCACCTTTTATATCTGACACCTTGCACATGCAACAAAAGGGGCCTCAACACACCACAGGCCACACATTTGTTTTCCAGCTTTACCTTTGAGCTATGATCTCAGTAAACCTGGCCTTTTTCCAAATATATTGCTGCTGCATAACACAGATCTCCAGCTCTCCAGAGTGTTGTATCTACTTTTTCTCACCTCTCAAACTCCCCAATGTTGTGTATTTTAACTTTTTATTACAGCAAAAATTGATATCAATTTCTGTATTAGTCAAGACAAGTAATGCTAGCCGCTGTAACAAAGAACCTTCAAATCTCAATGATTTAGCCTAATAAAGGTCTACCCATCCCATTTCCTTTTCCTGGGCACACTGGAATATGACATTTTTCAGGCAACCTTGTAGTTAAGTTGAAGCTCCATGGCCTGGATTTCAGACATAAGAATATGAGCAGAAACGCCATGTGCCAGCTCCAGGCAGGAATCACATAAACCCCGTGTGTCCTGCACATACTCTTCGCCTGTGTAGTCCCCATGGGGAGGCCACATGTGGAAGATAGAGGTGTTACAGCAGAGAAGACTGACTGCCCAGGTTGTACCCTGGAGGAGGACAGGGAGGAGAGCCAGTCAGCCCACAGCAGCCTAGGGCATGAGAGAGAAAGAAACATCTATTGTTTATCCCACTAGAGTAATTCATTGCAGAAATTATCCTGCAAGCTCATATGTGTTCAAAAATGAATAAATAAAAGGGGAACAATGGAGGCAGTGAGTGAGGACAGCTTTTTGAGGATTTTTGGAGTAAATGAAGGAGATAAATGGGACAATGGAGGGGGAATAAAGGTCCTTATTTGTGTATATGTGTGTGTGTGTTTGAGAGAGAGAGATGGCAAGGGGACTGTAGTTTGCATGCTCATGGGCAAGATCTGATACAGAAAGCGATGTGAAGTCAGAGAGCAGAGAACCGCAGGGGCGACATCCATCGGTAGAAGGAGCAGATGGGATCTGGCACACCCTGCTCAGGAACAAGGTGGCTGGGAGCCACCAGCATGGGCTGGGAGCACAGACGACCCGTCTACACGACAGGAGAGAAGCAGTACACGCAGGCACTGGGGCAGGTCAGTGGGAGATGAGCTGAGGGTAGCGTGCAGAGGTTCTTCTCTGAAAACTTCAATTTTTCCAGCAAGATCACCAGCAGAGATTGTTGATGGGAGAGGAGGTGTCAGAGATTTGAGGAGAGAGAGGAAGGTGCGTGAAACAGTTGCATAGGAGCGAAGGACAGAAAATGCGCCAGGGGCAGGGGTGGATAAAATCCCTGTCGCATCGCTCATTGGGTCCACTTGAGATCGATGGTCATGAATTTGCAGCAAGACCAGCATGTTTTCTACAGTCAAGTCAATGTTAGCTGGTTATAATGGGGGACCATGGAATCTCAATTGGGTAAATAGAGTGGTGACAGTGTGCAGGAGAGGGTCTGTGGAAAACACAAGATCAGAGCAGGAGGTCTCAGGACCTTGTGAGGTTTAAGGATGGTGGAGTCAAGGGTACGTGGAGAAAGGAGCTGAAAAGTGGCAAAGGACAGAGAGAAGGATGCTCTTATGGGTGGCTCTGGGGAAGTTACAACAGCCTCTGTCCCGGGCATGGGCCCCCAGCATCACAACCCCCGCACACCCTGGAAACGCGTGTTATGAGGCAACTCCCTCTCTCGGCTGGAGTAATTCAAGTCACCATTCTAAAGTAAACTGTGTCCTTTCATTCCTTATAACTGACCCAAAAAAATAAATAAATAAAGGAAGGGGGGCTGAAAGAAAAAAGAAAAGAAAGATCTTGTATGACTACCCTGAGTTTTGTTACCTAGACGTGTCTTCAAAGATATGACATTTTTTTCTGAATGTTCTAAAAATGGAAGTTATGTATCAGCTAAAAATATGATAATTAACAAGTATGCTTTGAATCGCAAAATAGCAAATGTCATTTTCCTGTAAGATAGGAGTATTAATCATGAGCACGTAGTTCATCGGAAACCAGTCGGGCCTAACAGCAGCCCACGGGCACTGCAGACTTGGCACGTACACCACGGTGTCTTGGGCTAAGAGGCCTTCACAGTGCCCCGGAGCACCTGCGGCCTGGGCCCCTGCGTGGAGGGCGATGGGATTTCTGAAACCTGGCTCTCTGAGCTGGGATTCCACTGCAGCCTTCCAGCTACTAGGAGGCAACCTGCCACCTTCCCAGCTCAGGCTGGATGCTGATAAATGACAGAAAACAGCACTGGGCTGTGTTATCTCTGTTCACGGTTTTGGACTGCAGAGGAAACTAGGATTATAGTACCCCGGGTATCACAGTGGCATCCAACAATAACCTGTTTTGTGCTGTCTTGAGTAATTATTACTTTATGGATGAAATCAGAAAGCACAAAGAAGAGAAGTTTATGGTAAATAATGTTTCTGCGTTCACTCATTCATTCATTCATTTTGTGTCATTGAACAAAAGTTCACTGAATTTCTATCCCAGGCCAGGCAACACTCTGAGTACTGCCCACGCGGAGACAGGTAGACAGGAACAAGCGAGAGGACAGAGCCTGTGACGGAAGGGGCTCCAGTGTCATAGTGGCAACGAAGGCAGGGCAGGCGTGGGCAGAGGTGAGCAGAGGGTGAGCAGAGCTCCACACGAGAACAGGTTTTCTGAGTTGAGTTTTGAAAGGTGAGCACCTGTCCCCCCGGTGAGGACTGGGCACGCACTCCGGTCGTGCAGGGAGACAGGACCCTGCCGCAGCACTGGGCCCCCCTCCCCCCAAGAGCTTCGACAGCTCCGCCAGGTGTCATGGCACTAATTTTTCCCTGTGAAATGCAATGACTCACTGTCGCACATCACGCTGTAGCAACAACGTTTATCGCTTTCGTTTTTCCCTCGCAGAAGGAGGTGCCTGTTCTCCATCCATGTAACACACGTGATTCAGGCACTGAAGACAGAAAGGTGAACATGCCTCAAGGCGCTCCTAATCCAGTTAGTGGCGAAATATGCCTCACACCGGACTCGACTCTGCCAACAGCTTGGTGAGGCCAAGTACACATCGGCTCTGCTGGTTCTGCACTGTCCCCTCCCTTGGTCTCCAGCTGGCGTGAGTCGGGTGCCCTTCCTTCTCCACCCTGCTCATCAAATAGGTGCCTTTGCCTTTCTACTCAGAGTGGGATTCAGGAACCAACATCAGATCACCTGGGAGATTTTCAGAAATGCAGACTCTTAGGCCTCTCCCCAAAGCTACCGCATCAGAATCTGCATTTAAAAGACCCCCAGGTGATTCAAAGGAACATTAAAATTTGCAAACCGCAGGGACTCCAACGTGGCTGCACACTGGAGTCGCCTGGAGAGCTTTAACAATTTAAGGTGTCTGGGTCCCACTTCAGAGACTGATTTATTCCGTAAAGGATGCAGCTAGGACACCAGAATGTTTTAAAGCTCCCCGGTCACTCTAATGTGCAGTAAGTGTGGGGACTCCTGCTGCAGACAGGACTGGCAGGAAGGAGAGGGGCCTGGGGTTCTTTCAGAACAGACAGAGGTGGGAGCAAGGAGAAGGGAGCAGGCAAGCAGAGGACCTGGGGAGGACATTGTCATCCAGACTCGGTCTGAGATGGCCTCTAATTAGCCTCTAATTAGACAGCCTCTAATGTGAGCTCTCACTTTACAATGAGCCAGGCCCAGAAAGGGTTGATGACTTGCCACGGTCATAAAAGAGGTAAGAATCAAAAGGTAAAGCAGTTCAGTCAGGGGTTGTGGAATGTAACCAGCAAGAACTCTGACTTCCTAAGTTGTTGGTCTCTCTGCTGTTCTCATCCCCTTCCCCTCTCTTTGGCCTACCGCTGCCTCTTCTCTGCTACCTGTGCCCATCCCCTTTGTGCAAACCATTGAGATTTTCACGGTGACCACGAGTCACCTGCATACTTGCCTCTGAGCTTCCTGATGGTCGATTCAGAAAGGAAGATATAGTCAGTCTTGTTACCAAAAAGGAAAAAGTGTCACAGCTCCTCAGAGGAAGCAAAGCTTTTTCTGGCTCTCACCTTTACAGAAGGGTTTCATCTAGAAGGAACTGAATGACCTAATGCACACTACCTCAAAGACAGCTCTACAGTCATAGTTTTCATAAAGCCATCGTGTATAATATCCCTGGATGTAAGCCAAGGAAATAACATTAAAATGCATGAAAATTCTGCTGGGGGACTAAGAACATATGGTCCAAGTGCACAGCTTGATGCAGGAATAAAAAATTAGCACAACTAGAGGAAGGGATAAATAGCGTGCCCTTCAAACAAGTCCTCATAAATACCACTTCCATTATCCAGGCTTTGGGTAAGGTGGTAGAGGATTAAGGTATAATTCGTTGCCTGAAATGCCATTGCTTTGCCACATGGGTTGAAAAAAAAAAGAAAACCAGCAAATAGTAGGTTTTCCAACCATTTATGAAAACTCATAACTCTATCCAAAACTTCTGGGGTATTAGAGGATCATGCATTTGGGGGCCAAAACACAATGCAAGAGTTTTCTCAAGAAGGAGTTTTTCTCTGTCACTGCACACAAACACATGAATGATTGATGAAGTGTTGAAATTCCGTACACCATGCATCCATACCTTTCCATAGCCCCCATTTCTAAATGTCACAGGAGTCCTGGGGCAAGACATTGTCTAAGGGCTCGGGCATAAGGAGATTCTTGTAGCTAAGATGGAACTTGAAGCAAACCTTGAAGGATGAGGCAGCTGGCAGAAAGTCAGAATGGGTGGGGATGATATGGACGGAAGAAAACAACGGAAGAGCACTCTGAGCTTCAGAGGAGGCCACTGCTGGACTGTTGAAGGGAGAGTGGGAGCTGGCCGGGGAGCCTGCTGGCTGAGGCAAACGGGAAGGAACGAGCAGGTCAGTCCTATCCACTGCAGTCACAATCCTCCCACATTCAACGTATAGAAGGATCACCAGTGGGTGGCCCGAGCTAGAAAACTGGGCATCATCTACCTTGACTTCCTTCTCTTCATCCCTCACATCCTATTGGCCCCATGTCAATTCTCCCTGCAGAATGTCCTTTGAATCCATTCCTTCCAGCCTCCTCTGCTTTTCTTGGCTCAGACCTTGTCACCTCTCACCTGGTCCTTTGCAAAAAGTACCTAATGCATCTGCTGTCTGCAGCTCTCTGCTCCAGACGCCCCTCTGCACTGGGGCTGGAGTGGTCTCCCGAAATGTCTCCAACGTCTTTTAAGAAACATAAATCCACTCCAGCTGGCTGGAATAAAGAGGTATTACTGCTGCTTTATCCTGTCCTCACTCTCCTCTCTCTCGACTAACTTCCTCTGCTTCCAATATTCCAAAATGGTTCCCACCCCAAGACTAAGAGGTATTGGAGATCCAACATTCACCATCAACCAAGTACAGCCTCAATATCTCTTAGTTCAAATCCTTGCAAGAGAGAATCTGGTTAGTGGGTAATAAGCCGGAGGACCATTCCTAATTCAGAGGGCAAGGCTGCACGCTGTAAGCCATGGCCACAAAAGTCTGGTCTCCAGCAAGGTATATGAGCAACTCACACATTCCACAAATATTTATTGGGCACCTACTATGTGTCAAGCATTGTCCTAGGAATTGAAAATAAAGTTAAACACTAGTGCACAATATGATAAGTGCTGTCAAGGAAAAGAAATGGGCACTGCGGAATAGACAGGTAGGACAGAAGGGTGGAGTCCGGAAGGACTGTCAGAGAAGGGACATATGCACCATGGTCTGAGCAGTGGAAGGAGTCATCCACGCAAGAGCATGAGAAGACCAGGGTGGCAGAGAGAAGAGCACATGTAACTGTGCTGAGAAGGAACATGTCAGAGGGAGGGATGAGAGGAGGACATGTGTGTCAGGTGGTGGGAGGAGGCTGGGTGGATGCAACGAGCCCGGAGCTGTGAGCAAGGCAAGACCCTGCAGACTATGCAGAGGTGTTTGAGTTATTTATTGAGAAGCCTCTAAGGTGGTTTAATGACGGGGGTAGGGGGCTGTGACCTAATCAGATTTGCTTTTTTAAAGCGATCTCTGGCTTCTGTGCAAGCAGAGAAAACCAAGAGGCATAAGTGGCATCAGGGAAATCCGCGGGGGGGCTGTGATGGGATAGTGGTGCCTGGGAGAGGTGGGTGAATGTGGGGACACTAGGGCAGTAGGAGGGACAGGGCTTGGGAGGAGTTGGTGCAGGCAGGGGAGGAAGCAAGAATCATGATGCACAGCTGCCTGGAGGAACTGGGTGGTAGCTCCCAGCGAGGAAAGCTGGGGTGGGGTAGGGAAGCCAACACGGCCACACGGGTAGACCACAACACAGGGGACCGTCCTTTGCTGAGCCGGTGTTGTAGATACCTCCTCATGAGTTCATGACAACATCCAGTGCCTAAGTCTCCATGCCATCTGGTCCCAGCGTAACCCCTTAGCACCGCCCATTCCCGCCACACCCCTGCTGTCTACACTCCAGGGATGTTCTAGACCAAGTCACTCTCCATGCCCTCGGACAGCCTGTCCTTGTCCTGGACTGCCCTTTCCCTCCCTGAGCATCTGGTAACCTCCACTCACCCTTCCGAGCCTGGATCCAACGTCACCTGCTGTGGTGACCTCCAGACCACACCTGACCAGGGCAGCGTCCCTCCCCTGTCTCCACGGCCCTCACGCCAACTCCACTGAAGAAAGATGGTCATTCTGTCCTGTGATTACTCGGTCACCTGTGAGCCCCTCGAGGCTGCCACTCCATAGGATTATACATGGTTCCCTTCATGCCCTGCACAGTGCCTGAGAGTTTGGGGTATCAAAAAATGTATTGTTGAAGTAAATCGAATATGAAAAAAGCATGGAAATATTACAGTGGAGTCTCTTCCCAGTCTTTTTTCCTCCCTACACTCGGGTCCTTTGCTGAGCCTGGGCCTGCCCCTCCCTCGTCACCCTGTGCCCTTCAGGTCGATCTGATTGAGGTCTGATGGCTCGTCCGTGACTGGCAGACAAGGCCAGTTCTTGCTCTCTCTCATCGGTGCAGCGTGGCTGGCAATTCAGAACACACTGAGGGGACTTCACTGACGCCACGTATAACAGTCTGTGGTTAGCTCTTCCAGGGAGAGGTCTAGAGTTAATGTGCTGTGTGTTTCTAAAACCCGGTGCCCTTCGTAACTGATGTCGATGAGGTGTGTGACCTCAGCTCCCCCGTGTGTAAATAAGAGGCCACACTTGGTGATCCCAGTGGGCTTCCCAACTCCGGCTTTTATGACTCTTTGATGACTAATGAAATTGAAGAAGATGAGGTGACATATCTGCGTGCTTACTAGAGTGAAAAGTGGGCATTGGTCATAGCCCAGGGGGATTAGTCATATCGTAGGCAGTATTTATGCACATTTTTAAATCCCCAAAGAGTTCATGCAGGGAGGAAAAAAACATATTTATTGAATGCACTTACATGGCAGAGGCTATCCCAGCATTTGAAAGAGAATTGCCCCCAAATGCAGCATCCTCTGTTGGCCTCAGGTCTGGATCTGTGAAGTGCAACACAGGAGCTAATGTTGTGTCTTGTGGGGATGTCCCACCCCAAGGGGAGGTTTGGGGGACCCGATTCCTGCATTTCACGTTTATTTGTGCAGCTTTGCCGATTTTACTGCACAAATGACTCAGACTCAAATAGCACTAGGAGATGGTGATTTTTTTTTTTAAATTAGAGGAAAAGGATTCCAAAATAGAATCATAGCTGAAGATGGAAGAGGTAATTATTCTTTCTGAAATCATCTGTGAATCCAGGGAAGAGGCACAATTTTTTTTTAACTTTTTGGAAGTCTCTTTATTGGAAAAATAATAAGCAGTCCCCAGTAGAAAGATCGATCCATGTTCTAAGAGGCCAGATGAAGGCACCAGGTCCTTAATTGGGAAAAAAAATGGTTCTAAAGTGGCACCTGCCAGACCTGGGGAGCAATTAGATGTGGCTAGTGAGGGAGGGAAGGGCTGAGAATGACTGTCATGTTTCTGTCTCACTTCCTGAGACGGGGAATGGGGAGAAGATTGTAAGAAGAAGATAATGAGTTCCATTTTGGCATGTGAGGGCCCTGCTGAACGTGCAAGGGAAGGTAGGCTGTGGGCAGCCGGCTGTGGGAGCAAAGACGGGTCAGGCCTTTGAAAGCCACAAGCCTGGGCGTGGGGAGGAAGCTGAAGGCCTGGGGGCGAGCAGAAGTGAACTGCGCCCACGACCGTCCTGGGCTCAGCGCTCACCGTGCTCCTGTGGTCATGAGCTTCATTGCAGGAGGACGCTTCACAGCACAACAGAGAACTAGATTGAGAGCTAGGAAAACTGCCACCGTCCGTCTTTCTCGTTCCATCCGTGCATCCTTGAAGAACCATGTCTGTTTTCCCATCTGTGAGAGGGGACAAAGCCCTCCATGCCAGAGCATCCCGGGACTGAGTGGCTCATAACATACGTGACTGGAGCAAGGAAAAATACATTTAAAAATTGATCCAACTTCAGTTCTGAGTTGTAAACTGCAGCTATGTTGTTTGCATTCATTCATTTGACATGCATTTATTAAGCACCTACTGTGGGCTAGGCCATAGGGCATACAAGACTTGGATACTGAGTCCAGGAGTATGCAGTCTAGATGGGGCCCAGGATCCGGCAGGGGCACAAACCAACTTCAGGGAGAGTTACTCAGAGAGGGGCAGACACTGGCCTAAGGTTTCGGAGCTGGGGGCGGGGTGGGGGGAAGTTACTTGTATATTGACAATTTATAACTGTATAAATTTATGGAGAACACAGCAATGTCATGATTTATGAATACAGTATGAATAATTAAATCAAGCTAGTTAACATATCCATCACCTCAGATACTTAACATTCTTTGTGATTACAACATTTGAAATTTCCTCTCCTACTTCTGAGATTGTTGACATAGATCTCAAGGGGCTAACAAGTGCTCACCTTGCAAAGTTGGACAGAAATCTTAGGTAAGGAGCAGAGAGTTGATGTGAGCAAGTGCAGGTCATGTTTGGGATGCATCGAATACTCCTGTGTAATTGAAGCATAAGAGGTAGGGGTGACTGGGGGAGGGAGTCTAAACAGGTGATAACCGGGTTGTGAGGGCTTTGAATGCCACACCAAGAGCTTGGCTTTGATCAGACTGGAAGGGAGCAAAGTCTCATGACCCTACTCAGACATCACTCAAATCTTAATTCCAGCCAAAAGCTGGGAGGATGCTATTTTCTTCTTCTAAACAGCATCTCCTCTAGGGCATCTGTTTGCCTTGTGTCTAGTTTATTATTTGTCACAGAGCATAGTTCTTAATGCTGGATGCACATTATAAGCACCTGGGAAGATCGAGGAAAAAAAATAACAACGATGACTAGTTCTCACCCCAGACCAATTATATCTCAATACATTCCGTAAGGCCCAGGCACCAGGGTTTGTTTCTTTTAAAGCTCTCCATGTAATTCTGAGAGGCAGCAGGGTTGAGAAACAAAGCTTTAGATTCAAATCTTCTCATATCAAGACCGGAAACAGCCATCAGCTGGTCCCCAACCACGAGGCTATTTCTGGGAGCTTCTTAAAGGTCAAAGAGCCAAAGCAATTGTATTATGCAAGAAGCATATTTGAAAAACATTAGAAAAGACCTAAAATACTTGATTTTACTTGACTTTAATAGGTTCCTCCTCAGTTTGATTAAGATTCACACTCCCCTTAGCTTTTGTTCAAATAAAACAAACCCAGGAAGCAGTCTACATAGCTGAGCCCCTCCTGCCCTCTGTCTGGGATGCCTGGACCACTCACCTGTATCCCTGCTCACCCCAGGAAGCCCACCTGCACCATTCCCCCGAAAGGGAGGCCAGCTGGGACCTTGGCTGCTACCTACCATTTAGCGATCTACAAATGAAATGTTGTAGAGGATAGAATTTTTCTGATATTTTTACTTATGACATTTATTAAAACTGCAACCAGATGAACAAGTATCTTGTGAAAAGCTTCAATATGTGTTAGAGCTTTTGCTTTTCCTTCCCCAGATGTAACCTGAAACAACTTTGAGATGTACTCTTTAAATGCTATAAATAACTCATTGCTGTTGATATAGGATAGGCATGTCACTGGAAGATGCTGCTTACGTATCTAATAAATGTGACTTTTTTGGTTTGGATGAGGACTTCACCAATGACCCAGAAGAAAAACTTATGACTAAAAGCATCCCAAAGGTCAGAGGCTCATGTCCTTGATGGGAACACTGGGGAGGGAGTTAGGAGACGGAGATTCTAGCCTCTGTCCTACGTTTACAAACACGTGGCCTTGCGCAAGTCACTCCCTTTCTTGGGACTCAGTTTCCCTATTGGGTTGGACTGGATGTGGTCAAAAAGCTTTTCCAATTCTAAATTACATTTTTACCAATGAGCAACTTTTGATTATGGAGGAAAAGTACTTTACTTGGTACAAATCACAGCTGTTACTCACTAGCTGGGTAGAGTTGGGTAAAGTCACAGCCTCTCTCTGACTTGTTAAATGGGGGTGTGATCATTTATTGAGCAGAGCTCCTATTTAGCAGAGTGTCAGAAACTTCTAGGAAATCGATAAAGCCCAAAGTAAAACCAGCCTTCATTGATGGAATGCTACTATGTACTGGATGCTTTGCAGGCATTATCTAATTAATCAAAAATTTAAATTTCTCTGGAAATAGTCGAGGTCAGAAGTGAATTGACACATTGTTTTCAATCCTCATAATACAGAAATTTTACAGATGAGGAGAGGTGATGGAGGAGGACCTGAATTCCAAGCAATACAGGGATAGGCAAATATGGGCTGAGCTCTTGAACTAAAGACTCCCTGATTCCAAAGGACCAGCTTATACCAGAGCCCAGGGCTTCCTCTTGCTATCACTAATGTGAGCTCTTTACTCCTCACAAGTCTTCCCCACCCACCCTCTCCCATCTGTTTTTCTCACAGAGTTACCATAAAGGATAAATTGAGAACTACCCTTGAAAGTACGGAGCACACACACAAGAGTGAACAGTTATTGATATTGAAATGACTCCTCATGCATTGAAAAAGAAATTATCATGAAGAATCCTCATCAAACCTTCCATACATAAGGATCCCTTTCTGAACCCAGAGTTTCAGAGCAACTTTATTCCAGATCTGCTTGGCGGAGTGAAAGGGAGGAGGGGACAGAGAAAAGAGGCAGAAGGCCACACCCTCTCCCTGAGCACCGCCTGGGTGGGTGCTTTGCGTAGCATTTCATGGAGGCCTCACCTGCAGAAGGCATTCGTATGTCCACCCTACAGGTCAGAAAGCACAGGCACTGTCCCAATTGCAGAACTACTAAGTGGCAGAGATGAGTCCTAAACCAAATTCTGTTTGAAGCTTGCCATTATGTGATGGGGTCTCTGAAGCCCTCCTGAAGAATCTAATGGATTCATTCTGCCCAAGATTTCGTAAAGCACTGTCTTCTGTTGGCATTCTTTTGAAAGTGTGAAATTTTAATATATCCAGATGTGTGACCAATGCATCAATTGGAACGTGACTTCAGCATGTAATTCTGGCAAGAAAACAGAAAACTGTTGTCTCATTCAGTCCAGGGTAGAGTCTTCCCTGAAATACAAGCCCCTCTGAATTCTTCATCTTTGATTTTAGGAACCTTTTTTCCAAGGAGCTTGTGAGCAACACTCCATTGTGGGATGGCTTGGACGCCTGGGCTGTCAGCGCCATGACTGCAGCGAATGGCAGTGGTTACTCTCCTCATTAGAGAAAAGGCCAAGTGCTACTACGTGGCCCCAGGTCCATTAAGAGGAAATGTAGGTCATCTCTGATTTTGACAGTGTGATCCTCAGTCGTGAAGGAGCAAAATTAACCTCTTCAAAGAAATGCGTCCCCATCCACAGCCCTACTCATCCCTAAATGACAAAGTGAGATGCAGCCTTGCACCTTCCCGATCTTCAGTACGAAAACATTTGTGATGCCCGTGCTGTTCATCGCTGCTTTAGGTGCTGTGTATGCAGGTATGAGGCATGAACCTGCTCCCGGCCCTGAAGGAGCTCCTCCTTAGTGGACCCAGTGGAGGTGGGTGTGAGGCAGCACCTCCTCATGGGCAGGGAATAAAGGGTGCAAATGCAGGGAAATGGATGGGGGCAGAGAAGCAGGAGATAATCATGAGAAGCTTTCTGATCGATAGCAAAGGCCCAGGCTTCATCCTGAAGGCATGTTAAAGAGCTACTGAAGGGCTTTCTGCCAAGACCTCAATTAAATGTGTCTCTGTTCCGTGCTCACTGTAGTCTCATATACATACGAATGATAAGGGTGGGTCCTGTGGCTTCTAGCTGGGTTCATGCTTTATCAGATCCTGAAAGGATTCTCTGTACCTAGGGGTGCATCTGACCCATGCATGAAGGTCCTTATGGGGCAAAGGTGTTTAGCAAATCCCTCAGTAGGGCTGTAAGGAACTGTACATCTATCGTTTAAGGGTTATCCAACCTCATCTTCTGAACTTCAAGAAGTCTCTTTCTTGCCTAAACCAATGCTTGGTCTAGGCTTGACTGAGCTCAAAGGTGACACTTGTCTAGCATAGCACCTAGTCAGATTAGAAGTCATCTAGCTTGAGAATCACAGGCATCCAAGGCCAGTGGCCACTAGTCTTCCTTTCATATGCTGCCGACTGGTTCCTCCTGTAATGTCCCCCGCAGGGTCCGGCTATGGCATGAACTGGCATTGGGCTTCTGCTTGCTGTCCTGGGAGAAGGGATGCTCTGTGGGGGCTGGGGTGTTCTACCTATTCTTGACCAGCTCAAGGGTTAGAAGATTGTTCTTAATATTGCGCTGAAATCCATCTGCTGGCAACTTGGATTTCTTGGTCTTAGTTTTACCCTTAGGGATCATACAAAACATGCCAGCTTCCACTTCAACATGGCATATTTATTTATCTGATTCTCCCTGGAACTGTGAGGTCCTTTATGGTGGACCTGGTATCTGATTTATGTTGGAATCCCCAGAATCTAATACAATGCCTAATACATCACAAGTGTTCCATAAATGTTGGCTGAATTAATGGGTATGCAAATGATACAGATGATAAATGTATTCCTGATAAATTATGCTACATGAATGTGTAAGTATTATCTGTAGGCAGTCTCATGCCTTATAACTTCTCATATTCCTCTCCTCCCATGACTGTTAATTGGTTGCAGCTTGAAAATTCTCAAAAGTAAAAATGTTTAGTCTTTCAGCTAAGACTTTTCCCTAGTAGCCCCAATTCAGACTGAAAGATTCCATTTGAGAGGGAGAAGCCGTGATGCTCTCAGATCCTGTTTTCCTTTATAACATGGGTCAGTGTCTCAAATTAGCACTTTCTCACCTGGGCAGAAAGCCAGACTCTGAGGGACTGGGACAGGGGGCAGATCCTTTCGCCCAAATAGACAGAGGTGAGACAAGTCCAGGGAAGGTGACCTTCCTTCATTACTATCTTTGTCACACCTTTTCTGTGCTCCCCAGGGAGCCGAATTCTCCCTTCTCTGAACCAGCACACTCTCTCTCAGCCTCTTCCCTCCCTGCTTGCACCCTCCACGCCACACCGGGCTGCCAGACGCCAGCCTCCTGCAGCCCCGGTGTGAGTTCCTTAAATGCAACTCTGTGTGTCTGGTTTACCTTATGTCCTTAGCCCAACACACGGCCTGGCATACTAAACGGCAAACTAGATTCTCCCAGTGCATGCACTTAGAATTAATTCATGCCTTGTCAAAAGCAACCAACCAGGGAAGCGTGTCTGCCCTTCAGAAGTGGGATTGCATTGCCAGGTGCCCCGGAGGGAAGGTTCTTATTTCTCTGTAATATTTCTACAAATGAAGACATTTTCATTCCCAAAAAGCACATCCCAATGTACTGCCAGTGCCTGCAGTTTTGTTCTCTGCCTTTGTAAAAGTGCACACCGACTACTTAATTCAGAGAGCCTGGAAGACATCAGCTCAACCATTTGCACACGTTAAGCAAAGCCAGGCAAATCACATCACGTGTCACTTAGCTGCTTTGACTCTTACATTTGGAATAACACCCAAACTCCTGAGTAGGGCCTGCAAGACCCAGCACGACCTGTCCTGGGGTCCTTAACAGTTTCTTCTCCTGCCGCCTGAGCCCTCTGCTCACTAAGCCCCAGGCACACTTGGCCCTCAGCTGGTTCCTAGAACAAGCCACACTCCCCTTTGCTGCAAAGGCTTGATGCTCGCTGGTCCCTCAGCTGGGAATCTTTCTCCCTGGAGTACCCAATGAAATGGGAGACTAAATGTCACTTTCCAGGGAGGCCTTCCCCCAGCACTCGTTCCGAAGTGGAACCTGCCCTACTGTACTTCTCGAATAGCATTGCACGTATTCCTCCTGCAGTGCCGATTTCAATAGGGACCGCCTGTGTGGCCACTTGTTATCACTTGCCTTCTCCTGATGGCAAGAACCACATCTGCCTGACATTCTGTCACCTCCAACAGCACACATCATACCACAATAACACAAGAAAACATTTCCTGGGTGCTTGCCGTGAGCAGGCGCTCTCCTCTGCACTGCGCCGGCATTGCCTCTTTTAACTCTCGCCGCGATGCTGGGGGCTTTTGCTGTCCCACCTTACCAGCGGGAAAACAGGAGCTTGAATGACTTGTCTACAGTTGCACAGTAAGTGACATACTCTGGATTTGAATTTACACTGTCTGACTTCAGAATCAATGGTCACGTGATTATAAGCCAGGTCCATACAGCATTCAATAAATATGTTCCAAATAAATCAATATTAAAAACAACAATGGCAGACCTCATAAGATCCATAATTTTACATTTCTAGATGACTGGTTTGGTGTTTTCCAGCACCTGCCACAATGCTGGGGGTGGAGTCACTGAATTGAAGACTGCAGAGAGCAGGACTTTAATAATCACACAACCCATGGCAGTGGTCCCAAGTACAGTGATGCCAGACTTTCAACATGGATCAACCCCCAGGGTGGAGGGCACACGGAGTATTTAGAGATTGTTAGCCTAAGTCCTCTGTTTCCAGACTCGCGTTTCCTCTCGAGTCCATACCTATACTTAGTCTGGCACGCAAGGCCCCCGCGACCTGCTGGTGGTGCCTGGGAGTAGTGAACTGAAAATTAATAATTCGGAAGGTTTCATTCAGGCCGTGAGTTCCGGTCCTGACTCAGTGAGCCTTGGCATCCTGCCAAGGGTCTGCCAGTGGAAGGTGACAAAGTCGACTGAACCTGAACCTCGGACTCCGGAGCTGTGCTCTTTACATAGGAATAAACCAGCCTCCGGGAGCCAGAAACACGGTGCTCTAAAGAGCTACATGCATCTGGAGTCGCTACCATGGTTAATAATTATCACTGCACAAACCTCAAGGCTCGGAAAGAAGCTGCCTGCTGGAGCAGAGCCCTTCAGCAACTTCAGGTTTTTTCTCCTGGACTCTCATTATGAAGCCAGACCACTGGGGGCTTCTCTAGCGAGTGGGCCGGCATTCAGTGCCCAGAGACGGTATGTTCCCTCCGCCCTGTTCCCTCCTCCCCTCCCCGCTTCCTCTCCGTCGTTCTCCCTGTTTGTGCAAACCTCCTATGATGATTTCTACACTTAACCAGAAATAGAATGTCAGACATTATTTTATTCATCATGAATAATAGCCTGGTTTTTGTCTTATTATGAAACCAATGCACATTCGAAAATGATGGCGTGGGCCTCCGTTTTCTCTCAAATAAAATAACTTCTAAGGTTTCCTCCAGCTCTGACATTGTGTGCTTTTTCCTATTCAAAACATGCCTACAGAGGTCATTACTCCTGCCATGGTGTACACTGGTTTAAAAGCACTGCTCTGAGCAGAGATCGGCATTCGAAATAACCGTGTCCAATTCTTTCACTGTTTTCAGTTTGTACCTACAGGATGGGAAGAGAGGAAGCAGGGTATGGTGTGGCTCCTGCCCTCAGGATACAGGAATAATGAGGCTCTCTAGACCTACAGACGTTCTTATCGTTTCAGATCCCAACACAGGCACCAGCCCCTCACCCCAAGTCAGAGGGATTCGTATGTTCGCAGGTACCATTTGCACTATTAAGAGGTTGCTCTGATTATAGATCTTACAGGATTCATATTTCATCCTGAAGAATGTGAAGCTTTTGTAGTTTCTGATGTCCGGGCAGAGAAAAGGATATTTAAGGACTCAGAAATAACATGGCAGGAAATTGAGATTCACTTACTGCATATAAAGTATCGAAAAATCCCCTCTTTCCCTATCTCTGTGCCCCTTGGGTCTGTGGTTCACAAACTGCAGAGCATAAATTGTGGAGCAAACCATGCTGGAATATCAATAAACCCACATCGACCCGAGGCAGGAACTCAGCTTGCAGTGTGGGGGCTTTTTTTTTAGATGTTGGTTGGCAGCCAGGTTGATGAAAGGAGAAACCAAAGAGAATAACAGCTTTGCAGCAGCAAAAAGAAAAGAAAAAAAAAAAAAAAGAGTTAGAATTCAGGAAATGTTATCCATGTGCCTCTCTGTAAATTCATGAGGAATGAAGTCTCTTGGCGGTGGTGTGGGGGTGGGAGGCGTGGAAATAATAAAAACACCAACATCGCCCTGCCAGAGCCAGACTACAGCCCCCCAAGGCTGTGGAGTCTTCAAGTGTCACGGGTTGAATTGTGTCCCCACTGAAACCTGAATGTTGAAGTCCTAAACCTGATACCTCAGCATGTGGCCTTATTCAGAAATAAGGTCTTTACAGAAGCACATTAAGATGAGGTCATTCGGGCAGGTCCTAATCCGATATGACTGGTGTCCTTTGCACAAGGGCAATGTGGACACAGACACCCGATGAGAGAAGTGGAAGCTGGCACACAAGCCCATATGCGAGCACGTCTGGGGGCCCAGGGAAGAGAAGACGTGGACCAGGAGCATCAGTGACAGACAACAGACAGCTCGAGCGGCTGGAAATCCAAGTGCGGTGCAGACAGTAGCATGGCATGAAACAGAACCCGCCAGCAGGACCCAGACCATGGAGAGCTTCCAGGTCCAGCAGGTTTAAGGGATTTATCTAAGACCATTTGGCTGGCGAGTAGCAGAGATGAGACTCGGTTTCTTTCTCCCAATTCAGTGCTCTCTCCACTAAGTAATAATAATGGCTAATGTGTATTAGCAGTTATGATAGGATATTATTCATTAAATTATTCTGTCTCTCCAACCATTCAATAGAATAGGTATTATTATTACTAATTCTACTTTTCTAATAAAAATACTGAGACACGGGGAGTTTAAGTATGGCTCAAAGCCACACAGCTGGCAAGTGATTATCAGTTTTCTTAACCATTATCCATTGTCTTCTGCGGCATGAGTATGCACAGAAAAAAGAAGTCATCTTATATGATGTGTTTGAGATACGGGAAAGCATAAGTCTAAACGACTATACAAGTTATCAGTTTATATTTATCGAGAAAAGAGAACTACCATTTTATCCATTTAATTTTCAGTATGGTAAGATTTGACTCTAACTTCAGGGATTCTTAATATTTGTCTTCAGTAGAAACAGCAAAACAGAGTTCAAAATGACTTTTTTCTCTTGCTTCCTCCAGTCTCGCAGATACGGCGTCCTGAGGAGCATCTCTGTTGGATATGATTAAGGTGCTGATGCATTTATCTTTGAGGACCTCAAATACACCTATTGTGATACCACGTAACAAATGAATCTTTTATGAAAGAAATGTGATTTCAGAAAAGGAAAACAACCTGCAACATCTCTCTGGCTTGATAACCATTACTGTCCGAAAAGTCAGAGTTGGATGGGAGGGTTACGCCTTAACGCTATGGTGAGCTCTAGCTCCCGGCGGTTCTACAGCAATGTTTTGATGGAACATGGGAAAATGCCATGTTGGAATAATGACTTCCAAAGAATTAATAAAAGTGACGTCCGCCATCACTGTTTTCAGCACAATGTGGATTGTGTACATGTTCCACACCTAATGCTACACTAGGCAAAGAGAAGGCAAGCAGGTATGCAGCCTTCTTGATGTAGAGCCATGTTGAAGAAAGTGAAAATCAGGAGTAAGACGTTGGATGGGCAGAGACGAGGCAGAGAATGGAACAGAGGAAACCACACAGGCACTAACACTGAGACTAGGGAGCTCAGAGTGCAGAGGAGGAACAGAAGCAGAGACTGTGTCCAAAAGATTGACCTGGCGTTGGCCATTGGCACTTACGGTGCTTTCACAAGCACTGAGCTTGGAGCCATGGGGAGGGGCCTGCGGCTGCGCCCAAGGGTTTGCAGATCAGGAGTCCTTGGCCAGGGGCCTGCTGGGTCTCAACAAAGGGAAAGGCTGGCTCTGTCTGAAGAGTCACAAAAGGCTTCAGAGGGAGCCAGGGTCCTCATGCTTAAAGCACACTGAAGTCAGGCCTCCCACATTGTACTCTACGCTTGAGCTTAGGCAATTACATCACCTTGTTGGCTTTGGCTTCCTCATCTGTAAGTTTATGATAAGCAATAGTCCTGATTTGATGGGGATTTGTGAATAGTAAGATAATTTCTGTAAAACACTTAGCACAGCCCCTGTTCTAGAGTTAATACTCAACAGATATTAGCCCTGAGTATTATTATTATTTGAAGAGCTGACATGTGAGCTGGGCTGTGAAAGATGGGAAAGGGTGGAGGAGGACATTCCAAGGAGCAAGATTAACATCGAAATTGATTTTCCAGGCCAAGAAGAAAAATACCTCTTTTGTGAAAAGTTCCCTTTAGCTTAACTGTTGGAAAAAAGCAAGCCAAGAATGTCATATGGGAAATGGGATCTGAAACCCCACCTTCCATTCTGAAATCCAGGAGATATAAGTTTGCATTTTATTATTCCCAACTGGTTGGTCTTTTCTTTTTCTTAACCTCCATTCCTACCTACCCATCCCCCCACCAAAGTGCTTTGCTAAGGCATTTTGTTCTCAACCCAAGAAATGAATAAATAATTTTGGAGCATAAAGGGTTGATGGAGGATGTTGTTAAATGAAAATACAAAAGCTTTTCAGGCTGCTCAGTCCCTTTAGTCATTGTTTTGCCAAACAGGTATTGGGTTTCTTCTCTGTGCCAAGCATAATGCCCAGTTCAGGGGATATAAAGGTATTCACATCATTATCCTGTCCTGGGGGCTCTGACCAGTGAGGGAGAAGGGTCGGTAACCAGACAAGTACAATGTCAAAGGGCAGAGGAAAAGCACGGTGCCTAGCAAGAAGGATCCCAACCTGGAGGGCCAAGGGAAAGTCATATGATCTCTGAAATCAGTATTAGCCTCCTTTAAATGCCCCTCTGGATAGAATGTTGGAGTTACCACTGCCCATGGAAGACGGAGGTTGTTCTCCAAGCACCACCCGGTGAGCATGATGAAGCGTGCAGGACTAGGTCCTACATATCAGCTCCAGAGAGATTCCCTCCAGTTGATAACCACGTTTGTCAGAGGAACCTTTTCCTCCCACCAGTGTTTCACACTTTCAGTTTCCTCCTTCTGAAAGAATAAAGTTTAATCAGGGCTGAATTAAATTAGAAATGTTAATGCTGGGATAATTACCACTGCTTTCGGGAGAATTATCTTTAATAACGCATTTCATTCATCAGTCCTAATGCAGTTTTGAACCTACCACCCCCTGATGCTGCGGAAGCGTCCGGAGCCGGATTGCAGAGCGCGTTGCAGATTTCAGCGTGCGTCACCCATCGTGGGCTCACATCCCGCATGGAAGGTGGCGGCCAGTCATTGCTCATCTGAGTGTCAACATTCAACGTACAGCCGCACGGCTGCTCAGGGATTCTTGGAATTCAATGAAGATGACTCACAGGACGGAGGTTTAGAGGGACAGCCTCCGAGACTGGCAGCAGTCGTGCCAGGCCAAGGGGAGCGAGTTTAACCAGGCCTCCTGGGACGACATTTTTCTATTCCGGTCCTACTGACTCTTCCCCTGAGGAAGGTGGAATGTAGGAGGTTCAAGTCCTGGAGGCAGAACCAGACAGACTCGCCCCCGGCCCTCCACCCTACCACCTCTGACAGTTCCTAGATGCACCTTGCCTAAAGTCTCTAAAGCCATAGTTTTCCCATCTGTAAAATGGGTTGATAAAGTTGCTGTGATAATCTGTAAAGAAATACTTCTCTGACTGCCAGAAAAACTAAATAAAATCACACATGCCTAGCAGAAGTCACTGTGCACTCTTTCTTCACTCCCTGATAGGTTGCAAGCAGGACACGTGCCTCACACTCTTGGGTGCTCCATGCCTGGACACAGCAGGGTGTCACGTGAGTGTGTGTTAAAGGGTTGTGCTGTAGGGATAGCTACTTAGGAAGGCTGGGTGTCTCAATCTATGGCCCCTGGTGTGCCATTTTTATTTTTATTCCTACCACCATAGAATTCACTTTCTAAACTACTTAAGAGAACCAACACCTCAGAGAGGCAGGTCTGCAATTTAAAGTTACAGATGTGGAGTCAGGAGTTCCAGATCTGTACCTCCTTGGGCCCCAACTCCCCCTTTGTGCAGGGGGAAGTTTAGATTTGTGGACATATTACCGTGTTTCCCCGAAAATAAGACCTACCCATAAAATAAGCCCTAGCAGGATTTCTAAGCATTTGCACAATATAAGCCCTACCTCGAAAATAAGACCTAGTGACGGGCGTGGCTACGCAGCGTATCTGCACAACCCATGCATTTCGTCACGGAGCG
Organism: Cheirogaleus medius; assembly: GCA_008086735.1. NCBI lineage: Eukaryota > Metazoa > Chordata > Mammalia > Primates > Cheirogaleidae > Cheirogaleus > Cheirogaleus medius. Next base: position 167,000,837 of record VBSM01002608.1, read on the forward strand.
GTAAAGAAGACAGCAGCCCTTCTCATCTGCCCCATCGTGACAGCTACTATCCCAGAGGTGACCGGAAAGGTGCGGGCAGCCCCACCAACAAGGTCGGCTCCCCCTGTCAGGTCCCGGCCATCCTGTGCATGCTGCAAGCTGAGGCTTTCAGGGAAAAATAACGCATTCCCTGAAAATAAGCCCTAGGGTGTCTTCTTGAGGAAAAATAAATATAAGACCTTGTCTTATTTTTACGGAAACACGGTAATACTTCCAGCTCTACTCTTTTTATTTATTTTTTTATTTCGGCATATTATGGGGGTACAAATATTACGGTTACGTATATTGCCCATGCCCCCCTCCCCCCTCGAGGCAGAGCTTCAAGCATGACCATCCCTCAAACGTTGCACATCTCACTCATTATGTTTGTATATACCCATCCCCTCCTTCCCCCTCCCACCCGCCCGACACCTGATAAATGTTATTCCTATATGTCCACTTAGGTGTTGATCTGTTAATACCAATTTTCTGGCTCAGGCAGGAAGGCAGCCCATATGTACTGAATGCCTAAGGTGTGCCCAATCCTGGGCAGTGCCATGGTGCATTTGGTGGCAGCTCAATGGGGCAAGGCTCTCACCCACCCCTGATTCAGGTCCCCAGGGCAGAGTCACCCTGCAAGGGGGTCAACCATACACCATGGAATGGGGTGTCAGGCTGGTGGGAAAGGGAGAAGCATGGCTGGTGGCTGGTGGCTGGTGGCTGAGGGAGGTGTGTGCGAGAGTCTAAGTTACAGGCAGGAGCCTGTAGTATCTTCCCTCACCCCACGACTATCCACAAGTCAGAGGGAGTGTGACATTAAATAGCAAATAAAAAACACCGTGACAAATCAAGAGAGACAGTGGAAGAAAATAAAAAGCTTTATATTTTAGTATAAAATGTACATTATCAGCACTTCTTTCCCTCCTTTTTAAACAAACATCCTCATGTTTTCATTTTGCACCCGGCCCTGCAAATTAGGTAGTCACTGGGTCCTGCCAAAGACTGCACAACGTGAGTGCAATCATGAGGAAATATTGGACAAACTCAAATTGAGGGACATGCAACCAAGTAACTCTCTTGCAGCCTCCCAAGTGTCAAAGTGTCCAAGGTGAAGGAAAGACATAAGAACTGTTCCAAATTGAAGACGACATGACAGCTAAACACAACAGGCATTTCTGAACAGGATCCTTTTGCAACAAAAGGTATTTGGGGAAAAATTGGTCAAATGTTAATCATGTCTGAAGATTAGATGATAGTAGTTCATCAATGCTGTTTATTGGAATTTTGAGGGTTGTATGTGCTTATATAAGAGAATACCCTGGTTTATAGAAAACGCAGTAAAATACTCAAGGATGATAGTGCATCATTCTTTGGCTCTGTCAAATATTTTCAAATATTGGTTACTTAGTTCAAATGTTTTAGGGGAAAAAATGTTTTGTGTTATAGCTGAAACTTTTTTGCAACTTTGAAATTGTTTCAAAAAATTTTGTTTAAAAAGGCAAAAATCAAGTCATGAAAAATAAAAAGGTTAGGAGTGGCAAGCAAACTGAAGCAAATGTCTGGTGCAGAGAGGGTAAGTGGGCACCTAAGATCACTGTCTGTGGGGTCAAGAGCTAGGACATCAGCATGAGCCTGCTCGGTCGGAAGTCCTGGGTCCTCCTTTCCCTCCTGCTTGCCAAAGGACACAGTGACTGCGCTCCAAACTCCTGGCCTTGGCAGGGTGGCTAGAAACTGTTTGTTTCTATGCTTACTGACCTGGTCTGACTTTTCACCTTCTGATGATTTCCTTTTGATTTTGCAGGCTTAAACTTGTCAGGTGCTTGAGAATCAAGTTTTGACCATTGATCACCATGTCCCAACAGAGTTCTTAACACTTTAGAAAGTCATGAGGAAACTGTAATGGAGAGCCCCATATACTTGGCCAAGGGTGCTAGGCAAGAAAAGAACACAACACAACATGTAAAGGGCTCTGAATTCAAGATATACGGAATGAGATAGATAATTTTAATTCAGCAAACTAAATAATGGAGCAGTATAGACAGTGACATGGAAACGTAAAGGATACAGTAAATAATTGTACATCAGAAGGCTTTTCAGAATAGATGGCTTTTGAGAAGATTTTTGAAACCTGGATAGGTAATTTTTCATCAATTAAAATATAGTCATCAATATAAGTTGTACCAAAAGCAGTAAGATTTTGTTGAATGCTAGAAAAGTTTACAGCCTGTAGTTCATATACACATACACTCATTCCTCAGATGTGACCTACTGTTCATTCTGTGTCAAATACGAGACCATTTGACAGGGTCACTGACTTCAAGAAGCTCATATTCTAGGGAGGGAGACAGAGAAGTCTGTCGAGCGAACAACAGAGCAGCGTGATGTGCTCTGAGAACAATACACGTGCAACACGTATGTACAGACAAGGAAACAGACTCAGGCTAGGGCAGCCAAGACAGCGTTCCATGCTAAACACATGTGGAAATATGGACAACATGCTACCGTATGTTTTACTGAATTAGAATACAGTATAAGATAATATAATAGGAGTTCTATTCACGCAGACCTGGGTTCCAGTCGCGAAGATATTTAACCTCTCCTAGCCCCAGTCTCCTCATCTATAAACCAGAAAAATCTAGACCTACCTGCTAAGAGAGTAGATCTTAAATGTTCTTACCACATAAGCATGTGAGGTGATGGATATGTGAACTAGCTTGATTTAATCAGTTTACAATGTACACATATATCAAAACATCATGTTGTACACCATAAAAATTAATATACACAATTTTGATCTGTCAATTATACCTTAATAAAGCTGGGAGAAAAATAAACCTACCTCATAGTACTAACTGAGATAATGGATATGAAATACAATTAATTAGAAAATGTTCAATAGACTTCAGCTATTATTTTTATTATCATTAATAACAATTTGTCCACCAATGAATTCCATTCAACATGAGAAGAAACACTGGCTCCCTGGCAACCATGGAGGGTGCTATCTTCTGTTGTCATGATGGCTACGTGAAGGATCAGTGTCGGGGCCTGTTCAGTCCTTAGGGTCAGCTCCAATGCATCCCCCTGTGATGGGGCAGGATGGCAGAAATGACAAGTGTAGTTCTGATGGTTGGGTTTAGCAGAACACACAGTAAGCACCCGAAGGAAGCGTCTGACCAACGTGAATCTTCTCTGTCAGAGCATCTGACACAGAAAGCCCTCAATACCTTCTTGCCAAATGGATGCATGAATAAATAAACAAATAAATGAATAAATGCATGCATGAAGAAGCATATGAATAACTCTTTTGTTTCTGCACAATTTTCCCAATCTGAACAAACCAGTCAGTGTGAAATCTTTATCATTCTTCAGTTTTAGACCCACCAGCAACTACTGAGTCCTGTTGTGCCAAGCCCTGGGCTCCCATGTACATTACCTTTGTTTACTTTCTCAACAACCCTTTGGATCAGGATGCTATTGCTCTCATTCTATGAGCTTGGAAATGGAAGTGCTGAAAGACGAAGTGTTTTATCTAAGAATAGCACTGCCGGTCGGCAGAGTTTGAATCCAGCTAAGTGCGTTCCCTACTTAATGATGCAGCTTTCATGAGGGCTGTGAACACCAAGCCTTTCCACCAAGACACGCCTCTCTTTTACTTTCACTTCTCTCATTTGAGGCTCAGCTACCTACCAGTCACCTAGTCAAGAGACCTGGGCACCAACTGAGACTCCACGTTCTCCCCCTTTGCCGGTATTTCCAATGAGTTACCAAGATCCCCAATTCCCCTCCTAAAAGTCTCAAATCCTTCCCCCGTTCCCCATGATCCGTGTTACTCTCCCGGTGCAGCCCACCGGCTTCTCTCTCTGTGTCTAAGTCCACCGCCTTCCAGCTGGCGTGGAGCTCTCCAGCCACTGTCATCAACAACCCGCCCTCCCCACAGCCGGCACGAGGGTCTTTAGGGAACACTTGGAGGAGCCCCTCTCCCTCCTGCTTTCCATTCTCCATTCACCCCCTCTTTTCTCATGAGAAAAACATGCATGACATATGGAACCCATCAGAGTCCGGTTCCCCCCAGTTTTTCCGTCTTCCCCCTCCCTGGCCCTGCCCTCCCCATCACATAGCACTTACTGCACGTGCACACTAGGTGCCAACAACTGCTCTGAGCGCTTTGCACCTAGTAACTCCTTCACTCTCCTATTACACCTATGAAGGAGTTAATATCTTAGAGGGTGGAATCTGGGAGAGAAAAACCAATGTGACCCTGTCCATTCCACTACTCATTCCCAGTGCCCAGCACAGGGCCTGGCTCACGTAGGTAGCGCTCCCTGAACCACGTGCTGGATGGATGCATGGACATAATATGAGATTAAAGGGGTCTAATGCTGATACTAAAAATAATCTAAAGTTCGACGCTCCAGCAACACTGGGACCAACTAACCAGACCTCCATACTCCTCCCCTCACCCAATTTGAAATCTCTGAAATCAATCACATATTCAACATGCTGGTTACAGTTACATAAATACTCCAGAAGAGAAAAATAATAAACTGAGGGCAAGTGAACATGAGATATTGTTGTTTTCACCTTTCCCCAAAGCCTTGGGAAGTCCTGCCAAGCAACCCAATGAGAAGACCACAGTCATGACGTCCGTGTCCCGCTCTCTGCATCCCACCAAGACCAAGGAAAGTTGACTTGCCATAAAGAGATGCTGCTTCTGGAACCTTTCAGCTACTGAGCTGATTTGCATTTTCTATTCAACATGAACTGATTTGAAGTGGGAGAAAAATCAACTTCTGTTTTGCACTCTAATGGGAGGATAAAAGTTATACAACCATGAATTCCCCTGATTAGAGATTCCTGCTCATTTTCTGCTGCCTGCTAGCCATTTGGTAGCATTTTAATTTAACTTTCCACTTGCATATTCTCCATTAATATTTATGAAATGATTACTAGCTTCAGCTTAGTCTTTAGAAACTGGATTTGAGGCATTCTGCAAAATACATTTGCTAGTAGTCGTGAACAAATAATGCTAAAACAAGCTGTTGGGAGGCTTTCATTTCTTAATGCAGCTTTCTTTTTTTCCCCTGAAGCTAAGAAAATTAAAAAGCAGTGTGGGCCTAATCAGCAGGTAGAAATTCCAATAATTACACTAAACATTGTATATTACAGGAATCCTTACACCAAGTTTCATCTCTGACTCTGAGTAGAATCTGTGGAGTCTTAAATGCCCATTAGGTCAAGACTAAGCCTTATCCCCAGGACCTAAGTTCACATCATAATAATAACTAGGATGTCTAAGGATCTTCATAGTTGAAAAAGTTCTTTTTCACGTTTGTTTTTTATCCTATCCTCACAACAACTCCAGGAGATGGGTGCTATTATCATTCCTGTTTCATAAATTAGAGTTTTTAGGGCAGGAAATCTTAAGTAATAAAATTCATTTAATAAATACTGTCTGAATGACAATCCCATGCCAAGCCCTGCCCAGTGCTCCCATCTGGAGGGCACACTTCACAGAGCAGCCATCTGGGACTCATGACCTCCACTCTCCACCGCTGCTCTGCAGAGAGGCTCTATAGTAAACAGATCACTGCAATGCACGAGGGACAGACTGGCCACCATGGAGGTCTATGCAAGGTGCTGTATGAAACCAAAGAGGAACTCCTCCAAACCATAACAGGGAGCAAGAAGAGAGTGCTGGAAAGTTAAGAAAGTTTTCACACAAAAAAAAGAAAATATAGAAGCTGAAGCCTAAGGAAACTAGCGAATAGAATGTAGAGGCATAAAGCGTCACAACCTACCGGGGACCTGATGTGCCACTGTAGACAGTGAGGAGGGAAGAGTTGTTTGGAGAAGAAGGAATGGGCCAGGTCACAGACGGCCTTCTTCTGGATTCAAGTTTTATTTTGTAGGTGCTGAGCCATCATTAAAAAAATTTAAGTAGGACAGTAGAATGCCAAGACATGTGGGCCAGATAAGCTGTTCAGCAGCAAAGACTGACCAAATCAGAGAGAAAGCAATGGAGCAAGGAGACCGCGCAGAAGTTCAGGAAAGGAGTGACAAAGCCTTGTGCTTGGCCATGGGGTGGGGACAGTGGGGATGAAGTTTAAGCTGCCAAGAAGTGGCAGAACCCATTATTGAACCAGATCCTGTGGCTCCAAATGCCACACTCCGCATAGCATGCCACACTGTCTTTATAAGACAGGCATCAGAAACCATCTCTAGAAGCACATGGAAACTTAGAAGACGGTGTGGAAAGATGAGGAGCCCCCGCTGGATATGGAAGCTGAATGTGCCGCTTGCTCTAATAAGGCAGAGTGACACTGATCAGGCTCAGTCTCAAAGATCTTCTGAGTGAGGTTGGCCCCTGGCAAACTCAGAGAAGGTGAGCACTCTGCCTCCTCACCTCCTTCCTCCCTATCTGAGTGATAACATTGTCACCGACAGCAGCTTAACATGTCACGTCACTCCAAGGTGTACTGCCATGAAGAACACTTGAATACTTGGGTCCAAGAGAATTGATCTGTGATAGCAGAAATTGTGGTACTTGAAGAGGTATCAGGGAGACTTTCGGCCACACAGGGGAGCCTTGGTCATGTGCTATTCCACGTTTGCATTAACCTCACCTCTGCGGTGTAACCCGAGGGCTTCCAGTACAGGCTCCCTTTGTACCCATTAGCACGGTTCTTCCTTCTGCAGGCTTAGAGATTCCTACGTTTGTACTATGGCCTCTAGAGTTTTACAGGTAAAATATAATTCTCCTTGAGAGACAAACTCATGAAGTTATTATCGACTATTATGAAAGAGTAATGATTAAACTGCTCTGTAAGAGGATAGGTGGCTAAAAAATAATAATAATACAAATAACAAACCCTGAACTGACCTGTAGGCTTCATTGGTGGCAAAGGGGCAAGAACTTATGCAAAGAAGGAGTTCCTTAGCCCAGTTTTCAAGCACTATCTGAAAAAAGTGGTAAACTTTCTCATATGCACATGTGCACACACCTACTCAAGTACACACGTGTGCATACACACAAATCGCTGTAAGGAGGAGGAGCTGAATGAATCACCCATCTGTCAATGACTTTCTATCACAAAGAAAGGTGTCTTATGGCGACCACATTTTTCAAATCAAAAGCAAAACTCATGTTGTAAAAAGACGACGTTTCCTTTTTTTCTTTAGCAAAATAACTATGTTTAATAGCATCAGAGGCTCATCATAATCTAGTCACCTGATGCCCAGATGAACAGTGATTTTCACAGGCCCAATTCTCCCTTCTCTCACCCTGAGCAGCACTTGCTTCCCATTTATTATTAACTGCAATGATTATGGGTCTTTGGTATACATGCCTGTGCTCTCCTCCTCTTCAAAGCATGTTTCTAGCCTACTCTGTCTCTTTTTTAACACAGTGAGATGCATAATGAAAACAGAGTCGACAGAATGGAGGCTGAATTTCATCCCCAGCAATTACATCATCTGTGATCCAGAGCAAGTTCTTCCACATTTCTGAGCCTTGGGTTTCTCATCTGTAAAATGTAGCTAACGCACCCCGCTCTGAAGCTTCAGCTACATAGTGAGTGTTCAATAATTATTTGCTTTCATTCTCTCCCTTTCTTCTTTATTTTCAAAACCTTGGCAGCCGCAGCACCTTTGTCTCCAATTCCAGTGTTATTTCTAAAACGACTACAGCCCTTTCGTGCTGCTTTTTTCATCAATGATATTTACCGAACACACTGCAAGATCCAATTCCAACATGAATACAGTAGGGCAGACGTCGTGCGCATTTCTCTGTTTAATATTAACAAATGTAATGTCACCATTCCATATACAATTTCAGATTAAAATATAGCATTTCGCAGGAGGCAAAAGTTTATTTTATTTGATTGTGTGTGTATGTTGTTTTTAAATCTCAATATTTCTACATGTCTGTAGTGTCTTTAAAATCAATAAAGCAAAACCCATTATTTTCAATGCTTGCTGTGGAGCTTATAAAAGAGAAAGAAGTATAATAATGTTGTAACTTAAAATATTCACAGTAAGGAAGGAAGCACTGATCATTTTTCATTTATGCATTTTGAAACAGTGGGCCTGAAGTGGTAATATATTTATGAGCTGCTTTGAGAATGAATGCAATTATTAACTGGGCGGCGTGCAAGAGAATTGATTAACGGAAGAGCTGTTTTCTATGTCTCAGATGTCACGCATCACCTTGCAAACTCCAAACCAAATGCTTTTGCCTTAAAGGAGACTCACTTCAGTTAAACAAACAATGATACTAAACTAGCACAAGATAGTTTGCATGTTGCTAATTAGAAAAAGCGCATGTTCCTCTCCTTGCCCCTCTTTCTTTCCCTACCTACTGCTCATTTATTATCCTTCAAGACTAGTTCAGATGTCTACTTGTCGTCTCCTCCAAGGATCTTCCACTGATCTGTGCAGCTGGGTTGAATGCTGCCGCTCTCTCAAGCAGGGGGCCCTGCGCTAGCTGTCATCACCCCCTCCCTGCACTGCATTATAGCACTCTCTTTCTTCCTCCGTCACCCCCAGACACTGTGAACTCCATGAGGACAGGAACTCTTGCTTTTATCCCAGAATCTACAGCACCTAGCGCAGTAACTGGCCCAGGTAGGCATTCACCCAGTGTCTGCTAAGCAAATCAATAAATGGATGAGTCGATGAGTGAATCAAAGAATGAATGGAGGCGTGACGGTGGCAGGTACACAGAAGGCATTTGTAGAACCAGTGGCAGTGAACGCATAACTAACTAGGAGATGATGCTGAACCGCAGAGAGTCCAGAAATCCTATCGGGGGTATTTTTAGTACTATATGCCAGTCATGTTTCTATTAGCAGCTACTATAATGTGCATCCTGCCTTTTACAAAATCATCGTTTAAGATAAGATTGAAATAGGATTCAACCATTATAGTAATGGTGGTAACAACAATACTATATTGTAATAATCCCATACATTTGTCCAAAGTCGTCCATTTACAAATCATTTTTAAATATGTCCTCTCATGTGATTTTCTCCATATTTCAAACAAAGCTCTGTGAGGTCATGGAAGTTTCCCTGGGTAACAGTCCTGCGGCCTCCCAGGCTCCGTGTGACACCCGTGTCTATACGGGCTGAACACTCCCTTGGAGGCTGACCATGCTGCTTGTGATGACTAGACTGAGTTCTGTGAGATGACAGACATGTTTTTCTGAAAGCTGATGATAATTAAAGAGTAAATTTGTCAAAAATAAATTGACCAAGATGACAAGCTTTCTCAGTCAAAATTTTCTTCACATGATGCCAATTTTTGTACACAATGGGCCAGTGTTCAAACTCTATAGGAGTCTTTTAGCATTTGCATCCATACCTCAGAATTTATTTTACTTTTTAAATAATTGTGTTTATCTTCAATGTTGTTACAGAATTTATTCTTATTTTTCACACTTTTTCTTTTTTATTTCTAATTTGCTTTCAGCCAATTATGCTAGCTTCCACTTCTCTAAAAATTTGATGACATATCTAATTTTTATCTAAAAGAAAAATTTTCAAAAGTAAAAGCTGAGAATCACAACTTCAAACGTTGATGATTTCTTGGCAACTCCACGCTGACTTTTTTAATCTACATTAAAGTAATTAGTCTATTTTCTAAGTTCTTTTACTAAAATGTATTTTAATTTTAAATATGTTTCAGATAGCTATTCCTATTTTACTTTTGTTTTTGTTTTCACCACATTAGACTGTAAATTTATTTTATTTTAAATTACTCTTATGTAATGTGAGCATCATTTTTGCTACCTCATGACATTATACTGCCATCATTTGATAAGGTTTCTGAAATCAGCATTAAAGCTCTTATATAAACAATGTTCCATGCAATCTTAAGGTGAACCATAGTCTTACAAAAATAAACTAAAATGAATGTTCCCCATGAAAACATGTAAAGATTCACAAAAAATCAAAAAGAATATGAGAAATATAATGAGAGCTTGAAGACAGGTAAAAATTTACAAAATTACCTGATAGCACACCAAATTTACCAATGCATAAAAATATTTATTTTTGCTCAATTGGTCCTTCAAAGTTATAGTGTAGGATTTATTGGTCAAATATCTGAATTCATGTCCTGATGAATGATATTGTGATTTTAGTGATAGATTATTGAGCAACTCTTTAACTACTCTGATAGGGTCCATTTATTTGTTCACGTTTGACAAGGTGGGGTTTCCATCCTAAAAGACAAGTCAGTGACCTTGGCCAAGAAATGGGACCAGCCTTAGGATTGAAAGATGGAGGGAACTTCCTCCCTCTCTGCCAGGACAAAAAGATTAGGGGGAAGGGCTGTGTGCAAAAGGCTGGAAGCCCTCATGACTCAGTCACACTTGTACTGTGTGTGGCCACCAAGACCATGATCACGTGTGAATGTGTAAACTATTAATAGAAAAGCCATGTGGCTACCTAGCGGAGACTCTGAGAATCTACCTGGGAGCAACCATAGCTCAGCAAGTCACCAGGACACAGTGACACTCCTCCCCCTCACCTTCTGCTAAACCACTGAGGGTGGCAGGTGCCCCCATCATTGAAGCACTCAGTATTTGGGCCACCAGTTTTGTGTGGAGGTGTGTCCAGGCAATCAAAGATATCCTGATAGTGGACAAGGCAGGCCCTGGACTCTCAGATCACCCAATGGTGACAGACAGCACAACAGTTAAAGAGAATGGGATCATTGAAGGACCTAAGGAGTTTCCCTATATTCTCTCTTAGAACCAAACTGGCCAAGACCAATGTCATGGATTGAGTGAATATATCTGGGACACCTGAAGTGGATTTCTCACAAAGGGGAGTTAGGCAGGGTGCTCCAGGACAGGAGACAGATACTCATGGCTGGCGGGATGGAGCACAGAGACGTGTTTTTTATATTAAAATAAGTATGCCCTCATTTTGCACCGCAAACTGCTGAAGCAAGATTTTTTGACATTCATTCAACATACCTTCATGTATTGCATTTTATTATGTTGCATGCTAGAGACACAAGAATTAATAGCATTTGATGTCCATGCTGGACTTGTAATTTAATAGGAGAAAATCTATCTTAAACCTAGTACTAACAACTTCCCCAATTTGCTTAACCATAAGATAGGTATGATAAAATTAATATTAACTAAAATGAGTAAAAGAAAACAATCATGAAAGAGCTTTTAAACCCTTTGGTAGTTTTAGATCATGGATATTATAATAAATTTATTTTGGCAAATAGTTATTCATATAAAGAACTGCAAATGACACTGGGGACAGAATGATTCAAAGAGATAGGGATAAAATCCATTTTATATCATAAATAGCAATAATAATGGTGATTATAAACACTAAAATATTGAACACATAGTAATTCCTTTATTCATCAACTCTATGAGGTAGGTACTATTACTATCTCCATTTTACAAGTGAGGAACTCAGTCTGATGATTAACATGTATACAGTTAATGGTAATATAAGGCAGAAAAAATTAAATACTAAAGAAAGATACAAAAAATATAGCTACAAGAGGAACAATTAATTCTGGGAGGAAAGGATAAACCCAAGATGTAATAGAAAAGTTATATTTCAACTGAACTAGGAGAATGAGAAAAAAAATTCACCAGCTATAAATAATTCAGTGTAAAACCACCTTGCAATGATATAGCACCAATATCAGGTCAACTCCAGGATCAACTAATCAGCAAGGATCTGTCTACTTAAACAGAGCAAACTTTCCTTGTGGACTTGGTGGGCTCCAGCAGGGACAACATATAATAAAACTATTTCTCATTCAGCCTGTGATTTTTGTCACCACCTTGTACTTACACATTGTGTTCCCAGGTCTGTCAGCTTCTGGGCAAGTGAGTGCACAAAGGACAGAAGACTACGTTTGCTTTGGGCCCCGGGACAAATCCATTGCTAGTGTTTCCCTTGCAGAGAGTGTCAGCAGAACCGGGAAGGTGGTTTCTCGAAACATAAGAAAATCAAATCCTATGTGATAAGAATGACTGATAAGGGAAAGAAGTTCTAGCTAGAATCAGTGTCAAATGCCAGGCCTGAAGATAAGATCCGATAAGGGGAAAAAATGCATTGTGAGGGCAAATCTCAAGGAAGTCAAGACATGGAGAAAAGGGTATGGATAGAAAAGTGATGAATGGAACAGAGATGTAGACTCTCACTTAAGTGGGACATTTCTGGGTGTTGACTCTTGCGGGAGGAAAGGGAGCCAAGGGCAGGGTCCATCTTACCCACCGCTCTGGAGCAAGGCATGGCCTCCTAGGCTGGGGGACTTTCAGAATGAGAGCTCAGGTTCCACACAGAACAAATTGACAACTGAGTGGTTAGTTTGGAATCTAGGTCATCAAATTCAAATAAAATAAATCCAAAAATAGCATCAAGATCAGATGGATGAAAAGTAAAAACATAAGGGAGACATGGATAATAAATCTCAGGTCCAGAGTATTGGTCAAGTTGGCCATTGACATACTGCATCAGGGTAACCACACTCCATCGTTTGGGAGAAGAGGGGGTCCTATTCCAGATGTTAAGGCCACTGGGGAAAAGAGAACCAAGTCCCTAAAGAGGCTGTAGACTATACCCAGTGGCTTTCTCAAAGGGTTAACAGTTTAGTCATCAGCATCACATGCAGTTGATCTACTCCACGTATATAGCAATTTATAATTCTCCACGCATATTCTTTACTGGCATATCATTTTTTTTGAAACCATCTTGTGGGGAGGAGAGAGTCAGCATGATTAGTTCCATGTACCAGACATGCCTGTGCCAAGCCTGAGATGTTCCAACCAGTGACCTTCTTTAGATTGTTTTCCTTTCTTTGCAGATGTGAAGGCCCTTCCCTCGCTAAGGAAAGCTGGCATGTCAGCCTCTCTGTTCTTACATCCCCTCCCGCCAAAGTGATACAGAATTTTCAAAGTAAAATTACTGATCTATTCTCTGCTTCTTACCCACCAGGAAAATGATCGTGCCAGTGTCATGTAGGTAGGCAGCAGGATGCTAGAATCTTCTCTCCGAATGCTGGCATTCTTTTTCCACTTACTTCCCTCATGTTATTTTCCACCTTTTGAAAGCTTCTGGCTTTGTGAACTCACAGCAGCAAACCATGAATGATAAATGAGAAGAAAATTTCTATCTTGTCTAACTAATAAACTGTGAGAGTTCAGACCTTACTTCCAATCTCCTGGACAAGAAAGATTCCAATTATTCTCAGGAATGCAATAACATAAAGAACAACAAAAACACTGGTTTGGAAAATAAAATTATTTTAACGGGGGTGGATCAAGGCAATGAAGTGGAAAAGGGAAAATTAGAAAAAGTAACTAATTTATATTTTGAAGGCTGTCATTTTTTTTCCTTTCCCTGTTTCACCCCTTTGACTACAATAAGGCAATCTGAGAATAAAAATTGTTTACACACACATGCGTACACATACACACACACCCTGCACCTGTCCTATTCAAATCTACCTTCTTTACCTGCTGCATGATTGGTAAAAAAAAAATAAATAAATAAGTCCATTTTATTTTCCATTATGATTATTCTAATTCAAACCAATGTCACGATGGGATAGTGACTACGTCTTAATGAAAAAACAGTACATAACTCAATCCCTCCAGACTTCCACCTACTGTGCTGGCCTCATGGGACTGCTTCACTCTGGCAAGGTGGAGCCTTCTACATCCCTGTGGCTTTGGTCCTGGGTTTATTGCTGAGGGAGGCAGAGCAGGAAGCCCCAGTAGCACCAGACTGCAGGAAACCACCACCAACTCCCTCCATTCTCCATTCTGCCATTTACCAGCTCTAGGGTGATGGGCAAATTTTTTAAACTCCATAAGCCTATTTTTTTGATTGATAAATTGGAGGAAGCAATACCAGCTTAAAGTCTGCTATTAAAGACTAGCTAGAGCATATGCAAAGCATATAGTGTCTGAAACATAATGTATTAAATAACTATTAGATATTAACTCTGGGTTTTTTAATATTAAAAATTAGAGATGTGTTCCTTCTTGATTAAGGACATTAGTTACTGTTTCAGTTATTCTTGTAAGTGCCTTTTCTTGGTCATTACACTTAATTTTTTCCTACAAAATGAGTGTTATAACTCCAGTATCTGAAAATGAAGTAATAAGTTAACCAACAGCAAAGAGAGAGAACACAAGTGAGCGTAGTCTCTCATTTCTTTTTTGATTAATATTATCAATCAAAATTATATCACTAATAGACAATGATTTATAGAAATCGGCCAGTGTTGTATTATGAATGGCATCCAAGCATTGCGGAAAGAGTCGTGGGCTCGGAGCCAGGCAGGCCTGACCTTGAATCAAAAACCCCTTCCCTAATTGCTGTTTTGCACTTGGGCAAGTCACTTCTGCTCTCATTTTAGCTTGGTTCAAAAAAGTATCCATTAAGAACCTAGATACGTTCTAAAGGCTAGAGATGCTGTGATAACAGTATAAAGTCTAAGAGTTGTAGTTCCCTCATCTGTTAAAGGGTACAGTAAAAGCCAGCATCATCTCTTGGGTGGACAACATAATAAACCTTTATCTGTTCTATTTTCACTCCTGTCTTATTCCTCCCCCTGCCCTGTCTTTTATCCCCATAGGATCTAGATGATGTGCTGAAATATGTAAATTACAGATCAGCACTTTCTCTTGCTCAGACCTCCCCAGGGGCCACCCAGCAGGAATAAAGTGGAACTCGGAGTTCTGAGCATGGCCAGCAGGCCCGTGGCCTGCCCTGCCTGCCCCTCCAACATATCCTCTCACCATTCCCTTGGTCCAATGGCTCACTGGCCTTCCCAGCTTCAAATATGCCAAGCCCTTTTCTGCCTCAGGACCTTTGCATGTTCTGTTCTCTGTGCCTTTTCCCTCGGACTATGTATAGATTGATCCCTCCAATGCCGCCTCCCAGAGAGACTTTCTCCGATCTTGCTCTCTAAAATAGCCACCCCATTCTCCCCATCTCCTCAGCACTCCCTTTGCTCTTACCCTGCTTTATTTTTATTCCTAACACTCGCCATTGTCCATAATTATTTCACTTATCTATATTTAATTATTGTGGTCTATTTTCCCCACTAGAATGTAATCTCCCTAAGGGCAGATCTTGATGCTGTGTTCATTGTATCATTATCTTTAGTAATGAAACACTGGAAACATCCAAATTGCCTATCATATGGTATAAGATAAGTAAATTATAGCATGTCTAGGCAATGTGATATTATATATATTGTAAAAAGATAAGATATGGATATAGACACAAACATATGGATATACAGATGTAGATATAATATAGAAGTATATATAAACATATGGATAAACAGATACATAAATAGAAATGAGAAGATTTACCTGATATATTGTTAAATGTAAAAGTTAGATCAAAAACTAGTGTGTAACTCTACTTTTATTGAAAAATAATATAATATTCACATATATGTATTTAGTACATCAAAAAGTATAAAAGCTAAAAGTATATTTACCAGATGGTTATCAATAGCTCTCTCAGGAGGGTAGATCACAGAGAGTTTTCATTTCACTTTTTACACATTGCTGTATTACTTGATATTTTTAATGGTTAATTGGTATACTTTAATAACAAGATAGAGAATTTGATTTAGGGAAAATAGCTTCCATGCGCTACTTTTTATTCTATAGAGTACATGTGAATTATAGTTCTACCTATATTTTATAAAATATAATCATGCAAATACAAGGTTTATTCATGCTTGCAATGTATCCAGCTGTTTAGGAACATGTGTATCTCACATACCAGGGTTTGCTCTGATGTTTAGTTTCGTTTGGAACCAAGTATAGACTGTTTAAAAACATAACTTTCTTCCTTCCTTTCTTTCTTTGTAGACAGAGTCTGCTCTGTCGCCCCAGTAGAGTGCAGTGATGTCATCATAGCTCACAGCAACCTTGACCTCCTGAGCTCCAGTGATCCTCCTGCCTCAGCCTCCTGAGTACCTGAGACTACAGGCATGCGCCACCATGCCTGGCTAATTTTTTTTCTATTTTTGATAGAGAAGGGGCTCACTCTTGCTCAGGCTGCTCTGGAACTCCTGACTTCAAGCCTTGCTTTCTAAATGTCCACAGACAAGCCAACATAGTTTGTATCCTCTATTTCAAAGTGTCATTTCTAATTCCGGCTTCCCAATGTGCTTGTGCAGCTGACATTAGAAAACGGATACAAAATGCTTTATAAACTGTTATGTGTCATATGGATGTCAGCTAGCCTTAATGGCATTGACACTGACAGCTATGTTAATTGCTGATTATGTTTATATCATATTAATAATATCACTTAATACTGTTTTTAAGTATGATAGGGTGATAATGCAACTTAGCATCAGGGTATAACAACCTGCCAAGCTTTAGAGTCAAGGCTCTCAGAAAATATACTTTGATACCTGAAGCCTACATGTCATTATTTGAACTTTTATCAGGTGCCTTTGAGGGTCCAGGTTTTTCTAGGAAATCCAGTACCTTGGAACATGCTGTGTACTTGAAGGATAAACACTCACCTGCTTGGGGTGTTTGGGAGGCACTGAAAGGCCTCACTGCGCTGCTGAAAGCCTCTGACACTGGGCAGAGCCAGGATGCTGGTCCCCAGAGACACAGTCTGTGTCCACCCTTCATGCCTTTTTTTTTTTTTTACCTCTACTTTTTAAAAAACAAGGAGTCCAGTAAAATAAAATGATGCATATGAAAGCACTTTGTAGTGACAAAAGAGCTAGTACTGATGTTGGCTTGCCTCCGGCGTTCTTATTTTCATCGTGTACGTTATACATACATCGGGCGCGGGCTGGCCCGCCATCTGTGGATGCGCCTTCTGCACAGCTCACGCAAGCAGATCGGCCGTGCTCAGGATCGCTTCTCACGCTGCACGGGGACCGCTGCTGAATGGGGCTCGGCAGCAGCAAAGCAGGCATTGTGACCCCTTATCATCATTACGTGAACTTGGCATTATTCTTCTGCCAAAAACATCTGCCTGAAAGATTGTGGCAGGAAGCAACTGGTAAAAAGTACGACTCCCCAGCTTAGCATGTCACTCACTTTGCTCGAATTAAATCCATTTGCATTTCTAAAATGTATTAGTTCTATTCAAAGCCTGCCATAGAAATGGAAATGGCCTTGGGGGAACAGCCTGTTCCTAATCAGTGATCCTGGAGGATGAGGCAGTCACTGACTTTGAAACCCAACCTAGATTTCTCCGCAGGAAACCCTAGATTCGAGTTTCTAAAGGTAATCGGATGTAAATGCCACCTGCCTTCTGTGTGACACTAATTACCCAGGCCTGGCACTCGGAGCTGTCAGAGCCTATTCAAGAGCCAAAGGAGAGAACTTCCTCTGGAGGATATGAAACAGAAGTTACAAAACAGTAACTGCAAACCAAAAAGCCATTCTTCATTCTTCAGTGAACTCACTTTGGACAGGACAGGCAGAAGCAAAGCCACTGGTTAAAAGTTGAAAGGATTCTAAAATCCTAGTTCCATAATGGAAAGTAATACTGAGCAGCTAAACCCAGACACACAATCAGTAGGGGGAAAAAGTATTATTTTTTAATAAACTACTAGAAATTGCTATCAGGAATCGGCCTCTCCCCAAACCAGCGGTGACCCATGAATAACTGTCATCTATTCCTTCGCACAGGAGTGCAGACAGTGCCGACCTGCAGTATCCCAGACATTAGTTGTCACCCTTGGGTCAGACAAGTGCCTCACGTGGTTTGTTGGTGCTTGTGGGTGTTCCCAGACTTTCATCCATGTTTCCCAGGGCCAGATTTTTCTGGGGTAAAAACTAGATTCACAATTATAATTACAAACACCCATCGTTTATTTCATTCCCAAAACAGTCCAGACAGCCTTCATAGGTACTCATCTGCTCTCTGCAGGACGTCATCTGGAGTGCACGCCCACCAAGGTGCTGTGCAGCCTCGAGTCAGCAGGGCAGTGAGTGGGCCCAGCGGCCACATGTCCCCGTGGCTCTGTGACCCGTCACCCATCACCAGGCACACAACAAGTTTTGGGAAAGATAAAATACTTCTGGGTGAAAAATAGCTCTCACATGAAAAAACTGTAGCATTGATAAAATCTGAAAGATTTCTCATATCAGGGCATGTACAGGAAACATGCACCTGTTGATCAAAACGTGATTTAGGATAAAATTTGCAAGGTATTCTACAATTTTCTTATTCATGAATTTGAAGAGCTGCAGAAGTTTTCAGGATTAGCTGAAACTACAACCGCTGAGGAGCTGCTGAAGCTGTCTGCCTCCTTTCCCACTCGCCCTCTGGGAAATGCCAGGACCTCTTCAAAGACTCTTCTCATATTTCAGGGAGCCTATGGACGACACCCACCACACACGATCATTTAACAACTAGTGAGTGCGCACCCAGAATGTGTTGCACACCGTGTCCACAATGGGATTAGGATGGCATCGTACCAAAGCAGAAGTGGCCCCTGCCGGCATCCAGGGCTTATATGGAATCGTCTTCTCTTTCCCTCCTATTCAGCCTCCCAGCGGGATAGGGTGTCTGATGCCCTGGAAATCACAGACATTCCCGACGGTCTCAGAAATGCCATCCCTGTTGCATTAGGTTCCCACGGCTGCCGAAACAGATGACCGCAAACTTGGCTTAAAACAGCACAGATTTACCATCTCACAGTCCTGGATCTCACAGATGTCAGAAGTGGGTCTTGCAGGGCTAACACCAAGCTGCAGCCGAACCGCACTCGTTCTGGAGGCTCCTGGCTAGAATCCCATCCTTGCCTCTTCCATCTTCTAGAAGCTAATCACTCACACCTCTGCCTCCTTCCTCACGTCTCCTTCTCTGAATCTGGCCTGCTCGCTTCTCTCTTATAACGACTCCTGTGATTACATGGGGCCCGACAGATAATCCAAGATAAATTCCCCAACTCAAAAGCGTTAACTTAGTCACATCTGCGAAGTCCCTTTTGCCACATAAGGTGACACATGCACAGGTTTGAGGCAGTAGGTCTGGATCGTCTTTGAGGAGCCTTTATTCTGTCTACCACAATTCCTATTCTTGCCAAGGCTGCCGGCAAATGCTACTATGACCTCTAGGGCATGAGATAACAGTACCGCTGATGTCACTGAAAAAGAATATGCTTTCACAGTTAATTTATTCTTTTGCAAGTATTTACCAAGCACCTATCATGAGCCAGCTTTATTCTCAGAGCTGGGCCTGGTGATCTGCAAGCAAGATAATGTTCTGCCCTCAAAAAAAACCCTCTGTATCTCATTTGGGGGGACTGGCAGTAACCTCGCAAACATTAACCAATATGATTTAAATATTGATAAGTTCTCTGAAGCAATAAAGGTGAGTGCTGTCATGGAGTGTGACTGGGGAGGTGCTGGCCGCGGGAGACCTGTCTGAAGAGGTGGCTTACGGCTGAGACCGAGACCAAGAGGACGTGAGGAAGCAGCTGGGAAGACGCTGTCACAGATACAGGGGACGCTGCTGTCACAGACAGATGGAGGGGACACTGCTGTCACAGACACAGGGAATGCTGCTGTCACAGATGGAGGGGACGCTACTGTCTCAGATGGAGGGGACGCTGCTGTCACAGACAGAGGGGACGCTGCTATCACAGACAGATGGAGAGGACGCTGCTGTCACAGACAGATGGAGGGGACGCTGCTGTCTCAGATGGAGGGGACGCTGCTATCACAGACAGATGGAGGGGACGCTGTTGTCACAGACGGAGGGGACACTGCTGTCACAGACAGAGGGGGTGCTGCTGTCACAGACAGATGGAGAGGATGCTGCTGTCACAGACAGATGGAGGGGACGCTCCTGTCACAGACGGAGGGGACGCTGCTGTCACAGACGGAGAGGACACTGCTGTCACAGAAGATGGAGGGGACACTGCTGTCACAGATGGATGGAGTGGACGCTGCTGTCACAGACGGAGAGGACACTGCTGTCACAGAAGACGGAGGGGACGCTGCTGTCACAGACAGATGGAGGGGACACTGCTGTCACAGACAGATGGAGGGGATGCTGCTGTCATAGACGGAAGGGACACTGCTGTCATAGAAGATGGAGGGGATGCTGCTGCCACAGATGGAGGGGACGCTACTGTCACAGACGGAGGGGATACTGCTGTCACAGACGGAGGGGACGCTGCTGTCACAGACAGATGGAGGAGACGCTGCTGTCATAGAAGATGGAGGGGATGCTGCTATCACAGATGGAGGGAATGCTACTGTCATAGACACAGGGGACGCTGCTGTCACAGATGGAGGGGACGCTGCTGTCACAGACAGATGGAGGGGACGCTGCTGTCACAGACAGATGGAGGGGACGCTACTGTCACAGACACAGGGGATGCTGCTGTCACAGACGGAGGGGACGCTGCACAGACACTCCGGGCAGGAATGAGCTTTCCTGCCGGGAAGAGCTGTGTGGCTGGGGTGTGGGGCGGGGAGAGCGGGCACGATGGAGACCATAACGCAGGTTGAGGCCAGATCACACACAGCCTTTTGTTGGCCTGGGGTAGAACTTTGCTTTTGTCCTAGGAGCAAGGTGATGCCAAGAGAGGAATTTTAAAAGAAAAGTGACCCAATCTTACTTGTTAAAAAAAAAACTCTCTGGCTACCATACAGAGAATGGACTATTTACGGGCAACAGTGAAAGCAAGAATATGAGTTTCAAGATAAGTTCATTCGTCCAGGCAAGACAGTAGTTTGTGTAATGGACATGATGAGTGAATTCAGGATATATTTCTGAAGTAGAATTGGTAGATCCTTCTAATGGATGAGGATGTAAAAAACAAAAAAAAAAACTCAAGGATAACACTTGCTTTCTTCTCAAGAAGGTGGGTGGATGGTGGTGCCATTTGCTGAGGAAGAATGGAAAGACGAGAACACAAATGAATTGTAAAGACGGGGACGATGGGCAGTGGAGCCCAGCTCCATCGAGGATGAGTCAAGTTTGATGCCTGTCACACTCCAAAGAGGAGGTTCAAATGAGCAGTTGGATATGTGAGTCTGGAAATCAGAAGAACAATCGGAGAGAAATATAAACAAGGAGTCACCAGAGATGCAGAGACACCCACATCATCTTCTGTGAGTGACACTCAGGCCCGGATGCTGCAAGGACAGACTGACTCTGAGAAAGAGAGAAGCAGCCCCTGGGCACGGAGAGTTACCCATGACCTAGAAGCCACGGAGCCAAACCCGGCCTGAAGGAGACTCCCCTGGCCCATCCCTAGTCCTTCCGCCAGGGAAGGTGCCGACAGGGAGAGACCTCCCAGTCTAAAGAAGTTACGCTCTGGTGCCCCTGGGGGAAGATATCATCTGTAGCCAGGGTGTATTTGACCCAGACCATTTTTAAAATATTTAATTATTTGCCAATATTTTACATTTTTCAGGGTTTTATTTTATCTTGAAAAGTATGAAAAAACGTGGTAACCCAGAGCGTTCCCTCTTGGCAACCATCAGCTACAGCTGAGATGTCTACTCTCAAGTCATCATCGTGCCCCCCCAGGGCTGCATTAAGCCCTGCGCCTTCAATAAACAAAAAGCCAGATTATGCAGAGTAAGAAAAGAAGTCACTGTTCTCGCCATCACCATCAGGGCAACAGAGCTCCCTGCCAGGGGCTGCGGCTCCAGAGCATCGCCGTGTTCCACTGAGCAAAGGAGTAAGATGCATTTGCTATAAAGGTCCAGTCCTCTGTGAAAGAGCTTCGTCACCCATCGAGATATAGGGACATTGCCTTGCAAATTCATGAAAAAGTCAACTATCACTTCTCCCACAATTTTCCAGTATAAATTGTTTTTCCAGAAATGTAACTTAAATAATACCTGGACAGTAGCTTCTAATGTCCCCTCTCTCAATTACCTCCCACCCCAAATGCCTGCAAAGACAGAAGAAGTTGAAAACCCAGAGCACGCTGAAAAATAAGCCTGGCAGGCAGCTGGAAGCTACGGTCTGGAATTTCATCCTAGAAACAACGATTTTAAGAAAAAAATAGCCAAGGTTCAGCAAATGGTAAAATGCCATTGCTCTAAATGAAAGTGTTATAGTCTAGAGGGTTTGAAGCCCCGTTTCCTAAATCTCCATCCAATACCATGCACTGGCCCCTAACCCCAGGCCTGTATAACCACACATAGCCATTTCTCATCTTACCCTACCAGATGGTGATCTGAATTACTGATCCCTTCCTTCAGTCAAGGCTATGATGACCTTTAACCTCCGTACCAAATCTAGAAATGAAATAAATTACTGGATGTGGAAGTTCTATGTAGTAGCCCTGGTGCCCGTTGTCTTACACGTTTGTTCCGTCAAAGATAACTGAGATGGCAGATGTCTGAGATGTCCCTTGCTTTTTAAATATCTGGTTATAATTGAGTCAACCTATCATCCCATGGCCTGGAATACCAAAGCACTTCCTACCATTTCTGTGCATCCCCAGGGTGCTAGCATTCTCAAAATCATCCTTCTTCTGGCTCCACATGTGCTATCTTAGCAGTGCATCAACTCAAAATGCCTCCTCTTCCATGATTCAACAACCAAAATTACTCATGCAAAGTACTTGTGAAGAGAATAGACTTTTCTAGAGATTAGCTTGGTTGGAGGTATAGGGAACAAAAGAGGGCTTACAGGACAGAACTGCACTCAATCAACTGGGTAAGACTAAATTAACGAATGACTCCCAAATTTTAGTGACTTCCAATAATAAAGTTCTAATGTTTATTCACCCTACGTGGACATCACGGTTGGCTCTGGCTCTGCTCTCATTTTCTTCTTCATGGACCAAGGCTGGCAGAGCATATGGTATCTGGAACACGGCCAGTCATCACAGAAGAGGGAATCACTCACTCACTGACTCAGAGCTTTTGCTTGGAAAATCACGCACATCAATTTCACTCACGATTTATTGACCAAAGCAAGTCACATGGCAAAGCCTGAGCTCTAAGAGTGTGGGGATGTTTAATCCTCCCACAAGGAATGGCAGCAAATATAGACGAACAGTAATACAATCTGCCACGTCAGCATTTCTAAATGCAATAGTGGGTATCATGGTCTAAAACTGCTTTGGCAAGACCCCCAGGGGCTCAGCAGCCCTCACCTCTCTATGGCGTCTCTTTCCCACCCTCCCGAGCAATATAATCCCTCCTGTTTTAACACAAAGCTCCTTAAATTTTAGCTGTTGTCAACGTGCAAACCCTCTACACCAACCACTTGTCAAAGTATTTCTTTAAATAAGGAATGTTGGTGTCAGCTGTTAAAATAATGTTTTCTTGGTCTGATTATATAAGAAAACTTTACAAGTATGAGCGGAAAAAAAGCAGAACACTGAATGCTGAAAATGGCAATTTTACATCATGATTTGCACCCATTCCAAATACCAGGAAAGCCACTGGAGGCTTAAGAGAAAGTTGCCATCCTGTAAGAGCAGAGAAGCACCGAGAAAAAGCTCCCCAGAAGCTGAGTGTCGAGGGCAGACCTGCTCATGGCCGTCTGCCTCCAGCTTTAACTTTAGCTCGGAGAGGATCCAATCCTTACGCTAGTGAACAGCAAACAGAGCCAATGACACTCTCTTGTTGGCAAGGACTATTCAAGGTATATATCTCATCTTTGTTTTATTTTTAAGGTTAGTAAAAAAAAAAAAAAAAAAAAAGAGCATCTTTTCATGGGCTTACTGACTGTTTGCATAACTTCTTTATAAAGTGTCTGTTCAAGTGATTTGCCCAGTGTGAGAAAGTCAAGTAACTATTTTTAAAAGGGCAAGAGATTTAAACAGGTACTTCAAAAAAAATGAATGCCCAAGTGTCTAATAGGCAAATGAAAAGATAGCAACACACAGCTAAGAAAATAAATTAAAATTAACAAAAAATACTATAGTACTAAGTTTTGGTGAGGACGTAGTACAACTAGAAATCTCAAATATTGGGAATATAAATTGGTCTGAACATTGGATAACTATTTGGTTGTATCTACTAAACCTAAATATAGATCTACCCTCTGAACCACCAGTCCCAGCAATAGGTTTATACCCAAGAGAAATGAATACATTCTTTGGCCAAAAGAGATGGACAAGATTATTTATAGCAGGTCTATTCATAATTGCCAAAAACTGAAAACAACTCCAGTGATCATCAAGAGAAGAATGAATACATAAATTGTGGAATAGTCAAATAATGGACTACTACACAGCAATAAAAAATAACCAACCATCGATACATACAAACATACATGGATTTTAAAAACATACTTTGTTTGAAAGAAACCATACACAGAAAAATCCATCCTGCATTTATATGAAGTTCAAGAGCAGGAAAATCTAATTGACAGTGATAGAAGTCAAAATATGGTTATTCTGGGGTGGAATACTGATGTGGAAGGGACAGAAAGGAGCCTTCATGTGTCCTTAAAATATTCTCTATCTTAATCTATATGGTGGTTACACAGATATAGATAAAAGCTCTACTTAAAGTAATTATTCTTACATATTTACTATATGTGTATTATATATTTATGCTGCTTATTTCATCAAAAACTAGAAACCTTGCCAACTCTCATGAGAAAATAAATTTTCCCATTTCAAAAATAATCTTGAAGTGGGAAGATTAAAAAAAAAAAACCATTCTGGGTACATCTTGAAAGATTGGTAAGACAGAATAAGAACCATTAAGATAATTACACCCTTATGGATCCAGCCTGAAATACATGTGGAAAATTCTGGATGATCAATGTCTTTAGAAACCGGCTCTTGGATATCCAGAAAATGGGAATTATCAGGAAAATGAGAAGTTGTTTAATGGGCCCAGTGCAATGATTCAGTTACGCGAATCGGTATTTTACTCTGGAAAATCAACAGAGAAACTGGTGCTCTGTTCTTTCTGGAGATGGGATCTAGCAGTTTCCAAAGGAAGCCAGAAAAGTCTGGCTTGAATTTCAGCATCTATATCCTCACCCGCAATGCACGGGTAGAGGGTTAATAAAAACATATCAGATTGTTTTCTCTGTAACCACAAGCAGCATTCTTAGTTTGTAAGAATAAAGTCTTGGGTTCCCTTATTATCATTCTCTGCACCCTCCCCAGTCGTCCCTGGGCAGAATGCCGGTGGGATCTAGACGAGTGACTAAAAGTGTCCCATTCATTGCCATGAATGTCAACCTTTCAACCCAGACCCAGAAGCCCTGAACTATGTGGGGGACGGGCGGGGGACGGGCAGGGGACGGGCATTCCTCAGCTAATAGAAGGCTGTTGTTTCAGTTGATTCCAGCAGCACCTTAGCCTCCTAAGCAGTGACTGACAGAGTGGCCTTGGAAATGCTTATCTCCTGGGGACAGACCAATGCTATCAGGCCTGGCTTCATAACATCTCTGTGTGACATGTCTCTTCTTTTGGTGGCAGGAGAAGCAGGTCGGAGGGGGAGGGGGTGAGCTGCAGAGGCAGAATCGGGGCTACACCTCACCTACACCCTCACATCATCCCACGACACTGGCATTTCCCCCTCTGCGCCGGGTATAACTCGGGGGGCCCAGCCTGTGGTTTCAGCCTCTGTTAGGAGGGAAAGAGTCATCACTTCAACTGCCTGCGTGATCTGAAGATATAGTGCCTCTTTATCTTCTAACTGCAAAAACCTGATAAGAAGGCAGAAGTGATAGGAGAATTTTTGAACTAAGCAGAGAGAAGGAGAGAGAATGAGAGAATGATTACTGATTACTGCTATTGTATGTATCTCTTTATTCTTTCATGTTTTTAGATTTTTTCCATGTAAAAAGAGAAAAACTCTATTATATCTCTTGGGTTTGACTTTGGAAGACGTAGGGGTCGACAGTTACTCTAATATTTCCTGAATATGAAACTTCAGGAGAGTCTCTTAAACTCCATGGATCTGGGATATTTCATCTCTATATGAAGGTTCTCAGCAAGAGGCCACCATAGGTCCCTCTTATCTTTGACATCCTAGAATCCAATAAGGCTTTGCCATTTTTTTTTTCAGATTAAAATATACCGAGATCAAATCCAGCAACTTGAAGCAGAGCAGCACTTTGCAGGCACAGCAGGCTCTAGCATTTTCAACCTCACAATGTAGGTGAAGCCCAGTTCTGCTCTCACTTACTGGTCGTGTGATCTTGGGCTCTCTCCTTAAGATCCTTAAACCCGATTCCTTATCTTTAAAATGTGGATAATAATACCTGCCTCTCAAAGTTGTTATATTTTCTATAAAACCAGGTAAGAGGGCTGACTTGAACATTAGCTATTATTAAGACCATTCGCCATGTACTTGAGCCCAGACTCTCGAGCCAGACTTCTTAGGTTCCAATTCAAGTTCTGCTCATTTCTATCTGTGTAACCTTGGGTAAGTTGCTTAACCTCTCTGCCTCAGTTTTATCATCTGTAAAATGGGGATAATAGCATCTTCCTCACTGGGTTGTTGTATGGAGTAAATGGATTAATATGTATAATGTCCATAAAATAGTATTTTGCACAGAGTAAATGCTATATAAGTATTTGATAAATTAAATAAAAATAAATGATATATACATACATTATATATATAAGCATATAAATGTTCTGGCACAATAAACCCTGGACATCATAATGATGAACACCACAGAAACCCTTTTTCTTTTAGGGCTAGAGATAGAACTTTAGAAACCAGTTCCTGGGGATGGTATGTGTTGGGCAGTGGAGATGGAGAAACAGGAACATGTCAGAGAAAAAGCCGTGAGGCTAGTTGGGCAGGCCTGAAAATTTATTATGCACGTGCTTGGGACAAAGGCAAGCAGAAGGTAGAATCAGATGATGACTCTAGATTTCTCTCTGGGCAACACTATAGATGGTGGTGGATTTATTTGAACGGAAACTCTAGGGAAGGGTCAGACTGGAGGTAAAATAAAATGAATTTGTGTTTATATACGTTAAGGTGCCCTTAAGACATTTAAAAGCAAAAGAAACCCTCTTTTCCAAACAGGACCTGCGCAGAATCCTGGCCAAGATGAATTCCAACAACCACATGAACCATTCTGTTTAACCTGCAACAGCGTATACTCAGTCTTCAAAACAACTGAAGAAAAATCAGCAGAAGTACTTGCTTCTTGCACCTGCCTGGGAGGCACTTTGGGGGTCTGCAGGTTCAACCTCTTCATTAGTTTGAGGGCCTTGAACATTGTTCAGCCCTTTGTCCCTTACAAAGTGTTTTCATGTCCCTAATCTATCTGAGCTTGTGGAAAGATCACACTGTCCCTACTCCCGCTTTATTGACAGAAAGTGGACCTAGACCAGCTCTTCTCTTTGTCCAGAGCGCTCTTTGCTATTGTTTAATTAGCACCAACTAGTAGGCACTGTGCTACCTATTTAACCCACATTATGTCATTTCATCCATAGATCAGCCACGGAGATAGATGCCATCAGCTCTATTTTCAAATAATATAGAGGAATTTGCATAAGGTCATATCGGTGTTTTGACAAATTTGGGATAACTGAGCCCAAGTCTGCATCATGTTTGTGGATTTTATTGTAATAATGTTTTGATGATAATGCATGTTTCTTTAAGACAGACTATTCTTCATGAGTTCAAATCCTGACTCTGTCTCTTAATAGCTGTGAAGCTTTGGGATAGTTACTTAACTTCTCTGTGTCGCAGTTTCCTTACTTATAAATTGGGATAATAATGGCATCTGCTACATTTGGTTGTAATGAGAATGAATTAAAACTTGTGAAAAGCTTAGCAAATATCCCGAAATTCAGCAGGCTCTGGGTTAATGTTAGATATTACCATGACTATAATTATGATTACCATAGGATCTATTTTCTTCAGGAGTGGAGATCAAACTTTGGAAATCAGTCTGCTGTAAACTGAGCCCAGTAGTTTGTTTTGTATTTATTTGATTTATATTTGTTATGAGGAAAAAAGATTCAAAGCTCTTATGAAAAACAGCATACAACTGGTTAAAAAGGAAGGAAGAAAAAATAAAAATGAAGAAAGCAAGGAAGGAAGGGAGGAAGGGAAGAAGGAAGGAAGGAAGGAAGGAAGGAAGGAAGGAAGGAAGGAAGGAGAGAAAGAAGGAGGAAGGGAGGGAAGGAAGGGAGGGAGGAAGGAAGGAAGGAAGGAAGGAAGGAAGGAAGGAAGGAAGGAAGGAAGGAAGGAAATCAAAGCTAGAAAATACAGGCAAAACTTGAAGTGGTCATAGACTATTAATATTAAGTTCATTTCATGAAGTCTAGTACATTTGCAACATGTGGACCACAAATTCAACTCTGAATTTCTAGCCATCAGTGCAAAGAGAAAAACATAATCACAGAACACAAAAGACAAAAGAAATGCTCAGAGAGGCACAACCACTCTTTATGAGGAGCTCAGAGAGGAACTTCCTCCATTTTTCTTGGTTCAATGAACAATGGACAACGTGCTTGCAAGCGTCCCCTTTGTACAGCCCAGCCTGGTCAACAGGTGTCAATCTCTTTAGAAGTCACTGGCCCAAAAAATTCCACAAGAAATCAGCCACGGTGGATCAACAGCATTGTGGTGAGGATATTTTTATTTCTGCCAGAGCTCCGGGCTCTTTTATGCCCACGAGAAGGCCTTTCTTTCACTTCTGCATTTCTTTGGTTTAGAGGTTTGGTTGCAAAAAAAAAGAAAAGAAAAGAAAAAACCATAATAGTAACAACAATGTTGATGGGATCAGGATCAGACAGCAGTTGAGCAGGGTCTCAGGTCCCCTGGGCTCCTCTGAGATCATCAATGTGTCACCTTCATCTTTCATGAGAGGCGCATGGAACACGAGGAGCAGAGACGCTGCAGGCAGGCAGACCCATCTCGTCACCTGGGTCCCCAGGTGTCTCAGGACCCCAGGAGAGCACGCAGCTCTCCACACTCGCATTGTGATGCCCCACGGCCATTAAACCCTCCCTGTTCCACCTTTCAGAATCTAAAAATGCTGTGTCCACCCGAGTGGCCTCAGATGGATAGTACGTGCCTTCATTTCTCTCAAAATCATAAGCTTCTTAGTACTCAGCTCTGCTTGGCTTTTCTTGAGCCAGGCAACGCTTCTCTTTCCCAGCCGTCTCCCTCCCGGGTCTCCCCTTCGCTGTGCCACTACCAACAGGCACGACCCTGTCTCCACCTCCCCCAAGTAATCCAGACCTTTCCCCATGGCACCTTTCCTATCAGTAACAGCAGTTTATATTTAACTCTGTCTAATCCCTGAAACAATTTAAATAGCAGATGCTGAAGACATTGCTTTTTATTATAAA
This sequence comes from Cheirogaleus medius, assembly GCA_008086735.1. NCBI lineage: Eukaryota > Metazoa > Chordata > Mammalia > Primates > Cheirogaleidae > Cheirogaleus > Cheirogaleus medius. The sequence continues at coordinate 167,030,123 of VBSM01002608.1, forward strand.
AAGTCACAAAACCATTAAAATAAGCCTTTCCTATCTCCACTATAGATACAAACTGTCCATCTCTGAACTTCTCAAGCATCTTAATTCTTTTAACTACTCATCACATCTTGCCTGGTTTTATAGTTATTGAAATTCGTAGTTTAATGGTCCCTTCTAATCCAAACTGTGACTTTCTCGAGGGCAACTCCATAAAAAATCCAGGCAAGTGATCCTTAAATATCTCATAAATGAATAAAAAAATATTTAGAAGAATAGGGTATAGAAGAGGAGCCCCATCCTGAAGGAGTTCCTCACATAAGGGGTGAGACAGATACAGGAACATGATTAAAATTCAAATTTGTAAACGCCGGGGTAGACCAAGTGCCTACGGGAGCATGGAGAAGAGGTGCCCACGACAACCTGGCAAATGAATGACTGATAGAATCATAATAAAAAGGACAAAAATGAGCCATGGAAGGAAGCTCATAGGAAGCAGTGACAATTAGGGTGACACTTGGTTAGTCCAGCACCCGAATTGCAAAGGGAAACAGAGTGCCCTGTAGAGTTCTGGGTGCCAAATCAGACACGCCAGTTGGCAGCGAACACACACTCTTATCTTCATTTGGTCTGGCTTCCGACAATACTTCACCTAAGGGGCACTGAGTTACATAATGAAGAGTGGAACAGAAATAATAATTTTAAACTGTAGGAATGAAAAATTCAAGGGCATACTGTTGATCCCTTTGGGGAAAGAAAATCTCCATAAAAAAACTGAAGAAATAAAAAGCCGGTGAGGATGTGGAGACACTGGACCGTTCATACGTTGCTAGTGGGAATATAAACATTGCAGCCAGGCTGAAAAACGGTTTCTTACAAAACGAAATATGCACCTACCCTAGGACCCATCAGTTGCATCCTGAATGTTTATCCCAGGGAAATGAAAACTTATGTTCACACAAAAGCCTATACACAAATGTTTATAACGACTTTATTTGTAATAGCCTCAAACTGGAAAGAACCCAGATGCCCTTCAATCGGTGAATGGTTAGACACACGGTGGTGCAGCCACACCATGGAACCCTGCTCGGCAATAAACAGGGACAAACTACTGATGCGCACAGCTTGGACAGACTGCCAGGGAATTGTGTTGAGTTAAAGAAGCCAACCCCAGAAGGTTACGTACTGTATGATCCTATTTCTACAATAGTCTTGGTACGACACGGTGATGGAATGAACAAGTCATTGCTGGTTGCCTCCGGAGCTGGGTGGGAGGGAAGTAACAGGGCCACATAAGTGATTCTTGTAGTAGTAGAAACATTTGTATCTTGACTGTAACCGTGTCTACATCCTGACTGTGATATTATACTGTAGTTTTGTGAGATGTTACCTTTGGAGGAAACTGAGGAAACAGTATATGGGATCTCAGTATTTCCCTGTATTATTTCTTACAACTCTACATAATTCTACAATTATCTTCAAAGAAAACTTAACTGTTTAAAAAGTGAATCATTAAAATGGTATAGCCATTTTGACAAAGAGCTGGGCAGTTTCTTATAAACTTCGGTGTGGATTTACCATCAGACCAGGCAATCCTGGGAGGAGTTATTCGCCCAAAGAAACAAAAACACACATGCACACACAAAAAAGCTGTATGTAAATATTAAATATTTGTAGCAACTTTATTTGTACTGGCCAAAAACTCAAAACAACTCAAATATCCATCAACTGATGAAGGGATAAACTAGCATATCTGCAAAAATGAAATAATAGAAAGAAATCACTGCTAAATGTAACAACATGGATAAATCTGAAATGTATTATGCTTTGTGAAAGACTCCAGCAATAATTATAACTGTGTAATTTCACTTGAATGACATTCTAGAAAAGGCAAAAAAATTTGATGGTTGCCAGGGGCTGCAAGTTGGGGGGAAGGTACAGACCACAAAGAGGGTACCGGGGAACATTTGGGGTGAAGGAAATATTCACATCTTCATATGGTGGCAGTTATAAGACTGTATGGAGCTCATTCAAAACTCAGAGAACTGTAAACTTAAAAAGGCAGAAATTTGCTGTATATAAATTAAGATTCAAGAAACCTGACTTGAGATAAAAAGTGAATCGTTAAACTTCCTATTGTTATTACACTGGACTTCAGAGAAGTTGGAGAACTGCGATGACACAGCCTTTGCTCATGAAGTACGGACAATTTGTCACTCAGCAAAAGGCAGGGGACGCGTTGGTGAGCCGCACACACCTCCCTGTGCTGTCACTGCGATCACGGAGGCACAGAGATTTGCGAGACCCGTACGAGGTCGCCCCACTAACCATATGCGACAGAACTAGAATTCAAACCCAGACTTCTTCAGGCTGGAAAACGGTGCTCTCCCTACGGCGGGGCAGTGTGTGGTGCTGCTGGCAAGGGCCTGGGGCGTTGGCATCGTCAGTCGTCGCTTCAGAGGGCAACCGTGGAGTTGGCAGTGCTTGTGCATTTAGTTGTTTTAAAGAACCCAGCTGGGACTTGGAATCCTAATACGGACCCTTCCTCTCTGCCCAGACACCAGTGGGCCACAGGCCTGTGAGCTAGGCCGGAATTTGGCTAGGAGAACAGCTTCATATCCGCCAGATCCTATTGCTCAGGGAAGACAACTCGCAACTTTCTGGAGGCCCAGCCAGCCTGCTGAGTCGATACAGCACTTGGGTAGCCAGGATTCCACGTTGAAATAACAAAGACAGAGACCAAGGTCTGCTGCGGAGGAGAGACACTGGCAGGAGGGGACCAGAGAGCTGTTCTGTCCCAGTCACCACCTCTCAGCTAACGGTCAGCGCACAGGACCCGGGGGAGGAGGACAGAGGCCCTCCCATCTATGCAGCTGTAAGACCGGCTCACGGCAGCCCTTCGGCGCTGATACCGGCATGCTGCGGGAATGTCATTCCCAGCATTTGTTCATCCAACAACTGTTTACAGAGGGCCTGGAATACCCAGTTGGGAAACCAGACGGTTCCAGGTCACGCTTGGGGTCATGCTTCCTCTTCCTGAAGTGGCTCTGCCACGATTCTCCCCCTAACTCCTTCAAGTCTTCAAGGAAGACGCCCTCCCTTCTGGAACTTTCCATCTCACGCTTCCTCTCTCACCTTTCCCAGCCCAGACAGAGTTCGTGGCTCTCTCCTTTGTGTCTGTTCCACAAGACTGTGACCTTCTCAGGTGGCCAAGACCAAGTCTTTCTCATCTCATAACCTTCACTCCTAACCCCGTGCCTGGAATACGCTAGAATTCTAGTACGTGTTTTTGAACGAATGAGGGAAGGAAGGGAGGCAGGAGGGAAGGCTCACTCTCAACTCCTGTGATAAGGGCCAGCATAATTAAGGAAGATGAAGTTGATAACAATTTTAAGATTCATTCATTCAACCAATATTTACCGAGGTCCCCTTCTGCACGAGGTAAAATTACATGATTATCCATTTAATCATCCCAAAAGACAAATCCATAGGTATAATTATATTCATTCCAGTGATGAGGAAACTGAGGCTCAGAGAGGCTAAGTAAATTAACCAATACCACACAGCCAGTAAGTACAGAGCCAGGATTTGAATTCAGGCCTCTCCAACTCAAAACCTCCCTGCTGTTTCCTTCCTTTACCTTCCCCCTTTCCTTCCATGTTCTGTCTCTGCAAAAATGAATCTTAGGGCACACCACAGTTAAGTACAGAGTAGAACAGAGTCCCCTTATGCTCGAATGGGAAAAGGCACAACATCTTAATTGAAACAAGATAATCCAAACATTCGCTTCACTTAAAATTTACAAATTCCATTTCGTTGACTTATATTTTCACAAACGGCTGTCATGTCAAAGTTATTTTATTTTCATAGAAGTCAGGAAAATATAAACAGAGGAAGTTTTGGAACAAAGTAACTTACAACATATTTTAGTCCTGTCTTCTTGGTATTGCAAGGAAAGCTTAGAGGTCTCCAGGATGAAACTTTCAGGCCATTTAACACCAAGCCTCCAGGCACCCTGTCCACAGGCCCAGACACTCGGACACCCTGGATCAATGACAGCTGTGACCCAGCAACCCTGCTTCTGTCTTTTAAAATCCCCTTCCCTACCTTCAGCTCTAGGATAATTTCCTAGCAGGGCCCCCCTTGCAAAACAGAGGTGGAAACAAAGGCAAAGACCTTCTACTTTGATCCAGTCACAGTGCAGAATTGATGCTCTTATCCAAAAGGACCAAAGTCAGCTTTTCTCTCTCATAGAAAGAAGTTCTAATGTATATTAAATCCAGGACCTTGGGTCATCTTCTACATAGAACAAGGGAGGCAATACCCACCCTTGCTGTGCATGTGGATAAGCCCGGACCCCAACACGCTCATCTGACCCAGCACCATTGTTCTCTGATCTCTGGATGGCCCGAAGGATGTGGTGTCTCGGGAAGTCAAAGGCTCTGAGATAAAAAGAACTGGCTTCTAATTCAGGCTCCACTATTTCTTTGCTCTTAAGATATTTGAAGTTGAGGGTTTTTTTGATCTGTAAAATGAGTATAATTTCATCTACCTTTCTGCCTACCTAATTGGTTCTGCTGAAACTCGAATGTGATGTTGTGCAATGCACAACAGCCTCTTGAAAGTTGGTTTGGAGCAGCTTCGAAGGCTGTTATCACGTCACTCACTACCTACAGGTTTGCTCAAAGCACTATTTCGTCACAACACTTAGAATCCCTTCCACTCTCCTCCAACTAATCGTCTATACATTCTTATCCCGCCTCCTCCAAGGGGACTTCTACAACCACCCAAACCACAGCGCCCACAGTCTCACCAGGACACAAGTCCACCGCTCCCTCGTGCAGCCATGGGGGACAGTGTGGATTCCACCCACAAGCAGACCCCAAGATGAGGATTCAAGTGCAGGGGGTGAATTTTAGAGGAGCACTGTCAAGGAGGTGGACGCAGGATGCAGGAGAGGGGAGGCAGTTAATGAAAGGCGTGTCCAGGGCCGGCGGCGTGGCGTGCCACCTGTTTGGTTTGATGCTCTGCTGTGTTTGCCTGAAAGTCTCAATTATTTTATCCTTGAACTTTACTATATGGGCTACAGAATACAAGTTGTATAATTCTGATAATTCTTCATGCTAGTTGAATGCTCTCATATTTGAATTTAAACCTGGCGTTGCACAGTATAAAGATGGATGCTAAAACTCATTGCTAGAAACTTGACATTTTAATTTTTCTTTACTTAGAACAACATTAAATAGCAAATTAAAAAATCACCATGACATGTTGAGGAAAAGACCATGGAAGAAACGAAAAAGTTTTGTACATTTGAATACTCTTAACAGCATGTTTATGACCACCAGCTCTGACGTGACCAATAACACAAATGTCAACCCAGACACCCAGACCCTGCAGCAGGACTGTTTTAAGATAACCGTCCAATCAATCCAGATGATATTTTATGTCAATTTTTTAGATTATCATCAAATGAAAAGGCAAATCTTTTAAATGCTCATTAGAATTCACATATAAGACTTTGGGGCCCCTGGGTACCAGTGGATCCCAGTGTGAGAAATAGTTGGCTAATGCTTGACTGCTTTGTTCACTTCTATGTCCCCCATGCCTAGAACACTGCTTAGTACTTGGAAAGCATTTGAGAAATATTGCTGAACAAATAAATGGATCATAATATTGCAAACAGGCAGTGGCAGGTGTGTGGGATGATATTGGCAGAGGCCTGATAGACCATAGATGGGTTTATTTAGACTGTGTTCTGTGCCATCCCTAAGAGTCATCTGAGGGTCCTCATTGTCTCTAGGCCGTACTTGGTGATTAGCATTCATTGCTTTATAACACTTCACATCTTCATTAATAGGAAGCAGTAGAATGTGGCAAATCCCCATGCAGGGCCTCGGGCAATATAAGGAAACAGTGAGTGGTTTGGGAGTGAAAAACTTGGCCCCAGGGGCTGCTCAATCAGCCCTCTCTTCTTTCACCCTTGTCCTCTGGGAAGGGCTGGGAGGTGCTGTATATAAGAGATGGAAGAAAAGATACTCAGTGAGTCAGAATGTTAGAAACAAAGTAAAACTGTCTAGGAGGATTGAACATGGAGCAGATAACTCAAAGCTGGGTCCTGCTGGGTTGTAGTATCTCATTGTAGAGGGGCGGAGCGGGGATTTTGGTGAGTCTTTTATAGGAAACAAATCCCTTAAACCTGCATGAGGGAAGGCGTCCCTGTGGTCGGTTCTAGCAGCAAAGGTCTCCCTAGAATTAAGGCAGCAAAGACAGGCGGGGTCCCACACAGCATTCCTAAGATTTCTAAGAAGGAAAGACATCTCATTCTTGAAATGTAAATATGATACTTTTCACTATTCTTTCAAACACAACTTGGCCCTGAAAGTTGATCTGTCTATTAAGAAGAAAGCTTGCCTTAGCCAAAATGTCTGAATCACACAACTGAAAATGCATTCAACAAATAGCCATTATTTCCTATTTATATAAACATTTCTTTTTCCAAGCCATAAAAACTTTGAAAACCTTCAGGAAAGTGGGCCGCGCCAACGTATTTCAAGAGAGTTGTCAGAGAAATAAAGATGTGGTTCTTTTTAAATAATGCCAATTTCAGAAAATCCCTTTTTTAAAGCATCTTGTATTCATACTTGAGTTCAAACTGAAAAATCTCAAGGAGAAATTCTTTGTATAATAACTTGGTAGTTATAAAGAAAAAGAATGGCACTATGTTTCTAGACTCTGTTTAGACGAAGCTTAAGAATTGTGCAATTCACACCGGACTTTAAATGGGACTCCTGAATCCTCTACCCTAGTCCGAGTCGGGCCACCTGGAACAGGTCATGACTCCTCTCTGGGCCGAGTTCCCCAACTCTAACAGGAGCAGAGTAACCAAGGGGTCTCTTCTACCAGGATTCTGTGAATTCTTTGCAACATGTCTGAAGAACCCAGATATATTCTATAACTCTTGGGATATATTTAATCCCAGAAATAAACAATGTCTCTTCCCTTCCAAAATATGCATGTTCTTTTGAAAACTAAATCCCTCTTAAGAAAGTATGAAAGACATCTCTTTTATAGATCCTTCTAACATGATGGTACTCAGTGTTTCCACCTGCACCCAACATGGACTCAGCCACGTCATCAAGATGTGATTATCTAGTGCAGCATTTAGCCAGAGTATGAGTTTTTTAAAGAAATGAAGAGCTGAGCTATGTGGTTAATAGCAAATAATCCCCAGTCTCCAGAGGACCCCTATCCAAAGTCAAATTGGCAGTGAATATTCAGAAAGCCATAAGCTTTCAAGGACAAACATCCTGCAACCATCACTAGACAGGGTTGCCGGCACAGACACTCGTCCCTCACGCTCCCCTGCACATCAAGTCCTCATGGTTCTACCTCCAGAATATCTCAGGTCTGTCCCCTTGAGAACCCCTCGGATGTTGTCCGTGTTCAGAAACCCCTTTCCTCTCTTGTTTAGTTCATGTCTTTGCTTTCAGGAACCCCTTTCTAAATTACCCTCCATGGGGCCAGAGTAATATCACTAAAGCAGAAATCTGAGCGTAACTTGTCTTGGTTTAAAAACCTTCCAAGACCACTTCACAGATTGAAGTTGAAACTCTCTCGCTTTTACGGAACTTTCAAAGAACTACATAATGTGGCCTCACCTGCTTTAGACTCTAGTCTATGCTTCCCAGATTTAGCAAATAAAAATCCAGGACACCCAGTTACATTTGAGTTTTGGATAAACAACAAATAATGTTTTGAGCGTAAGCTTGTCTTATGCAATATTTGGGACGCACTCGTGCTAAAATAGACACATTTATTGCCTATCTGAAATTCAAATCTAACGGAGCCTCCTGTATTTTATCTGGCAACACTGCTTTAGCTATGCCACTCTAATCAATATTTCCCAAGCCGGGCATCGGCCTGCCCTTCTGCGATTATTCATGCATTTCCACTACCTACTTCCTCCCTCTCAACCAGAAAATTCCGACTCATCCTTTGTATCCCAGCGCATCTTCTGTGATGCCTCCCTGACAGCGGATAGAGTAATTAACCACCCCCTTCTCTGTCCCTCTATCCTCACCACAGTGCATTATACTTTGTCATGAGTCACTTTCTTCCACTAGACTGAGTGGTCCTTAAAACACAGGGACAGACTTTTGTTCACCTTTGAACCCCAGCTCCAGCTTAAGACCAGGGGAGGATAGTACTTAATAAAATATATTAAATGAATGAAGAGTAAACAATACTAACTATCGGGTAGGATTTCAAACACATCTCCCACTCCTCATCATAGTTGGAATTCTGGGAAGGAAATAATGCAACATTTTTGAATGATTTAAATCCTCTTCATCAAGAAACAACAGGGTAGGAACCCCTGGAATGGGTCACTAACCCACAAAGTAAACACCCTCCCGGAAGTGTTTCCGCCCTTCACAGCCAGCCCAGCCATGGCTACGTGGCATTGAAAGTCCCTATCAGCAGGCAGGATCACGACATGCCCTGGTTTTCCGAAAGCATTAATCACATCGGCACCTTTCCTAGATGTTAATGTGGGAGGGTATTTGTCCTGAGTAACCAGTGAGTCTTGATTGCCCAGAATGGCCCTTGTCCCCAGCCCCACAGTCCCACTATACCCTGCCAGTCCCCTCCATGGAGGACTTGCTCATACTTCTTTCCGCTCTGAGCTGTTCAAGGCGGCAGGTCCACTTCTAATACTGCTTAGTGAGCACCCAGTGAGGACAGGCCGGACACGCTTGGTGCACACACAGCATGCGCCTTCCCCTTGAATCCTGTGCCTTCGGGTTCATGCCATGTGCCCCTCGCTGCCTGCTTGTTCTCCTGGTCTTGACCCAGTCTCTCCCCCAGGGGAACTGGTGCTCACCCCAAAGAGTGAGCTCCTTAGGCAGTTTACCGTCTCATCCATCTGCAGAACTCCTGTGTTTTGTTGATAGCATATTTTTGTTAAATGAATGAATGAATGAATCTTGTTCATTCAAGAGCCATTCATTAAGAATCTAATTTGAACCTGGCCCTGGGTATATGGTAATGACTGCAACGTAATTTCGAACTGCAAGGAATTTGAAATCTAAGGTAGCCACACCAGTAGGCTCGGCCTTTCCTGGACATACATCTAACTTCAAGGATAACTCATTCTCCCACAGACGAGATCCAATTGGTGGAATAAAGGAAGAGTATTTTGTAAAAAGAACCTTCTTAACTGCTTATGCATTTTCCCAAAATATAAGCATATTTCGGAGTCCGGAATTACTCAGACTCACTGTCACTTCCTCACCTTGGTGCATGACCCTGTGGTCCCTTGCAAGAAAGCCAGCGTAAGGAGCAATGACAGTCCAATGGTCCAGTGAGGAGCAAGAAACAGAGACAGAGGATCCCCAGTGCAGAGGACGTGCCCTGTTAAGGAAGCTGGAAATGCCATTCATCTAAAACAGGACAAGAGAAATGATGAAAAGACTTGGGACTCAGTACTTGGAGGTTCACATATGTGGCATAATTCATTTCCTGGTTATAGTGACAAAAACAGGTCCATACTTGATTTTGTGTATTTGTGTCTGAAAAATGTTTAAATATTACTAAGTGAAGATATGGTTCATATATAAAGAAAATATCTGTGAGAGTTTTTTTTAACTCCTGTGAGTTTCTGAAGCTGAATCTGACCATGAGGATGATGGAAAGAACTGTGAGTTGTGAGAACCTTCTGAGTAGCAAGTACTGTGCTGGCCCTTGACACATATTATCTCATTTAAATCTCAGAACCACCTTGAAAGTAGGCATCATTACCCTCCTTCTTCTCAGGAAACTGCAGCCCAGGGAACATGCACCTTATCTAACATCACATTGCCAACAACAGCCTTAGTGCAGCTCAGAACTGAATTGCCTCTCCAAAGCCCGTGTCCGTCCCACTCCCCAGCAGCCATATGACAGTGGATGAAAATTATGATCAGTCACTCAAGCAACAAACATTTCTGGAGCACATCATGAGCACAGGGAGAGAGCCGTATGCTGAGGAGTTCCCCGGAAAGTGGACTCAGGTCCGGCATGAGTACTCTAGGATCCTGGGCTCACGCACCAACCCCCCACCAGCAAACCCTGTGGCCTTGAGCAAACCTCCTACCCTGGGTGAGTCTGACTTTCCTAACATGTGTGTCAGCAATGACAATAGCCTCCCTACAATTTCACGCAGTTAGTGTGAATATTGGATGAACCAAAGTGTGAGAAAATGTTTTTGTAAAGTGTCAAATGCTGCAGAAATCTGAAGCGCAAACTTGTTTTTCCAACAAGTCTCAAGGTAAACAGAGACTGAATAATTACTGCAGGGTTTCTGGAGTGGGGAGTGAGTGGGAACAGGCTCAAGCAGCCTGGGTTGCAGGGGGTCCTCATCCTCCCAGCAAGGCGATCAGGCCTCCGTGGCACACAGAGGAAGCTGAGTCACCCTGCTCAGCAGAGCCCTGCGGGTCCCGAGGTGATCAATCTAGTCTTCCTGTGAGAAAGCGGAAACCCAAACCTGCTGTCTCCAGGGCCCCTCCGGAGTGCCGGCCGCCTGTGGTTGGCCGAGTCAGCCTCCGGGCCCTGTGGTTCCCTTCTGTGGCTCAGCTGACAGAAACAGCCAGCGTGGTAGGTGTCCCGCCCGCCCTTGTGCCTCTTGGGGTCTCTGGGAAGGAGTCAGGAAGGCCAATATGAACCCAGGGACACCCAAGTGACTCCTCTCTAGACAATCAAGGGAGAGCGAGTTAAGCAGGGCCCTCTTCCCTGTACTCCATCCTGCCCTTTGACTAAGGGAAATAGACATTAAATAACTAACTAATCACATAAAGACATGAATGAATAAATAGACGTCAAGTGCTCTATAAAAAAAAAATGCACGGAGAGCGGATAAGGAATGAGAGTCGGGAGGAGTGCTAATCAATGCCTAATCAATGCCTAAGCAACGTTTGCACCAGCTTCCTATTCTTAATCAACATGGGCTTGTACTGAGGGACACTTTCCCAACCACTGTGCTGTTTACTCATTCGGCACATTCAACACATACTCCTGTACATGTGCTGTGTGTCAGACACTGCTGCCTTCCCTGAAGGTGTAGCTCCTTCTGCTAAGAGTCGCTTCTCCCCTCGCTCCAGGTATGATGTCAGTCTGTCACCCTTCTTCCCAAGCTGACAAAATAGAAAGGGGGAGGAAATCTTATTTCCATTAAGCATTGATTCAGGAAATATTTAATGAGCCCCTAATAGCCCTAAATAGCATGTGTACTGCATTTACTATCAAATACTTCCACAACTATGATCTCCCATGATATCCAACAGTCCTATAATGAAGGCAGAGTAGAAACCATTTCATTCATTTTATGTAGATCGCACCCTTTTGGAATAGGATTTGAGAAAGTTTACAAAAATATAATAACCAGTAAGATTATTAGAACAGTATCATAAGTGAGGAAATAGAGTCTAGGGAAGTCTATGGGACTCGCCTGCCACCATGCAGCAAACATTGCTGGAATTGAAACCCAGGTTTTCCAACTCCACACCCGCACTTTCCCTCTACAACACACGATTGCCACGCACCATCCTTTGCCGGGTCGCCCAGGTGTCTGCGTGCACAAAGATGAAGCCGAAGTAGCTCTACTATAGCCACATGTAAACTTCAATAAAGACCAAAAAGACCAGTCTTGTTTCCCAAGACTGAAAACAGCTGCAACAGGAGACAGACAGTGAGGTCTGGGGGCAATGCATGGAGGTTCGGATGAGCACGAGCTCATGCGCAACTCTGGCTGGGAAAGTCATAAAAGAAAGGCTTGGTGGAGGAGGTAGGACTATTTCAAGGCAAGAAAAAGTACTCCAGGTGGAAGGAGTATTAATCGGCCAGCATGTCAGAAAACACTGGGCATATGCCAAAAATATCATGGCATCCCCTACTCTCTCCCTTACTGCCATAAATTACTTGGCTTCCCCAAACTACTGTAAGCCAGAAATATCTCAGAGAATGCATTTCTGGTTCCCTCTCACACCTGGGATAGAGCAGGTTTCCAGGTTGAGTAAGGGGAATGAATGGGAAAAAACAACCATATTTTGACCACTTACTACTATATTCCAGAAACTGTTGAGTGCTCTACAAACATTGTATCATTTAATCCACACAATATCTCTGCCAGGAAAATGTTATTCCCCAGTATATAAATGAAGAACTTTTTATTAAGCTCAGAGAGTATTTGATGCACCCAAAGCCAAACAACTAACTAGCAGAGAAACTGATTTGAACTCAAGACCCTTGGAAGTCAAAGCCAAGTCTCTCTGTGACTCCACACGTTGAGCCATATCACACTGCCAAAGATCAAGAACTGTCTTTTCTGTGAACTGTTGTGAAGTTGTGAGCGAATAATTCAGCACCTGGTAAAGAATCAGCAAGTCAAGTTGATCTCAATTAGATTTATGAAACTAAATCACAAAGAAAATGTTACAAATAAAGAAAAGTATACAATTTAATGTAGCCGAGTTTGAATTCTTGCTGCAAGATTTTTTCCATGTAGTAGAAATGTTTCCTTAATCATAGTTTTCTAAATCCCACAAGGAAACCTGCTAAGATATGGTGAGTCCTGTTTAAGTTTGTGTCTATCAGATTTCACAAAAACAATTATGATTGTCCATTGATTCATGAATGTGAATGTGGACATCATTAAATATTTACACAAACACATTGATTACTTATATTTCTGAGCCTATGGGAAGCTCCAGGCTGTTGTTTAGCACAATCTTGGAAAAAATAAGATTCTTTGCAAATACAGTAATCAGCCTATATTCACTGCTCATTAGACTGACTCTTGAAATAATCTTCAGTTTGTTTGCAAAGATGATTCACATCTGCACCAGCACAGCTGTGGTGAAGGCAGAGTGGGTGTGCATAGAGGGAAGTGTTGCTTTGGGCCACAAATCCAGAGTAGCCTTCAGCATTTAGGGGCTTAAAGACAACACATAGTAACAACAAAGGCAGCAGCAGCAGCAGCTGCAATAAAATTCATTTCCAACAGATCCGCTCTGCCTCCCTCAATGCTTAGGTACAGAGTAAATGGTACTGTCACCATAGGTCTTTGCATATTTATAGGACCCTTGAATAGAAATTATAGCAAAAGATATTAAGCAAGTTGTCTTCTTACCTTTTATCCCTGCCTTTATTTTGTTTAGATTCTGATGACAAAATGCATTTAAAACTATCAAATTCCCAGAGGGTAATTAGTATGACTGCGGATTCCAGGCTGACAGATAAACACAGCACTTAATTTGTATTTCAAAGTATCAAAGTGGCATAAACAGTTGTTGTTTGTTTGTTTACTGATGTCAGTCTGAAGTTTCCAGAATTTGCAAAACATCCCTGTGAGTGAGCAGACAGGAAAAAATGGAGAGATGAAATTTGAGGGTGAGTTAGAATCAGTTGCAAGATGTGTTATTAACCCACAAACTTCCTGGATTTATTTTTTTCCCAGCACTATAGAAAAATGAGTTGCAACTTTTGTGTAACACTCCTCCCATCTCCTTCCACTCTTCTAAACCAGTTTAAGAAGGAAAAATAAATCCAATGACAATCCTAATATCAAATGCAAACTTCACCTAGAAACAGAAATGGGAACACTTACACTCTCACTCCACAATTGATGGGTGTCATCAGTTGCTGATGTCAACATAAGGAGAGAGGGAGAGAGAGAGAGAAAAAGAGAGAGAGAGAGAGAGGGATATGGGTGATGGGCTGGGGAGAGGGGAGGGTGGGAAGATTAAGGAGTCGATTCAAGTATGAAAAGATGAATTTAAGTTAGAAAGTTGACTGCCTTTGAGACTGAATGACAGGGACCATTGCTACCAAATGGAAACTGCAAACAAAAGGTTCAGCTCTAAAAGTGAAAGTCATTAGAAATTATTTCCTTGGACAGTCTCTAAAGTAGGTGAAGGCCATAACAGAAGAAAACTAACATTCTTTGAGTACCCGCTAGTGCCAGGTAACCATCGCCCTCTGCCCTGCATTGGAGTCTGCAGCACCAGACTCTAAGATGGAGAGTTGCACTATTGGGGAATGCTCGTGGGAGATATAGTCATAAGGAAGTGAGGGAGGCAGCTGTGGGCCAAAGGGGAAACTGATCAGCTATGCAGTTGCCACTGAACCCTCCTGGGACACTCCTGAGGGCTCTGGAGCTAGAATGGCCCTTCCCAGGAGCCCACTTGAGACACAGAGCCTACACCTGTGTATCCCTGCACCAGTCGATCATGACTAGAGCTGCCTTTTGGAGGGAAGGAAACCACGATCAAGGCCATTCCCTCCCTATGGCCAAGGGCAAGTCCTAGTGAGGCGAGCTGGGAACCAGCAACAGCAGCCAATACTCTCAGCAGCCAGGTGGTTGGCACCATCGGCATTAGAGAGGGATCAAGGGCAAACATCACAGTATTCTCTCAGGTGTGAGAAGAGGGAGAGATGTTGGCAGAAGAGTGAGGGGTGACATGGGGTCTGAGTCATCTACTTATATAGTTCACATTTACTCTCTGGATGCATTAGTTCTATTTGCATCGCACAGTGGGTGCTGCAGGGACTGCCCGACTTTGTAACGTGGTAGATGTGACAGAACGCAGCTCACGCTGGGAGCTCTGGCAGCGTGACACTTCACATCCCATGTTCACTTGTCTCCACCATGACCAGGAGTGATCTTGAAATGGTATATTGAGTTTTCTTTAATGTTTTTTCACACAAGTGGCATGGCTTTGCTCCAGAATGCTAAGTGTTTATGTTACAATTTTATTTTTAGGAGATGGGGTGTCTCACTCTGTCACCCAGGCCGGAGTGCAGTGGCACAATCATAGTTCACTGCAGCCTCAAACTCCTGGGCTCAAGGGATCCTCCTGCCTCAGCCTCACAAGTAGCTAGGAGTAGAGGCGCGAGCCACCATACCTGGATAATTTTTCTATTTTTTGTAGAGAAGGGGTCTCACTATGTTACCCAGGCTGGTCTTGAACTCCTAGCTTTAAGTGAACCTCCCACCTTGGGCTCCCAAAGCAATGGGTACGTTATGATTTTTTTTATCAGTGCTCACCAAAATGTGATGCAGAATCTTTTCCTATCACAATTATCAGAAGATCTGCCAGGTTACGTGGCTCAAGCGGCAGAGCTACTTGTACCAGCTCCTGAACTTGGGTCACAGGCAGAGCCCTTCCCGCCGTGGGTCCCATTCAGTCCTGCCAGCCTTCTGTGTCATTGGCTAATGGGTCAAAACACACGTTCCTAAGTGCGGAATAACCTGCCTCCAGGACCCAGATACTGTCTTCCTTTTGTTAGATACAACAACTCATCCTTTACTTTGGGGGGAAGCTCTGGCATGGCCCAGAACACTGAACCCTTAAAAACCTCACTGATGTGGCAGACCCCTGCATCTTTGCAGAATTTAGTTCTCACCTTCTAATTACATTGAACTTGCCACTTCTTGCTCATCCAGTCCCATTAACATGATGTCATCAACATGGATATATGTTGACTTATGTGGTTTTTGTAAAACGTCCAGGTGGTCAAGGTCCCTTCAGATTACATTATCTTTCAGAGGATGAGAGAATCAGCATAGCCCTTCCCCAATCGGTAAATATACTATTGTCCATCATAGCCTAATGCAAACTGCTCTGATGGTCCAGAAAAGAAGGAAGATAGGGATGGAAAAAATGCACTCACACACTCAGTGGTCACATGCCAGATCCCAGAGGCTGTGCTAGTCTACTCCAGCAAAGATACCAACTGTTTTAGATTTTGTGCCCTGGAAACGGTCTCTGAGACAGGGATTGGCATGGGGAAGGGCCACTGGAGAGTGCTCAGGAGACAGAGCCTTAAGGAAGGGGAAAGGAAGAATTGGATGGAGAGATAATCTGACCAGTGTGCAGCTCTGGAGTAGAAATGGGCTCTTCAGAATTGTAACAGTTGTAGGCAACAGTTTACAGGCGTTTGTACACCCTCAACAGCCATTTATTGGCTACGTGTCATCTCCAGGTAAGGGCCATAACCTTGTAGCCAAAGGCAATTCTGATGGTGGATGCAACTGCAAATGCTAGCTGCTCTTCTCAACAGCTGACAGGTGTGTGCATCTGTCTTACAGAGGAAAATTCTAGAGTGTTCACTCTCCTATCTACATTCTGATGATGCTAGCTTGACACCTCTACACAGGACCTTTCCTCTGTACTGCATACTTGGACAGCTAGTAATCTACCACCTAGCATCTCCATTTGGACTCATAGGAGCGTCTCAAACCAGCCTCCAGGCTGAACTGGTCTCCACAGCCCTGCACACCTGCTCCTCCCCAATTTGCCCCATCAGTAAATGCAACTCCATCCTCTGATTGCTGAGGCCAAAGACCTTGGAAAGACCCTTGAATCCGCTACTTGTTTCATATGTCACTTTCAGTACATCAGCATTTCCTGCCAGTTTTAGTGTCACAGTATATCTAAATCCCCCTCTCACTAACATCACCACTGCCACTGTGAGCAAAGCCACCCATCTCCCCACCCCACCCCACACCACCGCCCAGACTCCTCTCCACTCAGCGGACGGACGATCCTGTTAAAACATCATCATGTAAACCTTCTGCTCAGAAGTCTTAAATGGCTTCCTAAAGCAGTCAGCGTAAAAGCCAACGTTCTTAAAATACCTAGAAGACTCTATGATCTACTCTCCAGACTTCCCATCTCTTTGACCTTCTGGCATTTTCTCCTGCTCTGGCCACCAAAGCCATGCTACCCCCTTAGCCTTTCTCAAACAAGACGAGCCCATCCAGCCGCACGGCCTGTGCCCAGGCTCTTCCCTGAGCTTGGACCTCACCTAATCCAGGTGTGCACGGGTTTCCTCCGTCACTCCCTCACTCTCCTCTGATTGTAAGATTCTTAAGACAAGTATGTTTTTATTATTTACAGCTATATGCTCAGCCACAATAGGTGCTCAGCAAAGATATTTTGGATGAATGTTTTCTGGTTGCTTTCAATCTTTCTTTCAATCTTTCTGTTTAATCTTACAACATCCATAGGAGTTACTGGGAGACACTACTCCATTTAATCCTCAGAAGAACTCATTGGGATAAGATACCAATTTTCACCATATTTTATAGATGAAACTGAAGTCTGAAGTGGTTATGTAACTAGACTGAAACCACACAGGTAGTTGACCGTCAGAGGTAAAACTTGTATTCAGTCCTGCTTATTCTCCAGCCCTCATCTCCTCCCCAGAGCTGATCTTGCGTAGTAAAAGGACCACAGCAGAACACCAGAGCTGGCATCTACAATTTGAGTCCCTGGTGAAGTAGACCAGATGTCAGAAGAAGCACCTGTCCTTGAACAAGAAGGAAATAAGAGGCATTTAGGGGATGAGAGGAGAGAACTTAGCTTCCAACAGAGGGAAGCAACCTGATCCAAAACAGAAAAAAAAAGACCCTAAGCAGAGGAAGCGACAAATATTCTAGCACCATCATCAATGCAAACGGGGCCCAGGCTGCTCCGGCAGGGAGCTGGGAGGAGGCCCCTCAAGCGAGGCTGTGCGGCCTGAGGTGCTGGAAACACCAGGACTGGCCCTGTCACTTCCTAGCTGTGTGATCTTACCTGAGCTACTTAACTTTATCTTAGTTTTCATGTATATAAAACAAGGATCTGGCACTTACCTCACATGACTATTGTGAGGATTCTAGACAGTGAATATGAATTACCTGGTACATAGGAAACCCTCCAAAAATTAATCATTTAGTGCCATTATGCCTATATAATAGATTTTTTTCCTGGCATCTGTGTCCTTGAGCAAAACTAGCTACAATGTGGCCTTTGCTGACACCAGCAGGCCCCACCAGTACACCTAGGGGTGTTGGCCCCACTGGTTGCAGCCCTGTGACCACACAGGCAAGGTTTCGGGGTCCTCTCGAACAGATGCCAGGAAGCTTTGCTCGGGTCTGTGGCCACAGACTGCAGAACCAGCAGTAAAATATAAATGGGTTCAGAAGAAGGCGTGAGGACGGCTCTGTGCATACCCAGCCCTCCACCGGGGAGCTGCGACAAGCACACAGACCGGGGGTAGAAGGAATCACAGCCACATCAATGAGTCATGGCGTCCCAGAAGCTCTGCCTGAGTCTGTGTGGGATGCAAAGAACACGTGAAGGAGAGAGTTATCGCAGCTTCCTGGGGCAAGAAGGAAGGAAGGTCAGTTTCCCGAAAGAAAAGAGGTAGCTGCTACCGTAGGAAGAGAAAAGGGATGCTCAAAAATCCCAAATCAACAGATGTCCACGGCACTAATAATAGTTAAAGTACCAAGTTTTTAAATGTTACTTTTCTCATAAATTAGAGCACATTAAAGGTTATCCCCAACATAATGTCACTGTCACTTGCATACTCATACGTGTTCCAAAGAGGGAGAGGAAGGAACGGAATCAGAGAGAACGCTGGGGCTGCGGCTGGGAAAGGCCCCGGCCGACGTTCCCTGAGCCCCGGGTCGTGGGCACTGTGCCAGGCGCCTGGGAGGAAGCGAGCAGCAAGACACCTACGCGTCACCTGCCCTGTGTCACCTCAAAAGCAAGAGTGAAAACCAGGGCAAGCGCCCCAGCCACCAAGACCTCAAACCATTCAAAAACGGGATCTTCAAAAATAGAAACTTCCAACTCCATTCTGAAAAACTGCCCTTTGATTTTGCTTTCCCCTTTGCCGACTTCAAAAAAAGACATTTTGCCCGAGGAAATTGCTCTCTGAGTCCTGGCACTCTATTGATTTCTCCCACCTACAGTAAGAACCCATCTGAAACCGTCACCACGGCCACCGGGATTTTCACATTCTGCTTGGGGACTGTGGGGATTTGTTTCCTGATCTTGTTGGGGGAAAAAAACCAAAAATTAAATAAATAAATTGCTGGTGTTGCAACTGCTGTTGTTTTGAAATGTTTCGGTTTTATTTTGAGGCTTATATTTTATGAGTATCTGTTTCTACATTTGGAGCTCATGCAATATGCATGGTTTCTTTATGAGATGTGATATGCATTTGTGGAGACTGGCTCGTCTGCCAGACTTTGTTGAGAAAATACATTTCCGTTACACCTGACCGGAAAACCATCTGCCTCTGCCGCACGGACACATGGCCAATACCGGGAGTGGCATGGCAAGTCCCGGCGGTTGCTCAAGGATCTCTGAGCTAGAAGACAGCCCAGAAGGAAAATGGTAGATGTATAGCAGCGGAGGAATAGTAACATTTTCCAACAAGTCCCCTCAAGTCCTTGAATCCACTGCCTGCCAAGTCCTGAGCAAGCTTGGGACCGAGCAGGCTGCTTCTCAAATCCTATGAGATGCTGATTGAAGACCTCAGTTGAAAACACACTTGTAAATGCAGAGCCCACCCTTGCTGGCTTTAGTGATTGTCCAAGTGAAAAGGAACGTGTTTTGTTTTGTTGCGCTGAGCCTACTCCCACATCCTGTGCATGCCAGGCCAGCAGCAACGCCTAACTGAGAGCGGCAGAAACCCATGGGGTGCCCATCTTCTCATGCATGCAAATGAGAAGCAAAAATAGATTCCTCTATTTCCCTCTTATAATCCTTTTTTCTCCCTGTTCCCCGCACCATCTTTGTCTCCCTTTTGGAGTCCTCGGTGCTTGGGGTCCCCTCGACGACACAGCCACAAGGAGAACATGGTGATAAGAAATAGTAACTCTCATGTCATGAACACCATGAGGGCTAGATGATTTCTTTACCTTGATCACAATCTATACAATGACACTACAGGGTAAACCTTATTATCCTCATTTTAAATGTAGGAACTGAGTCTAGAGAGGTTAGTAAATAGTGGAACTCAAATTTGAAACCAAATTTATCTGGTTCCAAAGACCAAGCTTCCCTAAACTCCATTATTTCCAATGGGGGAAGATGGAAGCCCAAATATCCCGTATTTTACCATAAAGGACTAGACAGATCTCCAGTTTCAAAGCACTTGAAGAAGTTCTTAAGCAATGGCAGGGTTTGGTGTTTCTTCCCCTTTCATCTTGTCCCCTCCTCTGTGAAGCCTTTTTCATTTCTCATAGCTGATGAGCCATTTCTTTGTGACAGCTTTTACACTTTTGCATTCTAGTTATCCACTTAAAGTTTGGACTGTGAACTTCTCCGTGGTGTAGAACCACACCACTGAGTACTGGAGTCTCGGTGGCCAGTAATACCTGCTGCAGAGAAGGGAGTCAATAATTTTGGTTCTTGCAGCCTCCTAGGTAGACCTACAGGTTACAGACTTTCTTCTGACATATCCAGTGATCTACCCGGTTGTGACTTTCTCTCAGGCATATGTCACCTGGCCTGGCTAAAACCTGTGCCACAGGTAAACACTATCTCTAGTCACTGTAACCCTACACGGTGGACATAATTATCCTTTTTTCTACAGACAAGGAAACTGAGGCTCAAGAGAAGTGAAGTGACTGACTTACAGCCACACAGCTAGTCAGTGACCAAATCAGGACTATCTGCTTGGATCTAACCAATTTGCAATCCTCCTTTAAGGCTCAAATGAAAGAGAAACAAAAAATAAGCAGATGATGTGATCCCTGCTCTCCCACAACAGTGCTTGGAGAAACGAGGGTGAGTCCATCAGGGAAGGACCCGCGCTGCAAGACTGGAAACAACTGAGCCCTGAGCTGGACAGAGAGGGGGCAGAGGCGAGTGCACACTGGGGACCAAGGGGCAGCTTCTGGGACAGACTGGGCTTGAGCTGGCCCTGAAGATGCGCAGAACAAAAAGGAACTTTCAAGAGCTTGGGCAGGAGGGGACGGGGATGAGGCGAGTTTGCTGAGCACCCACTGGGTTCCTGCCCAGGGCTGGACAACATGCATGTTAACTCTTGAATTCTGATAGAACCATCGGGTAGGGAGAATTTTTTTAAATCTTTGTTGTATAGCAGAAGCAGCATAGTCACACAAGTAGTAAGTAGTAAAAACAAAGGTGGTAATGGGCAGAGTGTGTCCAGCCTTCAGGAACCTCCCTCTGCTGTAGGCTTCTGGTTGCGGGTGCCGGGATACGAAGGACCACTCCAGAGACCCTGCCTTCAAAACTGCCCTGACGCGGCCCCTGCCACTGCCACATAGACGTAAGGAAGAGTGGCTGAATCCCAATGACTGCATGGAGTAAATCCGCTATACTATGTTCCACTGTCTACTCTTCATTGTCCAATCTGTAACCCCCTGGCCGGCCATAAATACTTACAATTATTTTCTTCCATCATGCTCTAAGCCACTAATTAGAGCAATTACTTCAAAGTATAGTTAAGGTAAATTATGCTAGCATGGAGTAAACCATAGCCTGGTCCCCATTTGGGCTTCCCTCTGGGCTCCTTCGTCTTCTCTTGGTTTCATTTCCCAGGCCAATATCCACCCAGTCTGCCAAAATGTTCGAATTCTCTGACGAGGCCACACCCTCCTGTCCACCCTGACTTTAGGCAGGGTAGATGTCAGCATTAAATGAATATTTCCATAGATTCCGATTTGGCTGGTCAGATCTCTGATCATTTCCAACTCCCCTGTAACCAACTACACTCTCTTCTCTTCTCGTCTTGCTTAATTTCAAGGCCTGTCTCCCAGGCCTGGAGGCCTGGGCATCTGTTGCTTTGTCATGATAGCCCCATTCGCATGAAGATGTATTTTTAAAGACATTGCCCCTGGCTCACCAAGAGAAGCTGCACACGGTGGGGAAAAGAGCTCAGCCCATGAGACCTACGTTCAATGCAAGGCCCCGGCTCACACTGGCTGTTGAGTGGGGGTGGGGGGGTCACTTCCACCTGCGGGGCCTGGGCCTGCTCTACGGCAAGGTGAATGCTAACACCTGTCTCGGAGGGTAAGTGGGAAGGAGACATGAGGGTGCTCTAAAAACTGTTAATCGCTCTCCAGTTGAAATTGCTTATTTTCACTCTGTAAAGCTCTGACCGTATAGGGAAAGAAGTGGTAAAGTCCATAGTGAGAGAAATGTATTCCTGGCAGATGCTCTGATTTAAGGTGCATAGGTGTTTGGCAGTGGAGGTAACGGTGTCGTTGTTGCTTTGTTTTGCATGGGTTTATTCTTTCAGGAAGCCTACCTGCATCCTCAATCATCTCGTCCATGCCCTAAATGGGTCCACACAGAGCCGGGCAGCAGGGTCTCGCTCCAGCCTTTCCTCTCCTTGGCTGTGACACTTACCTGACTCCGCGGGTCACCCTCACTGGGCACTGGCTGCTCGTGGTTCCCTGAGGCAGGGACTGTCTGCTCCCTCGACCCTCCCCACCCCGCCAAGGGCAGCAGCCAACCCAGAAGCCAATTTACCGTGACACAAATAAAGCCCAAGTTTCAGGACCCCTCACTTGCGCAGGCCCCTTCCGAAGCCCTGAACCCCATTTTGTGTTCTGTTATGGACTGAACTGGGTCTCCCCTGAATTCCTGTTGAAGTTCTAACCCCCAAGTACCTCAGAACATGACTACTGTATTTGGACATCAGATGTCTAAAGAGGTAATTAGGTTAAAATAAGGTCGTTAGCATGGGCCTTAATTTAATATGACAAGTGTCTTCACAAGAGGAGAAGATGAGGACACAGACACACACAGAGGGGCAACTATGTGAGGACGCAGGGAGAAGGTGGCCGTCGCAATCCCAGGAGAGAGGCCCCAGAAGGAACCTGCCCTGCTGACTCCCGGACTTCACACTTCCAGCCTCCAGAACTGTGAGAAAATAAATCTCTGTCGTTTAAGCCCCCAGTCCGTGGTACTTGGCGTCGGCAGCCCAAGAAAGCTCATGCATGCTCTTTTCTTTAAGATCGGCAACGATGCAAAAGCCCAGCGAACCACACACCGGACCTGCACCGGCTGCCAGGTGAAGTCATGATGGGCTCACACGCCGATGGCCGGTCAGAGCCTCTCGGGGAAGGGGCTGCGTGGGCGGGGGATGGACAGAGAAGACTTTTACTGCAGAGAGAATCAGAGCTTCATAAAGGGAAGGGAGGGAGTTCCTGACACGAAGGCCCAATGCTCAGTGTGACTCATATCTCGCGGTGGAGTTGTTCTTGGGCCCCGTGTCACCAACCAGCACTTCCTTCTCTCGGCTGCTGCTCAGTTTGCTGAGGTGTATGTGACAGCGCATGTGGCGGTGCCCAGCACCTGTCCCCGCGTCCCCAGTGTGACTTCCGTCTCCCTGGGCCTCTGAAAAGAAGGGATGAACAGAGCCAGAAATGGGCCCACATCAAAGTGACAACTGCAGAAAATCAAAGCAGTTTCTGGAAGCCTGTCTAAAACGCCCAGCTTGCAGGGCAAAGGGCTACCAAGAAGACTCTGATTTAGGAAAATTACAGGCTGTTTAGCTTCTCAAGTTATCTTACAATCACCAAGTTGAGAGAGAAGCAGATGGCGGCATCTACCCAAGATCTCTAAAAAGGAAAGCAAGGGGCAGAGGTTAAAAACATGTATTATTTATTTCTCAAAGGGGAAAGAGAGATTTTAAAGCATAACGGCAGTTAACGTTTGGACGGTGCAGTGTGCGAAACACTCGCACCTTCTCCATCTCATACAATGTTCGTAACGACCTCACAAAACAGCGACCCGATCGTTTTCCCCTTTGACTAGACAAGGGAGCTGAGACCAAAGTCTGCACAGACAATAGTATCATTAAACTTTGAGCCTTTGAATCTAAACGTCTTTGTCATCATAGTGATACGTTTATATGCATAGCCCCTCCCACATGTGGCTGGAAAATACTTTGTGCTTATAATTTGTAATGAGAAAATGGTTTTTCAATCAAAAGCATTTCTAGAGGTATTTATTTCCTAATATTCAGGCTCAGGCTGACCCCTTCTGCCAACATCTGGAGTTGGAACCCACCCAGCTTGATGGAGACCGTGACTTCCTCTCCTCTGTGCCCCACGCCCTTAGGCAACCAGTGCACTAAGGCACCCTAAACACCTACCTGGGGTAGCCTAAGGATCCAACAGGTCTCACTCTTGAAGGCTGAGATATTTTCTAAATCCACTTATTAATAATAAGCTATAGACCTTCTGAATGGGGAATTCAGCTTGAAAGAAAATACATATATATAATTTCCTCCACATCTTTGACCCAGGGTAACCTGGAAATGCCACCACCAGGGCCCGTAGAAGAGGAAATGCTAGACGCAGCCAGCTTGGCTCGGAAGGCAGGCCTGGCCTGCACTTGCAAACCTGGACAAAGTCAAGATGAATCATACCTTTCTTCCCAAATGTGAACCCTGAACCCCTGCCAAGGTCTGTTTTGGTTTTTATTGAGGGAGTAACACGGCCACACCCCAGGAGCTTGGCTCACTCACTCATGGAGCCAAGTCTTGGAAATGTTTCATGTTTGCAAATCTTTGAGCTTGATGAGCTGTGACGACGTTTGCCCAATGCAACTGGTCCTTTATTCTCGGGTCTGGGCATTTCTGAGCAGGATACACCCATAAACACAGATAGCATCTGCCCCGGAGGGTTCAAGGGCTTTGTTATGGTTGTTATCATGGAGGGCTGTGGTTTCCTTTTGTTTTATAAAACCCACAAAATTACTGTTATGCTTTTCTAACAACAACACCATGTTGTTTAAAATGTTTGAGCTGGGATTCAGAAGGCCTGGGTACAAGGCCCAGCTCTGAATTTACTCTCTTTGTAACCAGAAGGAAGTCAATAAACCTGTTGGAGTCTCAGTTTTCTCATCTGTAAAATGGGGAGGCTAACACCCATTTCACAGATTGGGCTCATGCACTTCCTGCTTCCCTTGGATGTTATAAGGCCCCAAACCAAAGCATTTGTGAAAATAAAATCGCAAATTACAAAATGAATTGCAAATCACTGTATCAATGGAATAGAGGCCATTTTTTCAATTTTGAACCTAAAGAGAAATGCTACACTAGGCCAAGTGACATATGCCTGAGAGAAAGTCACAACTGTGTAGATCATTAGATATGTCAGAGGAAAGTCTGTAACCTGTTGGTCTACCTATGGGGCTGTAAGAAACAAAATTACTGACTCCCTTCTGTGCAGCAGGTATTACTGGCCACCGAGACTCTAGTACTCAGCGGTGCGGTTCTACCCCATGGAGAAATCCACAGTCCAAACTGCAAGTGGATAACTAGAATGCAAAAGTGTAAAAGCTGTCCTGAAGAAATGGCTCATCTGCTATGAGAAATGAAAAAGGCTTCACAGAGCAGGGGACACCTGTGTTGGATGTTGAAACGGCAGGAGAGATTTCCTAATAAAGCAAGCAAGTCACTGCACAAAACCCAAAGAAAGAACATGACAAGGCCTTTCGGAAGAGGCTGCTGTAATAGACGCAGACGTCCCTGCACAGGGCTGGGCGGGTCTCGGAGCAGGGAGCAGAGATGGTGTCGGAGGGACAGCTTAGCTCTCGGACAAACCCAAGCTCCCCCTCCTACGTGATGGGAGAGAGAGACAGGAAGAGGAGAGTTTAAGGGGATGAGAAGAGGTGAAAGGATGGAAAGAGACTAACAAAGAAAGATGTGCCCAGGAAAATCTTTCCTCCCCTCAGGAGTGAAGGAAAGAGTTGATGCATTCTCCAACTTTGGTATTTCCCACTGTATCCTACATTCGTGACAAATGGCAAGTCACTGAGCTTCTCGGAGTCTGTTTTCACAGATGACAAATTGTGACGAACCCTCCAAATGTTACCACTATCATTGCAGGTGGCAGGTCTCCAGGAAACTCTCGATCGACTAGGCAGCTGGGAGGCCCCCGCCACTGTTCCCAAGGTGACGTGCTGTAAAGGGAAGTTCATGTTTCAGTGCCGTGGAGGAGTTTTACCGTTTGATTTTTGCCTCCCAACTGGTGGCGTTAGAATTGTCTTCCCTTCGTTCTCCTTGTCCCCAGCTGCAGGGTCTGAGCACCGGCAGCTCAGGCCCATGCGCCAGGCCCCGTCCCCTCTGGGGGATGAAGCGTCTTATCCTTAAACCAGGACCATCTGTGCAAAGTGACTGGGAGGCACAAAAAGTGCTGCAGCCACAAAATTCCAGCTTTGGTTTTGGCTTTCTGGCAACAAAAGAAGAAAATCGCAGCTCTTGTTTCTCCAAATATTTCCTCCTCCCCAGTCTGCCCCGGCCTCGCTGCAGCTCTAGACGGGGACCCTCTGATGTTTTCGTGGCCGGCTCCTTCAGCGGCCTGCGGAGACGTTGCTGGAATGTGCATTAAGGTCATGGTATTGGCTGGGCATAAAATGAGTTTTTCAAAAAGGACAAACTTTGTAAATTCTGGCTCGTTCCAACATAGGTGTATAGAAAAAACAGAAGAAATGTTTTTTTTCTGTGTTCAGGTCTTGCCAAGACCCAAATATGAAAAACAATTTTTTTTTTTTTTTTTGCCACAGAAGGTGTCTGTTAAGACACTTGAAGTGAGTCCAGAGAAAGATGAGTCGTGAGCTCTGAAAGTGTCTCGCCCGCTTCCTGCCAAGAGTGGCCGGCAGCGCTCCGCACACTGCGTCCGCCCACGCTGCTGTAACCAGGGGCTCCCGTGCAAGGCACCTGACAAGGCCTGCAGTCTGGGCTCCCTCCGTGGGGTGGGACCAAGATATTTGCAGAGAGGAGTGAGGGATGTTGGGAAATTCGCTCTCCTCCACACCACAGGAAGGTTGAGAGATCCAAACCAAACCAGAGCGTGATCGAGTGTCAGGAGATGTAAAATACTGTGGTTTAGGGTGCACAAACGTTTTTAGCTATAAATACCCTTTGGATTGTTCCAATGCATTGAGCCAAAACCTAAATGCTGTGGGGTTTCACCCAACCGAATGTTTCCTTAAATAAACACAGTGCGAGGGCAAAAATCACCAAAATGAATTTGAAAGAACAGCGATGGATCCCACGCAGACGACCTGCCTGCAGGGAGATGGTGCGTCCGGCCCACGGCAGCAAGTGCGCAGCTGAGGGCCTTGGGTGGGCTGGGCACCGGCCAAGCTTGCTCAACTCCACCCGTGCCTTAGACCTTCCACCAGAAACCCCAGGAGGAGGATACTGGTGCCCTGCAACGCAAAAACGAAGGAGCCACACGCTCCAGAAAGTTTGAGAAACCAGCTCCAGACTGGAAGTGAAGACTGTCTGGCCCCGAAGCCCACCATCCGCCAGGGCACCCACTGCCCCCGCTGCAGGTGTCTGTTTCTCCACCAGCGGGGACTTCTCCCAGGGGCACTTGGTACCTGGGACGTCATCTGAGTTTCCTGGGCTGCCATAATGAATGACTACAGACCTGAGGGCTTAAGACAACAGACATTTATTCTCTCACAGTTCTGGAAATTAGATGTCTGCAATCCAGGTGTCTTCAGGGTTGCTTACTATTGAGGGATTTGAAGGAAAATCTGCTCCACGCGTCGCTCCTAGCTTCTGGGGGCCACCATGAGTCTCGGTTTTCCTTAGCTTGTGGCTGCATCACTACGACCTCTGCCTGCAGCTTCGCAGGGCGTTCCTCTCTACATCTGAGTCCGTCTCTTCTCCTCTTTTTAAAGGGGCAGCAGTCATGCTGAATTAGCGCTCACTCTAATTTAGTATGACCTCATCCTAACTTGATTACACCTGCAAAGACCCAATTTCCAAATGAGGCCACCTTCACAGGTACCTGTGGCTAGGACTTCAATGTATTTTTGGTGAGACATAAGCCAACCCATAACGAGATAATAAACTCATATTTCTTGAATGAATCAAAAACCAAAGCGATCCTTCAATGGGTCAGTGCTCTGGGAACCTCTCTGGGCACACCGGGTTCCTGAGCACTGCTGCTCTGTCTTCCTGCCACGGCCTGGAGACACCAGTCAGGGTCACCAAAGCTGGCACCAACCTGGGGCCCTCCTGTGTCCAGATGGAGAGAAACCTCCAGGCTCATAAGACATCACACTCCACTCCCTTTTCCTCCAAAACCTGCACAGTGGAGGTGGGAAGGTTCCAGAAAGAGTAAGAACGTTAATCTAAGAGCCACTTCTTGATCTATGAGTCAGAGTACAGGAAGAATGCTTGTTATCATGAAAAAAAAATTCACTCAGCAGGAGCAAAAACTAAACCTCAAATTTTTGAAATGCACCAATTACTTGTATACCTATCAACCAGTAAGATCACAAAGAAATATCAGCTTAGACTTGTGCTACTTTAGCTATAAAATAATTTTTGTTTTGTTTTTAATAACTGATTTTTCAAGAATGTAATCATATATACAAACACATATACATTTTGTATCCTACCTCCAAGAGAGCTCCAAATGAGGGTGTTACTAGCCAAGAAGCTAACATCAACAAAAATGTATAAAACGTGGTTAATAAAGCCCAAATTAAGGAAGCTGTTGAAAGTAGCTAGGAAAATGATGTAAGCCCATTCAGGCAATAAGCATTTGCATGTACTGTTAAATATAATTTCCACCAGGTGCACGAAGCACATGAGTAATTATAGATTAGGAAAAAAATTAAGTGATAACCTTTTTTTGGCATGGACACCACCTCCTCTGATTATGGGGCAGTGTTCTGAGGGGTGAAATGCCCTCTGCAAATGCCAGCGGGTGGTGTAGACATTGCCTTCAGTGTTCCACACAGCCTGGGCTGCGTGTGACACAGTCACCCAGGGGTTGACTCAGCCTCCATGTTCTTGCATCTCTCTGGAATCACAGGGCTCGTTCAAGCCTGTGGTTCCTGGAATATGCTCCAAAGAACCCTGAGTTCTAACATCAAAATCAAAGAAAGCTTGCCTTTTCCCAATTTGCAGGAAATGAATAGAAATTTCTCGGAGCTAAGTTTCACTCTGTATTTTTTCTTGTAAGTATTTGGAACTCACTACTTGTGGCCACTAGGAAGTACCAGAGAGGACAGAACTAATGAGCAAGTCATATCACCCCAGTGTGCCCACTGCCCCACGCACACACCACCCCTCACTGCACGCCAGGAAGCGGTAACGCCAGTTTGCATTTGCATATCGATGCCCCACTCCACTCTGCCGGCGGTGACAGCAGGGGCCCTTGCAGCTCTGGGCACTGGTGCTTGTCCCAGGGCATGGCACCTGTGAACTGACAGGAAATGTTTCTGTAAGAATGAGCAGATGAAAATGCAAATCAAAACCACAATAAGATACCACCTCACGCTCATTAGCATGGCTATCAAAAAAAAAAAAAAACCACGCAAACATAAGATAACAAGCATTGGCAAAGACGTGGAGGAGTTGGAACCCTGTGCATTGCTGGTGGGAGTGTAAAATGGTGCAGCCACTGTGGAAAACAGTATGGAGGTTCCTCAAAAAATTAAATACAGAGTTACCATATGATCCAGAAACTCCACTGCTGGGCATATGTTCAAAAAAATTGAAAGCAGGATCTCAAACAGACACTTGTACGTCCGTATTCACAAACAGTATTATTAACAATAGTCGAAAGGTGGGAGCAGCCCAAGTGTCCATCAGTGGACGACTAGATGAACAAAATGTGATACGTACATGCCATGGAATAGTATTCAGTCTTACACAGGAAAGGAATTCTGACACATGCTGACATGCGTGAACTTCGAGGACATTATCCTAAGTGAAGTCAACCAGTCACAATCAAATTCACAGAGACAGAAAGTAGAATGGTGGTGACCAGGGGAGGAATGAGGAATTATTATTAAATGGGTGCAGAGTTTCAGTTTGGGATTACGAGAAGGGTTCTGGAGATGGATTGTGGTGATGGTTACATAAAAATGTGAATGTACTTAATGCCACTGAACTGTAGACTTAAAAATAGTTAAAAGGGTAAATTTAGTATTATGGATAGCTCAACAACTTTTTTGAAAAGGAAGCAGATGAATGTCAACATTTAACAGCACAAGCACACAGCTTCCAACAACCCGTCACCTAATAAGCTTTAGTAACTTGAGAGCAAAGTTGCTAGCGTACAACTTGGTGGGTATTTTAAGAATGTTTAAAAAAAAGTTATAACTTGTTTTTTAATACAGAGATATAGAGAGAGGGAAAATATTGGTTCCTGATCCCACCACTCATACAATCAAGATAATCCCAACTGACCATACTTTTTAGAGAAAAAATAATATCATGCACTTAAGTAGACTATTCAGCAGTGTGCAATGCTCTCAAATGAAAAGCAAAAGCATCTTTGGCTTCCCAGTCCCTCTCCCAAAAGATAGTCACTATTAACAATTGCTTAATATATCCTTTAAAAAACAGCAATGACACGTGATGCTCAGACTTTGACTAATGTTACTCTGGTGCATACATATACATATATATAACTTTTAATTTTCTTTTAGTGTGTTTACCTTTGCATTTTATTTTATATTTACATTTTAAGAATGTATACAGTTTAGTTCATACACTGTGCATTTTTCAATATTTAACTTTTTTCCCTTAAAAATATTCTTAGGGATTTTTTTTTCATATTAGGTTATACTAAGCTACTTGATGACTGTTTAGTATTCCTGTGTACACATTTAGTCCACTTCCAAGGTTGTTTTTATTGTTTTTCTTTCGTTTTGTATTTTTTTAACTCCATCAGGTATTCATAGCAATGAAATTAGTAGACCAAAATACAAGCAATTTGTATTTTGATGGTCATTGGCAAATTGCAATCCACGATGGTAGCAACAGCCAACACTCCCACAGGTGGGTGAGCATACCTGTTCCCCGCCCACAACCTGTCACTAGCAACACTTTCCATGAACCAGTGTTTCAACACTTGCCTTCCCAAGGAAGAAAAAACACGGTATCTCATAACTTTTATTTGAATCTCCTTAACTATGAGATATAATGAACATCTTTTAACATGGTTCTTACCCATTTTTCTTTTCCTTTAAATTACTTGCTCATATTCTGCATTGACTTTTCTATTCCTTTATGTCTGTCTCTTTGAGGAGCTCTTTAAAGATTAAGAAAATTGGCCTTTCATTTGTCACATCTGTTGCAGATATGGTCCCCAGATTTGTTTGGTTTCCTTTGTTTTGGCTCCTCTGTGCCAAAGAGAAATTCCAAATTTTTATATAGTCATATGTATATATCTTTTCTTTTACAGCTTCTGGGTTTTCTATCTTGCTAAGAAAGCTTTTCCCTACTCTAAGTTTAAAAATAAATGCAGCCAAACTTTTAAACAGACTATCTTTGCTCTGTTCGTGCAAGAGTGTGCCAGTGGAGTTGCCTTGAATGGGATGAAATATAAAATAGACAGTGAAAATGGGAATGTCAAGGCCAGCTATTAGAGTGGGAGAGAATAATATTTATGTCAACCAGCACTCAACAAGTGTATGAAGACAATTCAGGGGGAAACAATAGTATTCTCAATAAATGACACTGGGACAACTGGATGTTTTACAAAATTGTTGCTTTACAACAACATGCAAAAAGTGAAGTTGGACCCCTACTTCTCATGATGTAAAAAAAATCAACTCAAAATAGATCATAGACCTAAATATAAAAGCTAAGATTATAAATATTCTACAAGAAAACATAAGAGTAAATCTTTGTGCCCTTGGATTAGGCAACAGTTTCTTATATATGACACTAACAACACAGGTGGTAAGAGGAAAAAAAAAATAGATAAATCGGAATTCATAAAAATTAAAAACTTTTGTGTTTCAAAGAACTTCATCATAAAAGTGAATATACAACCCACAGGAGAAGAGATATTATTTGCAAATCACATATTGATAAAGGGACTTGTATCTCACATATATATATGATATATATAAGATATATATACTTTTATTTGAATCTCCTTAACTAAGAAGTTTACTGAACATCTTTTAACATGGTTAATACTCATTTTTATTTTCCTTTAAATTACTTGCTCATATTCTGCATTGACTTTTCTATTCCTTTATGTCTGTCTCATTGAGGAGCTCTTTAAAGATTAAGAAAATTGGCATATATATATATATCTTTATATATATAACCCACATAGAATGCAACAACAAAAAGCCAAATAACCCATTTTTAAAAAGTCAAAGGATTTAAATGGACAACTCTCCAAAGAAGATATACAAATGGCCAATAAGCACATGAAAAGATGCTTATCACCATTAGTCAATAGGTAAATGAAAATCAAAAATACAATGAGATACTACTTCACACTCACTAAAATGACAAAAATAAAGAAGATAGACACAATACCAGTCCATAAAAGCATTAAAAAGCAAAATGAAAAAAAACAAGTTTTGACAAGGATGCAGAGATGTTAGAACTATCATTCATTGCTGGTTGGATTGCAAATAGTAGATTCACTTTGAAAACCAATTTGGCAGTTCGTCAAAATATTAGACATAGAGTTACCATATAAACCAGCACTTTCACTCCTAGGTGTACACCCATGACAATGAAAACATATACCCCCACAAAAATTTGTACATGAATGTCCATAGCAACATTATTCATGACAGAAAAAAAACAAATGTCCATCAACTGATGAATATATAAACAAAATGTGGTATATTCATACAGTGGAACATTACTCCGCAATGGAAAGGAATGGGGTACTGATTAATGCTACAAGACATACGAACCTTGGAAATGTCATGCTTTGTAAAGAAACCAGTCACAAGAGACTACATATTGCATAATTCCATTTATTTGAAATGTTCAGAGTAGGCCAATTTATGGAAACAGAAAGTAGAATAGTAGTTGCCTAAGTATGGGTACGGGCTGGGAGAAACGGAAAGTGACTCTTAAGGAGTTTCTTTCAGGGTGATACAATTTTTCTATAGTGTTCATAGCTGTACAACTCTACAAATATACTCAGAAACTCTGAATTGTATGCTTTACAAGGGTGAACTTTATGTCACATAAATCATATCTCAACAAAGTTATTTATTTTAATTTTATTCAAAATAAAATAGGAGGCGAGCCATAGTTTGCCAACTTCTGTGTTAGTCTACCAGCAATTCTAAAATGTTATAATAAAAATTGAAACAACTGGAGACTAATAAATGATAAGAAAGGAAAACGAGTGAGGAGATGGGAGAGGAAGGTCAGAAACAGAGAGAAAAGTCAGAAAAAGACTTACGGAAAAAAAATCACCTTTCTTCCCTCTGCATAATCAGATCTATAGATAAAATGCTCCATTATCCAAGAAAAACGTGAGATTTGACAGTGAGAACCTAGCGAAGTTGGTCCCAGGGAGCTGCGGAGTGGACCAGCAAATGTCAGCACACAAGTGTCTGGCGCGGCTCTTGCTGTTTCCCAGACGATGAGGCCTCAGCCAAGACACTGGGCCACTCTGGACGTCTGTTTCCTTTTCTCTAAAAGAGCAGTGATATCTGTCTTCTCAGTAGCAAGCTCAAACACTTGAAAACCCTTAATTCATTATAAAATGTGAATGTTATTAATATAAAACTAATGTTTCTCTGCTGGTATACCATGATTGATGGTTTATTAGAATTTTTACTTCTAAATATGAATGTAAATAAGCCCAGAGCAGAATAAGAAATTAATGTTCATCTTCCAAATAAAATTTGATAGAATTCGACCTAGTGGACAAAGGTTCCAGTTCAACCTTTGTAATCCCCAGCAGGTCAGGAACATTATTATCTGGGCCAGAGTTTTCTTACCTGACAAATGAAGTGCTGTAATCAGATATTCTCTGTGGTGCCTTCCAACTCTGCAGTTCAAAGATGTCAAAATGTCTCTTAGAAGTCAGGACCTGAGCATGCTCGTAATGACTGCTGTCGTGAGTATCGAAAACGCAAAGCCCTTACTTTTCGGAAAGTGAGTGGCTGATTCGCCATAGGAAGAAGGTAAACTTCTACAGAATAAATGCCCCTTTGCACGGTAATCCCTGGAACAGTTTGCCTAATTCTTTTAGCTTGGCTCATGGTGTTTATTGTGACTCAACATCACTTTCAGTAATGTCGTAAATATACACCAGACAAGTGAGTGGGATGGCAAAGCAATGAGAAAACGCACCTTAACACTGAACCAAGTTGTAAAGCTTAAAAGGCCTATGTATTATTCTTTTAGGGCCTACTTTCCCCCTATCCTTCGTTTCTCTCAAATTTCTTTCCTTTGGCCCTTCAACCAGCCTCTGGTCTCAGACTGTCCCCTAAATGCTGCTTCCTGCCAGATTTGTCAGCTCAGTTGCCAACACTCTGTTTCTGATGTTGGCGTATCTCCATCTCTCCAGGTGTTCTTCCTCTTACCTGTCTTCACCCTGGGCCACACCTTTCAGATTCAGACGTCTTAATTAGCATCAGAAACACAAAGACACCCTTGCTTACTCCCAGCTCCTTTCCCTCTGGCACAGAGTAACTTAGGTGTGTGCAACTGTCAGGTGAGAAAAGTCACAGGCAGTCAAGGAAGCTGGGACATCACCTGGTGCGTTTAGGCTCTACCACCTTGTGGCAAAAGAAATGCCCATCCAAGAAAGCACTGGAAAGTAAACGATATTTACTAAAGCCTCTAGGAGGGAGATTTTTGTGGTGGTACATACAAAAAGCATCCAAAAGATACCTTGGACTTTCTAGAGTCTCGAAGTCTTTCTTCAAGGGAAGAGGGATGGGAGCTGGGAGAAAATGTTGAGAACACACACATGCTCCTGTCTTTGCCCATTTCAGAGTCACCCCTTGAGACCTGCATGGACCTTAGCAAGGAGAAAGTGCGTTTCCTCCATAAAAGGGAAAGAAAGATGAAGTGTCACCAAGTCTTTCTCCTTCCGGATGCTATCAGCCACTAGATGTCCTTTCTCTCCTTTTATGCCACAAGCAAAGTCAATGCCCAGGTGTCTACACTTCACCGAAGTCCTAAGCAGAGCAGGGTTTACTACCAACTAGACCTACTTGCACCAGTCCTGCAGGCAGTGGGACTCAGGCTCCCAAGAAAACTGCTTGTGACCAGCCCTATCAGACCAGAAGCAAATGAGGGCACAGTGTCTCTGATTCCCAGGGGCCCCCCAGCTGGGGTCAGTAATCTATTTATCCCTGCACCAGGCCCCTCGGGAGGCCACATTGTACCAATATTCATTCTGGCTACCCAGGTGCACTCCTGGACTCAGGTGCCGGCTCTGTATGGTGGTTTGTTCTCCAAGAACTGGTGCCACACTTCTTTCTCTTCCCTGTCTCGGATTAGCTCAGCCCGCTGTGAATGAAGAGCCAGCGCTGCTTGGGGCTCTGGGGAAACCTGCTCCTCCAGGCAGGTGTGGCTACCCATCAATCCTGGACTAACCTGATGCAGGCACTTCAGAGCTGCGACACCTCCCTCCAGTGACCTGGTGACGGCCCACTGAGGGCACATGTACAACAATATGGGTAGAGAATGAGCTCCCTGTGCTGCCAGCACGCAGCTGTGGAATGCCCAGGGACCCTGTGGCTCTCACCATGGCTGTCTGCTCTTTCTGGGGCATCCAGGACTGCATCACAGACTCACAGGTCCTGGTGGCCTCAGGACATGGAACGTTACTAAAGCCAGATCCTGCAGACACAGCCGTAACCTCTGCTGCTTCTCTGCCTGTGCCGTTTATCTCCTCAGTGGCTCTCCAGCAAAATTCCCAACAGTGGCTCCAGTCTTTGTCACCCGTCACTCGCCCCAACATTCCCCCAGCTGTAGGGGCTCCTTCCTCAGCCAGCAGAGGGCTTAGCCTTGACCTAATCCAAGCTCATAGGCCACCATTCTCCTCCCCTTCCAGCTAGCATTCATTCAGCTCTGTTAGGAAACCGGGCATCCATCAGCTTGGAGTTTTGCTGGAAGAGTTCATAGAACGTCTCACATTAGTGAATTATATTGCCGTAGCAACATGCGCCCCATCCGAAATATCCAGCCCTGAAGACAGAATCAGCTGGTTATCGTGATTACCTCCATTGGAAAAAAAAAATCTGTTTCCTAGCTTAGCTCCCTTCTCAGCCTCCCTTTGTCTCTGGGTTGAGACTTCAGGGGCCACCACAGCTTACCACGGGGTCAGTCCATACCCCCTTGCGCCCCAGGGCCAACAGAAATGTTAACAGTGCATTCTTGATGGAGTTCCATGGTGATAATTTACTAAGCAGTATCACACAGTATGAGTTAAAAATCTGGAATAACTGCTCCTCAAGCAGAGCTAGACCCCTAGGTGGCTGGTGCCAACAAGGTGTCACATCACAATCCAACACCCCACTCTTCAGTGGTGCTCACCTGGCACAGGTGCCGTCCTCCATGCTCCACGCGTGGTACCTCACTTATCCGGCACACGGCCCTGTCAGAGGATTGTGGTGACTATCCCTATTTCATAAATGAAGAAACTGAGGCACAAAGAGGTTAGACACGTGCTCGAGGTCACACCGCTATGAAGCAGTGGAGTAGAACTTGCCTCGCAATCCCCTGAAGAACTGCATTGCATATTCCATACTTAATACAAATGTGTTTGTTGCAAAACTAAAAATGCATGTATTTAAGCTACAACAGACATCAAGTAAAGCTTAATAAAATATTGCTGGGCAGGGGAGGGTGGAATTCACAGGGCAAGGAACACGAATCTACTCTATGCCAGGCACCGTGCCAGGAGCATCCTGCATGGTACGTCACAGAACCCCGTGACAAACACGTGAGGGAGGTGGCTACATAAGCTCGGTGACTTTGTTCCCTAAAATTTGCATAGTAGCACAATCCTCATAGAGTTGTGAGAATAAAATGAGTTAATATACAATAAGGCAATTAGAACAGAGCCTGGCACATGGTAATCACAACAAAATGACTAATGACCAGCTACTGTCTTTCTTGCTTTCTACAGATGAGACAGATGAAAGCTGTGCTCCCACAGAGCAGCAGAGCGGAGACTTGAATCCAAGTTCGGAACCCAGATTCTAATCAATGTCACAGGCGTACTTGCTGTTTCCTCTCCAAAAAAAGATTCTAAATGGGTGGTTTAATCTCAGTTAGCAATGATGCTATAATAAGAAACGCATTGTTTTAAAGGGGAAAAAGATCTCAGCTTGAAGTCAAAGGACGTGTGCTCAAATGCTAGGTAAAAGGTGGAGAAAGAAGTGTTGAGTTTAGGCACATGGGGGCACTTAAAAGGGAAGTCTGAAGTTCAGAAGAAAACTCAAGGCTAGACATATCTAATGAGGAGTCATTCATTTAGGGGGATGTGGTTAGTGAAACCGCAGGAACGCACGAGATGGGCCCCGAGAAAATGCGTAGAGTTTAAAGAGAGGAGAGCTGGAGGCCCAGGAGAGAACACAGGGAGGAATAATGAGCTGCTGGAGGAAAATAAAGGTTTAGAAAAGGTGGAGCGCGTGCAAGATGGCGGACGAGAAACACCGCCAGATAGAGCGTCTCTGCAGAAAAGAAA
>VBSM01002608.1:167073578-167249399 GCA_008086735.1 Cheirogaleus medius
AGTTATCAGCCCTTTGTCGGATGTGTAGCTTGCAAAGATTTTCTCCCATTCTGTAGGTCATCTGTTTGCTCTCTTGCCAGTTTCTTTGGCTGTGCAGAAGCTTTTTAATTTGATCAGGTCCCATTTATTTATTTTGTTGCTGCTGTGATTGCCTTTGGGGTCTTCTTCATAAATTCTTTGCCCCGGCATTCATATATGCCAACAACAGTAAAAGCGAGAACCAAATCAAAGACTCAATTCCCTTCAAAATAGCAACAAAGAAAATAAAGTACCTAGGAATATATTTAACTAAGGAGGTAAAAGGCCTCTACAGGGAGAACTATGAAACACTGAAGAAGGAAATAGCAGAGGATATAAACAGGTGGAGAATATACCATGCTCATGGGTCGGCAGAATCAACATTGTTAAAATGTCTATACTACCCAAAGTGACCTACAGAGTCAATGCAATCCCTATTAAAATACCATCATCATTTTTCACAGACATAGAAAAAAATAATATTACACTTCGTATGGAACCAGAGAAGACCCTGTATAGCAAAATCAATCCTAGGCAATAAAAACAAAATAGGAGGCATCAATTTACCAGACTTCAAACTATATTACAAGGCTATAGTAATTAAAACAGCTTGGAATTGGCACAAGAACAGGGACATTGACCAGTGGAACAGAACAGAGAACCCCGATATAAAACCTTCCTCATACAGCCAACTAATCTTCGACAAAGCCGACAAAAACATACACTGGGGAAAAGAATCCTTATTCAATAAATGGTGCTGGGAAAACTGGATAGCCACATGTAGAAGACTGAAACAGGACCCACACCCTTCACTTCTCACAAAAATCAACTCACGATGGGTAACAGACTTGAACGTTAGGTGTGAAACTATTAGAATTCTAGAGGAAAACGTTGGAAATACCCTTCTAGACATTGGCCTAGGCAAAGAATTTATGAAGAAGTCCCCAAGGGTTTTCTTTTCAGTGTAGCATTCTGCAATTTGCTAAGCAGGGCTTCATTCTCACTCAAAAAATCCAGAGAATTCTATCCCTTTTACCTTACTACCATCATCATCAACCATCCAGTGAACACGTGCAGAGCGTTGACTTCAGGTTACAGCTCGGCAGAGCCCACAGCAAGGTGGAAGGAGCACAGGCTTGGGTTTGGTTCTCAGCATTGCCACTAACCATGTGGCCATGGCCAAGTTCCCTCATCTCCCCAAGTGCACTTTTGCCGGCTGTTGTGAGGTTTTAATGAGATATTGAACAGCCTAACGCAAAGGAAATGTTCACCAGTCACCAGGTGAATCCTCACCTTAAGTCCTAGACCCTGCCCTTGGGGAATGCGCAGTCTAAACAGAGAAAGAAACCTCCCACGGAAACCAAACCCAGAGGCCTTGCACGTGAGCCCTAAAAGAGAACCCTGCATTAAGAGAGACTGCTGACCCAGAAGCTCTGACTCTGATCCCTGAATGTCACCCTTCCCCTGGGCCTTCCACCCCCAGATTCCAACTACTCCTTGCAGGCCTCTTGGAATCACAAACAGGTGCGCTTGATTTGCACTTGGTCCAACGACAAGGGAAAACAGTCAGAACAAACCGTTCTCATCTTTCAGAATTCTCTTTCACAAGAGCTGTCCAGTCTTACTATGACAACAGCAAGTAGTAATATCACAGTGAAAACCCACAGACTGTGCAGGAAGCAGATGAGACTGCGGGCAGATTTCACAGGCCTTCAGCTGGGTATAGAGACACCCAAACAAGTGCCACCCCTACAGCAAAATGATCTAAAACTGCACTTTTACCAACAGTCATTCAAATCTGCTTAGAAGAATCACTACACAGAAATTAATGAGTAATGAAGAAAAATTCTAATAGGGAACAGACAGAAACTACTTTCATTTTAAATTCACACACATTTATAAACATGCTCCTCTGAAATTTGGAGAAAGCAAACTAGAAATCAGAACAAGTATGCCTAGATTGGGAATGTGCACGACTAAGCAGAAATGGGAAAGGGCCGGGCAAAATACACTTGTCCCTCCCACGTACACAATAGTGATGAAAATTTATCAGCTACTAAGCCACAAAGCGAAACAACAAATTCCAAAAGAATCTGCTTTGATGCTGGGTGGGGACAGCTCCCCCAGAGCAGTTTTGCGTTTGCTTCTGATATGCAGACCCTAGAGTTTTACTGAACCCAGTTTGGTTTTTGATTTTTTTCCACTTCCAATTCTGATCACATGCAAGTGCCAAGCGTTTGGTTGCTACCCATTGAATGCGTCACAGAATTTCTCCCAGAAAAGTCTATCCCAACTCAGAGCCCTGGCAGAGAGAAGCCCCCTAACATTTCCCACGAGATGGGATTTATCTTCAGACCCCCAAATTCTGCTTCTCTTTAAATCTAAGAGTACTGATGAGAAATCACATCGTTTTCTAAATTTCTTCTTTCTCTACAACACCCTGGGATCAGGAGGGTCAGAACTATACCAAGCATGCCAGAGATGTTGCATTTTCTTCCTTGGACCCTGCCTATCAAAGGGTATAATGTCACTTTTCCCCCTTTCTTTGTCTGGTTACTTTGCTGCTGATGAGTCTTTCTTGGCTTTTATAACATTTGCTCCCTCGGCTGGTCATTGAGAGAGAGATTCTGCAGCCCATCTTCAGATGACCACCCCGCCTGAGAGTCCCTGTATCAGCAAGAACTTATGAAGAAGCTTCTCTCTTCCCAGCCTGTGCCAACCCTACTGGAAATAAGAAATAACTTTAAAAGATACATCTCCAGGAGCTTATTTTGATTGAGTTACTAAGTAATAAGGACATGGTTAAAAGCTCCAATAATAGGGCTTAACAAGTAGAAATAAAGAATGGTCTCCTAGGAAAGGTAATAAACTGCACCAGTCCTGATAGAAGAGTAATCACAATCGGCACCTCATCAATTTCAAAGTGCTTTTGTGTTCACACTCTTGTCAGAGCCTCACCCAGCCCAGGGACTTGCAGCGTCTGAAAAAACCAAGTGACTTGCCCGTGATCAGAGCCAAGGCTGTGGGGGAACTGGAGTTGGAGAGGGCGGGCTTGGGGTGAGATGGGATTATCACACACATAGAAATTGAGCTGACCACAGAGACCAATACGGGGAAACGCTGATTCGCACAAAGTTAAACAGGGTGAATTATTAATTCCTCAAATAAAATTTAACAAAACAGATTATTATATTTTGGTTTAAGAGTAAGTTCTATGGTATCCAATATGCTTTTCCACTGCCAGTAAATGGATTCATAAACAAACTGTTCAGGAGCACAACTATTGCATAAATTCTGGCTACAAAGGTGTGTTTCAAAGCGAGAGAAGGTCTGCAACGTCTCAGTGGCAAAACCGGTCCTAGAAGTCCCAGGTTATTCTCTTACCAGCTCCAGCACAACTGTTCTCTTCCTAGCACTGGATCCAAGCTAGATTCTGTTGCTAATTAGAAAAAATATTTACAGGAGTGAGAGAAAAGCCATGCAGGGCACTGAAGGGCAAAAAAAAATCAGATTTATCTTTTTTGAAATTCATGATTTTTGATCAGAGATATAACATAGAGGAGTCGATAAAGCAGGACTTTGGGGGTCAAATTTCAATTTATCATCTTTGAAATGAGGAGAATAGAACCAACACATTCAGAATTCTTGTAAAGAATGCGGCCGGGCACGGTGGCTCACGCCTGTAATCCTAGCACTCTGGGAGGCCGAGGTGGGCAGATCATTTGAGCTCAGGAGTTCGAAACCAGCCTGAGCAAGAGCGAGACCCCATCTCTACTAAAAAATAGAAAGAAATTAATTGGCCAACTAAAATATAGAAAAAAATTAGCCGGGCATGGTGGCGCATGCCTGTAGTCCCAGCTACTCGGGAGGCTGAGGCAAGAGGATTGCTTGAGCCCAGGAGTCTGAGGTTGCTGTGAGCGAGGCTGACGCCACGGCACTCTAGCCGGGGCAACAGAGTGAGACTCTGTCTCAAAAAAAAAAAAGAAAAGAATGTTTAAAATACCAACTGTTTGGGACATAGTAGATGCTCCATTTTTTTAAAAGTATCTAGATAGGGGTGAGTTTTCTAGAGCTCCCATGGACTGGTTGGCTTACATAAGAGAAAACTTATTTTTTTACAATTCTGGAGGCTAGAAGTCCAAAATCAAGGTGTCAGCAGGGTTGGTTTCTCCTGAGACCTCTCTTCTTGGCTTGCAGATGGCTAAATACAACGTGATTTTCTCTGAATGAGCTAACATGGATGACAAAGCAAAAACCAATATGATATCTTTCTGTTAAGAACCTAATTATGTCTCCCAGATCCATATGTTGAAGCTCTCACCCCCAATGGGACTGTATTTAGAGATAGGTCCTTTAAAGAGGTAATTAAGGGCACAGGTGTGGGGTCCTATTCCAATAGGACTGTTTTTCTTATGAGAAGAGGAGGTTTGGATGCAGACGCGTGTGATCACAGACAAGGCCATGTGAAGGCACAGCAATACGACCGTCTGCAAGCCAAGCAGAGTGGTCTAAGGAGAAACCAACCCTGAGATCTTGGACTTGCAGCCTCCAGAACTGTCAGAAAACAAATTTATTTTGTTGAAGCCACCCAGTCTGTGGTATTTTGTTATGGCAGCCCAAGAAAACTAATACACTTCCTTTCTGAGGAGACTGGCCAAGAAAAAGAAACCTAGATGTTTCACCTATTTGGCAATTTTAAGTTGAGTTCTCTCAGATGTATCAGCAAGCTAAGAAGGAAAAAGGAAAAATCATCCAACATGATTGTGTGTGGCTGTGTGTAGAGGTGTTTGCTTAAAGCAAAGAAGTTACTGAGATATCCAATGTTCATCCTTGATATTTTTTTAACAAATATTTATGGAGAAGACTAGCCACATGTTGGACACCATCCTTCTCATATAGTATCTAGTTTCATCTTGTTCTTTTCCTTATAATACTATTAGGAATTAACATCCCATTTTTACTGCCTAGAAAGAAAGACTTTATGTGCCTTGCCCAAGGTCAGCGAACTGCTATGGGACAAAGCTGCATTTCCATCACAGGATTCTCAGGCTTCGAAGACTGCACACACACCCAGCACAAGAATCACAAACTTTTAGCACCTACAATAACCCCAGGTCTGTTCAAAGAGATTTACATATGTTAACTTATTTCATCTATACACAGCCCTTCCACGTAGGTACTATTATTATTATTATATTATTTATTATCTCATTTTACAGATAAAAAAAATAGCAGCTATAGAGGGGGTGAGGAAGTCAGCCTAGGTCCCACGCTTCCTCTTATTACATGGATGCATAGCGTGTGCAGGGCTGATGTCCTGCCCAGCTGGGGTTCGATACGATCCTGGCCTGCATGCGCCTCGGCTCCGATGGGCGGATGAACCCCCGGCTCCTCGCGCCTTTCCCACTCCTTGGACTTTACTGCTCAGACTTCATCTGATCAACAACACAGCCAAGACTAAATGTTAAGATGTTTTAAGCCATATGGAGATTTTCTCTTTGACAAGAGGGAAATTGAACCCTAATGCACGCTTCCTTTAACACAAAACGGGATCTCAATTAACCCCAAATTTTTATTTTGCACTTTTACAGAGATAGCTTTTGCAGCTGACAAACCCAGCAATAACTAAGTACATTCAGCTGCAGAAATCCCTTCTGTGATTGGGGCTCTCGAGAGTCAAGCCTCCTCGCGGCTGTGTTAACCTCCCCATGCACTGAGCGAGGGTCCTGGGGCATAAAGAGAGAGGCCGCCTGGCTCCAACCTTTTGTCACGTCATCCTGATGGAATGTGCACACGGATTGCAAGGACTTTCTGCCTAAGCCTTGTTTTATTTAAGTTTATAACATTCTTAGAGACGTAAATCTCGTCCCCAGTTGCTTGGAATCCAGGCTTCAGTGATTATTGAAAGGATGCAGCAAACTTATCCTTCTAAAAGCTGAACTCAGCGAATGGTTATGCCAAAGTCATCCTGCCCCAAGGCTCAAAGCAAATCTCTCAGCTCATTACATTTTAAAGATTGCTAGCAGTCAGCAGCCTTTAGATTTATGTAACCTAAGTTATATACAGTAAAAGCATGTGGTGGTTATATAACAATGTTCACGTGAATGGTTAAAATAGGACAGGTAAATCAGATGTAGAAAACCAGGACAAAAAGGCTCTCAGAGCTTTAAATATATATTGTTTAAATTCATAGCAAAGAGGTAATTTGTTTTTTTCCTATTCTCTCCAACAATAACAAACCTTTAGCAAGTGCCCACAAAATGCCAGACACTTCTGCGGCATGGCTCAGTAGAAAGAGCAAAGGCTTTGGAGGGAGGTTAAACTGCACTTCGTGGATGACATTTGGCAAGTTTCTCCAGCCTCAGCTTACCCATCCACAAAACGGAGCTCTCCGTACCTACATTACAGAGTCAACATGAGGATTAGATGAACCATGTTGCCAAGTGCCTGACACAAAATAGGTGCTCAATAAAAGAGAGTTTCCTAGCCTGCTGCCCTTAGCTGATTTTGTTTAATCTTCCTGGCAAGCCGTGGAATTTGGTATTATCATAATCCCCGTTTAACAGGTGAGGAAACTGGGGTATGCTGCCAGGGCGACGTTGCTCTCACATGGCGGAGGGATTTTAACGCATAACTCATTAGAGGCATATCTCAGTTTTGCAATGTACAGGTTATCCCATCTGCGGTTTGTACAGGTCTTTCGACTTCTCTGCTTTTCCTCTGGCTGCCTGCCACCTGGCACTTTCCCTGCTAATTAGCACCTCGACCACAGTACAGCAGGGGAAATCCAAAAGGGTGAGTCTCGGTTAGT
The DNA here is from genome assembly GCA_008086735.1 of Cheirogaleus medius. Classification (NCBI taxonomy): domain Eukaryota; kingdom Metazoa; phylum Chordata; class Mammalia; order Primates; family Cheirogaleidae; genus Cheirogaleus; species Cheirogaleus medius. The sequence continues at coordinate 167,080,408 of VBSM01002608.1, forward strand.
AGCTGATTTGTGCGGTTTAAGAGCTTTAGGGGAGAGATTTAAAAAAAAAAAAAAAACTTTCGGTAAAGGGAAGAGATGGCATGTAAGCAGTGATGTGAGTACTTTAAATTATATTTGGAGTTCAGTTCTCTATTATTCTGTCCTCCCACTAATGGATAATTGAGATCCTTATATTTAAGAAATTATCTGATCTTCAGTGAGATTATAGTCCATTTATATGCTGAGGCTTTACGTGATAATGTTTCTCAAAATCATATCAGGATTCCTATTCACCATAGCCATTGCCACCAAAATCGTACTACTCTGTATTCATGGTCTCTCTCGCCAGTGTATGTGCAACAGTGTTCGCTCAGTGCTGAACTAGAATTACCCACGTTCTGTACCTAGAAAAGCAGGGGCAGCAAAAAAATAAGATTAGGTCTGGCCCTGGGGAAGGAAAGGTCCGAGTCCCCTTCTCAGGCTGATTCATGTTAGCCCACACCGAGAATCAACTGGCAGGAGAAGTAATATATTAGAGTCTATTTGTGAAACTGGTTTGCAATGGAAACTTGGGAGAAATTACCTGAGAAAATCACTTTGCAAAATCCAATGAAACATCTGTATTCGCCCCCAATTCGATGCAGTCTCTGCTTCCCTTTTGTTTTCAGTTAAGTTCTTATATATCGTCTTGAATAAAACAGCTGATTAAGTTAACATGTGTTACAAAACTTATAAAAGCTGATCCTGAAAAGCTACAGGAAAGCAGCAATATCCCAGTAGCATTTTGGAAAACAGTTGGCAAAATGTAGCAAAAGTCTTTACGATGCTCATAACCTTTGATTTAATAAGTGTATTTCTTGAAGTCCGTTCTTATAAAACAATTTAAAAACTCAAATAAATATTTTTCCTATACAATTTACAACAGTGATGGACAAAACTGGAAACTGTGAATGTTCCAAAACTAGTCACGGCCAAATTCATTTATTCAATAAAGATTGCACCTACTCAGCGCAAACACCATTCCAGGCAGATCTTCCCGGTGTCAGGTGGAAGAGTTGGGAACACAGGCACGGGGGGGGGGGGGGGGGGGGGGGGGGGGGGGGGGGGGGGGGGGGGGGGAGCTTGGGGAAGTTCCCAAATTTCTTAAATATGTAGTTCACCAAAAAAATATTCCAGAGCCGCTAAAAAACACATTTATAAAAAATCTTAGAGAAAGAAAAGGCTTAGAATATGATGAAAAATATATATATACATTTGTGTGTATACATGAAGGTCTGAATTGTTCAGGGATGGAGTGTATTGTTCTCCGCAACCTGGGAAAGTATCCGAAAATAAGATTGTTGGATGACTAGATAGAAGGATAAATGGATAGAGATGTGTTAAAGCAAAAATAGCAAAATGCTACTTAGAGAATCTTAATGGTGACTATATGGGTATTCACTATACAAGTCTTTCAACTTTTCTGAATGTTTGAAAATTTTCATAATATAAAACCCAGAAAAGACATTTCCTGTCCATGTACATACAAACGTGTACATACCAAAATGTTCATAGGAACCCGCTTTCGGTAGTGACAGTATGGGGGATTTTTCTTTTTTTTTTACTACACTTGATCTTAGCCAAAAGACCAAGAAGAAGTTTATAGGTGGGTGGTTCTTTTTTTTATAAGTTTATATGTGTTACCCACACCACGTGGCCCTGGTGTCAACTTGTTTGAGAGAATCTCGTGTCCCTGCCGTGGCCCCTGCTTCTCCCCAGAGGCAGCCCTGACTGTATCTGGGTTAAGCTCCTCACTCTCTCCCACACATGGCCAGGCAGCCTCTGCGTTAGCAGAGTGGCAGCATCTTGTGTCTGGGTGAAGCTGACATCTTCCTACCTAGAACTGCTTCCGCCACATCCCTCTACCTCCAGGGACAGGACAGCTCTCAGCTTTACCGACCTGCCACACGCCACCACCTGAAGGGGCACTGGCTCTTCCCCACTTCTCCCCAGGCCTCTCCTATACCTGCGCTCAGATCTGGGCTCCAACACCCATCAGCTGTGTGACCCTCGACTAGCTGCTTAACCTCTCTGTGCCTTAGTTTCCTAACCTGTAGAGTCAGGAAAATATTAGTACCTAGCTCACAAAGTTGTTGTGAGAACAAAATGAATTCCCATCTAGTGTCCAGAACAGCATCTGGAATATATTACGCGCTATAGAAATGCTTTGTTATTATTCACAATGTCATGACCACGGCAAGTTTTGCCACCATGTTTACTACTACCACAGAACCCGATGGTAACATGCAATAAGACAGAAGCATTTGGGGACAACAGAGGGAAACGGTGTAGACAGACTCATTTGTAACGACTGCCCCAGGTCCACGCCCCCCTGAGCATCCCTTCCCGAGTCCGGTCCCAGGTGCTTGGCTTCCGCTCTGACCCCACGGGACAGAGGCAGGTTACCCGCCATGAAACCACACCAGGCTCCACCGGGCCTCCATGAGGGCCAGGCTGACTGCCAACCCCGGGGAGTTTGCTCTAGAAGAATTTACTTGTAAACATGAGGAAAGCCCACTCATGAGCCCTCATTTCCTGATTCTAGATTTACTGAAACACTTGCTCAACAGCAGACCCCTTCCCTGCCCACCAGGGTACGGTCTGGTCCCAAAGCCCTCAAAAAGCAATCACAGATCAGTCTGACACGATGTCCCCTCAAAGTCTCTGCTGTTCTCACCGTGTTCATCATATTAAATACATTTTCCAAATTGCATGTAATTAAAAGATGCCACTTGTATAATGAAAAGTCAATGGTGGTTGTGAACACTCTTAATATTGCTAGTAAGATCCCATGGGATTCCATGTGCTGCCACAGAAATCAAACAGTTTGGGTTCCAGAGATGGTCAGCAGTCAGCAGTAACCCTGATGGCATGTGTATAACTATTTGCAAGGCTGCAGTTGGGCATTCCAACTCCTTCTAGGAAATAGTTATCAGAAGTTGTAGATGTTTGTTTCTTTCTGAAATGTAAAAACAACAGCAATTTGCTGTTTTATCAATTCCATCTTTTTGGGCCTATCACAGTCAACAACTTGTACTAGGGCAAAAATAAGAGACTACTTTTGTATTCAAAATTTGCACGCTCAAAATCCTAACCTTCACCAAAAAATATTTTTAAAATAGAAAACAGCTCATTGGTTTGTAACACAGGAATGTCATTCAAACCCTTAAATTTAAAATAACTGATGCTTTTCCAAGTTCCACTTATTTTTCAAATAAACAAAGATATCTTATTCTAAATTGTTTCCAACCAACTTTGAAACATGCCTGCTAAATTTCTCAAATAACATATTTTATGTGTTTCCGGGTGTCAAGAAATGCCAGGAAACCAATCCAGGGAGTTAAAGAAGTTCACTGATCTGGCTCGTGAGAGAGCGTAAATAATGAACTTTTCCGCCGTCCAGCAAATGCAAAACTCTCCAAAATTCTTCAGGCATCAGTTTACTAGCCATCAAAACTGTCTGATTGAGTTATTTCTGGAGCACAACTCACATGCGTGAGCAAGGAAAGGCGTTTATCTTAACGAATATACAAAGCAGTGTACTATTTGACCGAATCAGCAGCCTGCCTATCGGTAGAGAGTAAAACAGAAAGCCTGGTGTGTGAGAGCTGGAAGGGCCCCTGAGGAAAGTGTCAAGGAATGACACTATTTACAAAGCTCAGAGAACTGAGGGACTCACTCTAGTCTACACAGCAGGTCGGCCTAGGGAGGACGGTAACTTCAACACCCAATCCCTGCAGGAGGGCCTAGTCATCACCTTGGGCAGCTGGACTCACACCACTGGGAGGAGAAATGCCTGTGCCTTCCTTGCATCCCACCCAGTGTCCTTATGGAATAGAACATGATTCAGTTGGAAAAGCACAGGCTTTGAAACCAGACTGACTCAGCTTCAAATCCAATTCTGCCATTTACTGCAAACTCTTAATAACACTGAGAGTTTCTTTATCTTACCTTGGGAGTGTGAGGGTTGTGAGCGAGACATATATAGAGCTGGGAGTGCGCCTGGCACAGGAAAGTCTCTCGGTGGTGGTCAAGATCTAGCGTGTGTGTGTGTGTGTGTGTATGTGTGTGTGTGTATGTGTGTGTCTACTCTGTTTCAGCTGCTTTAACAAAACCATAGCCCGGGTGGCTTATAAACAACAGAAACTTATTTCACACAGCTCTAAAGGCTGGGAAGTCCAAAATCAAGGCAGATTTGGTGTCTGGTGAGGGTCCACTTTCTGGCTGTTCTTTCTTGCTGTGTCCTCACATGGTGAAAGGGCCTAACTAGCTCTCTGGAACCTCTTTGCTACGGGCACCAATCCCAATCATGAAGGTTCTGCCCTCAAGACATAATTACCTCCCACAGGTCCCACTTCCCAATACCATCACCTTGGGGGCTGGGATTATCAACATATGAATTTTTAGGGGATGTAAACATTTAGTTCATTGCAATAGGTACATTAGATATATTTGATGTATAGATACAATATAGATAGATAGATAGATGTGACCCATGTCTATATTGATACTGACGTTGACATGTAACTCCTATACTCCTGTAATCTTGGAGTAGAGATTAAAAAGCTGACAAGCCCTTGCAATGCAATCTAATGCACTAATCCTCTTCTTGGAAAATCTTTGAAATGTCTCAGTGTGGAGTCAGACTAACATTACAGAAGACGCTAACAGGACGTACTCTTGCAAACAGGATCCTCAGAGCTGCACAAGGTGAACAGATTGTAACGGCAAGAGGGAGGGAATTAAGAAGGCTGGGAGGAGGAGAGGAAAAACAGGAGGGAAAAGAGTGAAAAGAAAGTCCCCAGGTCAAGAATGAGGTGAAAGGGCATCTGCAAATCTGCCTGTCATCCAGGAGGCGGCCAAGTGACACAGACTGTGGACTCACTTTCAGCCCCATTGACCTAACCACCTCGTATACCAATTCTGCAGTTATTTGAATCCCTAAAAGAGTCTGTTCGTTATTCCTTCCTTTCTTCCTTTCCTTCCTTCCTTTCTTTCTTTCCTTCCTTACTTTCTTCCTGTCCTTCCTTCTTTCCTTCCTTACTTTCTTCGTGTCCTTCCTTCTTTCCTTCCTTCCTTCCTTCATTCATGTAATAAATAATATATCCTGGATTTTTAGGACACTTTGATATGGTAAAACCCCATAAATGTGAAATCCAAGAAGCTCTCTGTCTCAACCATAGGAAATTACACTGAATTGATACTGAATTTTTTTTCTGCCCTATAATAATGACCACTGCTCACAGCCTACTCTTCTCTCAGTCACTCTATTCTGGTTACTAAATTTTGTAAGCAAATGCAGAGATCCAATCTCCATAATATATTTTGCATCCTCTAGAAAGCATCCAAATATTGAGGAGTTTTTCATTACTCTGGACACCGAAAAGCATCTAACACAAGATAGATGTACCCTACACAAGTCAATTCTCCTCTGCAAATTAACAAATGATAGAAATTCACACCAGTACACAGGTTGACAAATATTCTAGGAGATTTTTTTGTTGTATGTAGATGTCAAGCCCAAATGGAAAAATGTTCTCTCTTTATGAAACAAGACATTGGAAAATGAGCTATTTATAAGTTCTAATTTTATTTGTGTCCATTTATTCATATAAGATTGACACCCTACTTGCCACTCCTGTGGTTTTTGTGTAAACATTTCTAAATCCTCTTATATCCTCCAAGGCCCAGCTCAGATATCACCTTCTCCAGGAAGCCCCCAACCAGAAATGACCTTGGCCCCAACAGGAAATAACCTTGCCCTCAACAGAAAATGATTTTGCTCTCCTTGAAGTCCCAGAGAGCTGTTCACCTCATACTTTCATGTGAAGTTGTTCATTTACAAGTTTTTATTATAGTTATTGATAAGCCCATCTTCTGTCCCCTGCAGGACTGAGAGCTGTTTGTAGGCCACCCTGTCTCACCCTCCAACCCCTCTCTCCACCACCATCCAACCCACACTCTGCTGTGTTTCATCGGACCTTGAATTGTACATTCTGCATGGAGTCCCTTTACATTTATTGTCCTACCTTCATTCCACCGTAACACAATCACTACTACTTCCCTCACTCCCCCACAAACTGTGAGCTTTTTTAGGACCAGGGCTATGACTTCCACCTCTGTCCCCAGTTCCTAGTTTAGGGCCTAGAATGGAATTTTGTTGAATAAATGCACAGACATATCCAGTTCCCCTTAATTGGCTCTGACCCAAAAGCACAGGCTCTAGAGTTTGTGTTCTCATCCAATTTTATCCCTGGCTCGCTGTGTAAACTTGAGCAAGCTATTCAACCTCTCTGATATCTCAATTCCTTCTACTGCAACATTGACATGATAATAGGACCAATCATACAGGATTGTTATAAGAATTAAATTGTATTACCCATTGTAATAAACAAGCTTGTTTATTATATGTTCTGAAACATAGTAATTAATAATTATTCTTTTCAATACATGTTTTTTTAATAAATGAAGAATAAATGCTTAACATTCATAGGAACATTCGGACTTTGGGATACCTCTATTACATCTTCTCCCTACAGAGATTAACAGATATATTTGAGAAAATGCACTCTAAAATTATATTCTCTGCTCCAACTTGTCAACAAGACTCCCAGTAATAGCTGGAGTGTGTCCTGTTTAGGATGCTGTGTCCACACACAAGGCTTCACATCCATTAGACTTATGTCTACTACAGAGGCAAAAACAAATGAGGTGATCTCACAACTCTATTCCAAGCTGGCCACTGACTCTTTCTTGGATCTTATTAGGACAGCCTGTACAAACCTTTCTCAACACATAGACCTTATATTCCATTTTGCATTTTGGCTTCATTTTTAGCAGAAAAAGGTAAGAGCCTGAGACCAAATGTCCATTCTGTGAAACTTTGGAAACCACTTTGGCAAGGAAAACAGAAATTTTATAGGACCAAAGTGGACCTCAGAGCTTGGCTCTCTGTTGTTATTCCTCACAGATGTCCCCTATGGTCAGATGGCATTGAGGGCATGAGCCACTAACACTGCCACTCTGGCAGAGTTTGCTGTTTTTCACGATAAACCATTTCATCTCTGGGCTGTTCTTATTAGAAATCTTTCTCCCTCGAAATCCCACCAATTTTTACCCTCTGAAATTGCACAAGATGAGTATGCCCCCTCATCTGGTTCTTTAAATGTGGGAAGATACTGAGAAACTCTTCCTAAGACTTTGTACCCTGGCTAAATATTCCTAATTCCCTCAGCCACTCTTCATGTGAGAGAACTGAGCTAAACTGAGACCTGCTTGAGACAGGATCTGTGCAAGGTCTGAGTTGGTAGTTTCACAAAGGGTCTCCTAAACGTAATACAGTGCAATAAAAGTATTTGTCAAACAATAGATGGATAATTAAATGCTTTTGCAAACCTTCTCGTTGATCCATCTATTCAACAAACAGGCTTCAAGCACTAATGGTAGTCACTAAGAAAGATGCCAAGTTGAGTCTGTGTCCCGAAAGGATCCATGGCTCATGGAGGTACTGCCTATAAATGATTATAGATTCGTGTACAGCATGTGCTACAACACAGCATGCAAGGTGTGCAGAAGCCCTTGAAGGCCTTGAGAGAGCAATAGCATTTCCTCCTGTAGCCCCCACAATTGAACACAACACTCTAGTTAGGCCCTCGAGCATGCAAATCACACAAGAAATGGCATTTCTCTTAAGAAGTCATAATTCCTTTCATAATGCAATTTACTTTTGAATTTACCTTTCTGGTAGCCATGTCACATGGTTCATTTATAGAGAGCACACAGTCATCTCAAACCACTGAAACGTACGTTTAAATATTCCTCTTTGCCAAGCCCCGTGCCTGCCAAGCTGAACCGGTACAATGGGGTATTTTTTCATTTTTGCTTAAATATAGAAGTTTGCATTTCTCGCTATTACATTTCATTCCATCCCCCTGGCCTGTGTTCCAACCACCACCACAGAACTATCATGGCAGGGCTCTCTTTTGTGAAGAATGCAGGGTAATGAGATTTTGCACTGTTTGATCAGAAAATTTGGGAGGAAGTAAGATGGAATTTTGGTGAGGCCAGCATTCTGAAAGCAGCTGTCATTTCTGATCTTTTCAGGGTCCATCTAAATCAAGTTAGCATAAACATTATCTCTTTTGTGGGGAAGAAAACCATCTAGGTGTGATGACCACATCTCCGAATTCCTGAATCAGTCCCAATTTCTAATATTCTGTCTGCTCCATTGTCTACATGTCATCAAAATGTCCTAGAAATCACAGTACTTCACTGTCTATAGTTACCTAATCTCCCAGACTGTCTTTGCATCATAAACATTCTCAGTGTCCTTTGTCAGAAAATGCATCACCAATTTTCTCTGAAAAGAGTATAGGAGAAGATTTGAGTGATGTTGCATGAAAAGTCCCTTCAAGTGCCAGTGAAACTCGGAGCTAGAAAGGAACTAGATGTGTTGGCAAGCTGCATTCCAGCCCCACAGCCTCCGCAAGCTTGCAAGAAAAAGTGGGCCAAGTCATCTGATGAGCTTCCTGCTCCACTTTATATGTCTAAATCTTCTTATTCTGTTCCTACATGGTTTAGGGTTGTTGTTTTTTTTTTTTTTAGGAGACAGTGAGAGGAAGAAATGGAAAATAACATTATCTTTTTTATATGCTATAGTAATTTATATACATGGGACCATTAAAGTATTCCAATTTTTAGGTAAGTATGATCATTCCTGTTTTATAGACAAAAATTCTGAGGCTTAAAGAGTTTTAGTAACTACCCCAAAGTCATACAGAGCTCGAGTCTACTGGGCTTTGAAGTCCATATTCTTTCCATACATCAAGTATTTGATAACTAAGGAAAAATCCAAGTTTGTAAAAAATATTGGAGAATATCTGCTCCAAACCATTTATTTTTCAGATGAACAAGCTGAGGCCCAGAGGGTGCTGGAGACGATGGCAACACAGTGGGGTCAGGACCGCAGCTGGGACGCAGGTCTGAGACCAGCCGCGTGCCCTTTCTGCTGCACACACAAGCTTTCCCAGAATTCCAACAGAACAGTCAGCGAACCAGAAAGTCAGCGCGCTGGCTGCCTGATGAGACGGCAGAGTGGACAGTCTAGGGAAGAAAACGGGAAGTAACCCTGAAGAATTCCATCTGATGTGCAATATTATGAAGAAGAGGTTCCTTTCTTGCTTTTTAAAAAATTAATCTCTTCTGTATGGCCATTGGGCAATAAAAAAAAATCTCTTATATAAAACCACCTAGTGGAAAAATACACATATCAGAAGAACTGTTAAAAAAAATTGTTTGAAAAACAACATATAAACGACAAAGGCAAGTTCCTTACAAATGATGGAAATATTCAAACGTGGAAAAGTTCCAAGAAGTGTTTTCCTTCTCTAAGCTGAACAAAGTGAGAGATTCTATGCCTCTATAGAAAGCATGATTTTTATTTAAATGGACTTTTCAAAATTTAGTGTGCTAATGAAAATGCAGCTTATAATTAATTAGCAAATAAGAACTTAGAAAACAAGAACCATCTGTGGACTCAGTCTACTTCTGCAGCAGGGCATGTGCCTTTAATGCAATCATTGGTAGTTTAAGTCACTGGATTAGGTTTGTTCTAGATACGCCAAGAGGCTTTTATAATGCTCTTCTCTCCAAAACTAAACCACAATCAAAACTAGGTCACATATTTTGTTTGAAAATAATGACTAACATCTGCATAGCCAGTTATGGTTTAGAGTCAATTCACATCCATTATCTCACTTGATGCACACAAAAATTTGTGATGCAGATACCATTCCCCCCTCAAGCCTCAACATATGAATGACCTGGCCAAGGTTGTCCTACTATCAAGGTTCCTGTCCTCCCTGGCACCTCTCTACTCACCAAACACACCACCAACCAGAACTATTATACAACTACCCACGAAATACCTGCGAGTTCAAAATTCCCTGGATCCTAATTAGCCAGAATCTACAAAAGTCTGCTTTTGTCTATTTGTTTTGTTTGGTTTTTTGTGGGGGTAAAGAAGAGAGCTGAGGAGCACCCTACTTTTAAGATAGAATAAATAAACGGGCAAATAACATTCTAGGTATCATGGGAATTCCTCTCCTTGGTGTGCAGCTATTCTGATCTTCAACAATCTCTGGATAATTTTTTGCTGTTCTCAATAGGGACCTAAAGTCAAGATACTCATCATCAAAAAACAAACGTCAGTTCTGCTTAGCATAGTGTTCCATTTGGTTGTGTATCTAGCTACAGTATGCTTCAAAGATTTTCATTTAAAAAGGTGAAACAGGGAAGATTTTTCTGGTTAACTAGAAAAGCAAATGAATGAGAAGCGTTGTTCACGAACTACTGTCTCACCGCTGTACGAAGATGATCTTCACGTCTATTGACAAATATTGGCGAGACTCTCTTTCACACTTTCACTGCTATTTCCTTTCCTCACCCATTCTGCAGGGATGGTAACTGCAGCCAGGAAATGAGATGTCAACACGGAATTTTCAGTTATTTTTTTATATGTGATTGTGCTTAAAGTTGGAATCTAGGCATATAAAACTCAGGATTGGAAAGAAGTTCTCTCTGTCAGGTAGGATTATTCGGAGTGTTCCTGGGAGAAGTAGATGTCAAGATATTCCCAAAGGGGAGGATCCTCAGGCCTGCAAATTTTTTAATTTTATTTATTTATTTATTTTTTTTTTGTGGAAGACAGCCAGTTTTCAATAGTTTGGCTCCAGATACTGTCTGAAATCAAACCTTCAAGTAGGAGAGCCTGAAGTCTACATTAGAAATGAGAATGTAATAAGAGGAAATTTTGTTGGAATCAAAAGCAGATTTTTATTTCCAAGAGTTTCTGCACTTAAAATCACAGTATAATTTTTTTTTTTACAAGGAAAGAATGATATTCTTGCTAAAATGAAACAGACTTGATATATGATCCTCAGAAGCAAATAATCCTCAGGCTATTAAGGCGATAGACTTAGAAGAAAGTGATTTTACATTTAAAAAATCAGAGATGAAGGAACATATAATTAAGGTTGGGTTTATACGATATCAACTTCAAAATAACAAAATCAGTCAAGCAACCAAGATTTGTCTTCTTAATTCCAACAAAATGGCATCACTAACTTTTTTTCCTACTGAATTATCTAACGGATATTGGTGACAGTATTCATTTGCCAGAGCTTCCATGACAAAATATCACAGACTGAGTGGCATAAATAATAGAAATGTATTTTTTCACCTTTCTGGAGGCCCAAGATGAAGGTGTCTGCAGGGTTGGTTTCCCCCAAGGCCTCTCCTGGTGATTTGCAGATGGCCATCTTCTCACTCCATACTCACTTTGTTGCTCTGCCATCTGGGTGTCTGTGTCCAAACTTTCTGTTCTTAAAGGGCACCAGTCCTATTAGATTAGGGCCCACCCATATGACCTCATTTTACCTTAATTACCTCTTTAAAGGCCCTATCTCCCAAAATAGTCACATCCTGAGGGACTAGGTGTTAGAACTTCAATATATGAACTGAGGGGGACACAAGTCAGCCCACAACACTCTTGCCCCTACAAAATTCCTGTCCCTCTCGAACGCATAATTCATTCCCTCCATCCCAGTATCCCCACAGTCTCAACGCATTCCAACATCAACTTCATCTCAATCAGATATGTGTAAGACTCAAGGTATGATTCATCCCGAGGCAAAATTCCTCCCCAACTGTGAATCTATGAAACCAGACAAGTTATCTGATTCCAAAATGCAATGGCAGGACAGGCACAAACTAGACATTCCCATTCCAAAAGGGAAAAATTAAGAAAGAAGAGAGAGGTGACAGGTTCCAAGAAAGTCTGAAGCACAGCAAGGCAAATTCAATTACATTTTAAGCCTTGAAAATAATCTCTTTGGCTCCATTCTCCATCTTCTGGACCACCAGGGAGGCATCCCTCTCCCTGAAGCCCTGGGTGGCTGCCCTGCTCCCAAGGCCCTGGGTAGTTGCCCCATCCTATGCACCAAGAAAGAGACAGCCCTGCCTCCAGGCCTGTGCACTCTGGACCCAGGGTGGTAGTGCCAATGACAACTCTGCTGACCTCTGAACTGCCTTTGGGGTCATTCTTCCCTTTTTTTGAGGGATAATGCATGTTCACAACTGGATATCTCTATTGGCCCAACCCAAATAATTCCAGAAGCCCAGTGTTCTTCCCTTATTTCATCCCATCTCTGTTCTTTCAGTGCAACCTGGCAGCATCTCTGCTGAGCTGGTGGACTGGATCCTTGAGTCACACCTGTCATCTCTGCATTGCAAATCATTGTCCAGCCACGCCCTAGAGTGCATTTTCTCATCTTTTGCAATATGGATGGGCTGAGAATTTTCCACATTTTCATGTTCTGGTTCCTGTTGCCTTAATAATTCCTTCTTTAATTTATCTCTCTCCTCTCACATTTACTATAAGCAGCAAGGAGAAACCATGCAGTGTCTTCAACACTTTGCTTAGAAATCTCCTCAGCTAAACATCCTGGTTAATCACTTACAAGTCCTACCTCCCACAAAACACTGAACACAATGCAGCCAAGTTCTCTGCCACTTTAAAAGAAGGATCATCCTCTCTCCAGTTTCCAATAATAAGTTTTTTATTTCCATCTAAGGCCTCACCAGAAGTACCTTTAACGTGCATGTTTCTATCAACAGTCTCTTTAGGGCAATCTCAGCTTTTTCCAACATGCATCTCAAAAATTCTTTCAGCCTCTACCCATGACCCAGTTCTAAATCCACTTCCACAGTGTAAGTTATTTGTTAAAGTAGCACCCTACTTCTCACAACCAAAATTGTATTAGTTGAGGTTCTCCAGAGAAGCAGAATCCTTGAACAACACGGGTTTGAACTGCATGGGTCCATTTGTATGCAGATCTTTTTCACTAAAAATTACACCAAGTGTTCCGGCCTCCCCTCCCTCCCCTCCCCCCTCCTCCATCTCTTCCACCTGTGTCTACCATGAGACAGTAAGACCACCCCTCCTCTTCAGCCTACGCATGAAGATGAAGATCTTTGTGATGATCCACTTCCACTTAATAAGTAGCAAATATATTTTCTCTCATGATTTTCTTAATAACATTTTCTTTTCTCTAGCTTTATTATAAGAATACAGTATAAAATACATATAAAATTCAAAATATGTGTTAATGAACTGTTTATGTTATCAGTAAGGCTTCCAGTCAACAGTAGGCTATTAGTTGTTAAGTTCTGGGGCAGTCAAATGCTACACATGCAATTTTGCAATTTTAACTGCATGTGGGGTTGGCATTCCAACCCCTGAATGGTTCAAGGGCCAACTATATATATATGTATATGTGTGTGTACATATATATGTATATATATGTACATACACACATATATGTATTATGTGTGTGTATGCATGCATATATATATATATATATATATATATATAGTTTAGAGAGAGAGAGAGATTTATTTTAAGGAATTCACTCAAGTAAGTATGGAGGTTTGACAAGTGTTAAATCTGTGGAGTAGGCTGGCAGTCTGGAAACTCAAAAAAGAGTTGAAGTTCAAATCAAAAGGCTGTCTTATGGTAGAATTCCCTCTTCTTCCAGGGAAATCAGTCTTTTCTCTATTAAGGCTTTCAAATGACTGAATGAGGCCCAGATTATGAATGGTAATCTGTTTGCTCAAAGTCTATTTGTTTAAATGTTAATCTCATCTGAAAAATACTTACACAGAAACATCTAAAATAATGTTTGACCAAATATCTGAGTACTGTGCCCCAGCCATTTGACACATAAAATTAATCATCACAGTGACATATAGTCATTTACTTCCTAATCCTGATATTGAACTCATTCTAAGGACGAGAGGTGAACTTGAGCATACAAACTAGGAACAAGCATGGCATCCTGATACGAGTCCTGCCTTTGGAGTCAATGGAGACATGTTCTCCAGCCAGTTAACTGGTGTCAGTTTTTTAATTCATGAAAAGACCTTAAAATTAACAACCACCTCATTGGAAGGGGGGGTCAAACATGATCAAATATGAAAGACTTAAAAATGTTAGTTATTAATGACAATATTAAAGAAGAGAAAATCTTAGCACTCTGGGAGGCCGAGGCGGGTGGATAGCTCAAGGTCAGGAGTTCGAAACCAGCCTGACCAAGAGCGAGACCCCGTCTCTAAAAAAAAAAAAAAAAAAAAAAGAAGAGAAAATCTTTGTCTCACTCCTTAAATGGAAAAAAGCAAAGTCTGTAATGAACAGAAAGCTTGGGTGTATATATGGGCCAATACCAAGATGCCCGGCATGGGTGACTGACTGGAAGGCATCTTTCTTGCTCTTACCATGTGCCAAAGCCAAAACTGGAGTTACCACCATGGAAATTGAAGTCTGGCAGTGGGAAAGATTTTCTTAGACCTACAATGTGAGCAGAAGGAAATGGTGACGTCTCTTTCCCTAGTGATGCTGCTACTCTTCTTCTGATGACATTGTGACTACTGTGCAGACAGGCATATGTCGGAGAAAGGTGCTTGCCACTCTGAGATCCTACAAAATGCAATTAAAATCACTGATGCAAAAACAGCAACCATCATTATTAGTAAAAAGTCTTTTTTGTTTTTTTAAGTGGGGAGAAAACTTTTCTCTGACCCACAGTATGGGAAGAATAGGAAGTAGATTTAGTAATTTAACTTTGTCTTCTGAGCCAGAAGGCTACAGATCTAGGGAGGGTGTCTGTGTATAGCTTTGACCCCCCCTTGGAAAGAAAGGAGCAGAACTAACTAAGCAGTTGCCTCAAGCTGGGCTCTCTTCCATGCATTGTCTCATGTAGTCTTTCCCCAAATCCTGCAGCATAGATTTTATCTCCATAAGGGAACAGCTATGGGGGTTACCAACAACTTGGAAATGAAGGAAATAAAGTTACTAATGTAGAGTTAATGGTAGCACCACAGATACTGGTTTCAGAGCTGAGATGCTGAAAGTTAAATGAATAACATAGCAGTGCTTGAAAGCTATTAATAACTGGAGACATTAGTACAGTCGAAGTTAAGCAGGGGAGGCTTGGTCATCCTGGAAGCAGAGTAAGGGGGACAGAGAGCAGTTCCCGCAGCAGCAATGGCCAAGGGAGAAGGAGTCCAGTCCAAGGATTCAACCCTTATGGTCTCTGCGGCAAATTTAGCTCTACTATGAAAAGGGATGGAAAAGGCTTCTAGGGCCCAAGGCAATGGGACATTTACATTATATAACTATCTAATCATACTCTGAGTGTACTTTCACCAAGGGACCTTCTCATTATATCTTACTTTCCCTTGTAACTACCCCACAAGAAGAAAAGGTGCCATTTGGGCCAATATGAGTATTTTCGCCAGTGTGATAGCTACATCTCCCATTTACATTAGCCTTATGACACTTGGTGAATGTGAGTCTACACCAAGAGATGGAGCAGGTTCTTGGTGAATTGAGCCTGTAACACAGCTAAAGGTCAGACCTTAAACCGTGCAAAATTCTCTTCAATATTTACCACCTTGTGAAACATCTTGGTAGACTAACAGGGGATTTCGCTTGGAATCTTCATACATATCCTATTTGAAAGTTCAACACTATCCCATTTGTTGTAAATATCCTTTCCAACAGCTCTTTGTCTAGAAAACTCCCATTTATGCTTCAAAATCTGATAAAATATCACCAAAGCCAACTCTGGATTTTCCAGGCTAGAATTAACCACTGCTTCTTCTATAATCATATACCATTATGTACATTTCTCTGGTCAGGTAACACACTGCAATTTACATGCTTACAGGTTTGTCTGTGAGGCCACACTCTGTGCTGTTTGAGGGAAGTGATGAGATCTTATTTTTTATTGTTAGTGCCTTAAAAATAGGTGTCCAATAAATATTATAAACAGGATAATGTAAAATCTAATGGTTTATTCTAATTTGTTATAATCAATAATTTAAATCAATTTAAAGCAACCCCAGAAAAGTAATTCTAATTTTCTGTAACAAGTACTGATTACCTAAAGTCTCCTAAAATACAAAGGTTGGAAAGGAAAGGAAAAAAATCCAGATTTTTATAATAATAGAAAAAGCACAAGGTTTGAAGTTTGGGGCTATCTAAGGATTATAGCCCAGATTCACCTTCCTTGAGCCTGAATTTTCATTACTACAAAATATTGCTTTGATTGCCAGAAATTAAATAAGATCATGTAGATAAAGTAGATAGCAAAGGTCATGAACTTAGGAACTCGGTAGAAAGAGCCCAATAAATGTTAATCCCCTTTTCTTCTCGCTCCCATGAAGGCATTTTCCCAAAAGTCAAAACAAAACAAGGGAGCACATTATACCAGGACTCTCATTCCCTTAAGACAAGAGTCCTCCATTTCCTAAGGAGCTCTTATTCCTTCAACCAGCTTTCCAACTGTAAGAACATCTCCCCTATCGAAAGTTCCCCAAACTAGAAGCATAGGAAAAATTAGGGGACAGGTAACTACCAGTAGCAGGATCCTTTTAACAAAGGTGTGGGTGGGTCCCCAGACTAAGGAGGCTGCCCCAAAAGCTAAGTTATAATAACCACATGATGCCGAGGGGATTGCCTGTGAGCTGCTGGGTGGGACAGAAATGCACCGGCACCAGGAAGGGGACATCCCAGGACAGCCAAGCTGAGGCGTGTCGTGTGCGGACCATGGTCTGAGGATCACCCAACTCTAGGGCCACAAATAGAATCTCTGTCCTCTTGGTCATGGACAAAATAATAAAAAGGGTTTGGTTGCTCTGGGCAAATTGGAGATGAGGAGGGGATACAGTGAAAAGCAAGGAAAATGTCCAAGACCATTTCCTCCCAGAGTACATTCTTTAACGTCCAAGTTGGCCGGGTTCAAGGAACAGCAATCCTCGAAGCATGAGGTCTGTGACACGATGAACTCCTCCTTCGCTTCTTGAGTGTTTCAAGATGTATCTTTATAGACACAAACTAAAATGAAGATTAATGGGTGGAGGAAGACACAGAGCCAAATCTTACCGCAACAGGAACTACGCAGCAGAGCTCTGAGCAGCCCAGGAGTTTGGCAGGGAGGTCGCTGAGATGGCTGGGGTGGGAGGTGGGCAGCAGAGGAAAGAATGTCTCCCTGGGCGGGGCCTGCTTCCCTCTCACCTCCTGGAGGAAGGTGAGCATTTCCTAGAATGGAGTCAAAGTCTCCTCCAGTCCAAGGTCACAGACATCTCTGTCCAGCTTTGCTTCCATTTACACACAAGGAAATGAGGACACATAAGCCGTTTAACCAAAGATGAAATGAATGTGGTCCAAGTGTAAGTTTGGGCCAAGAATGTTCTTTCAAAATCCATGCCAGGAAAGTTCTTTCAAGATCTAGTGTCAGAGTTTCGGGTTTCCCCATTGATTTAGTCCACGTTCTCAATGAGAAGAGGCTTGGCTTTAGGAGGGGTGGAGAATAGAGATGGAATGACAAGAGTACAAACAAGACAGCAAGCTTTGGGAGCAGACAACATTGGCTTCAGATCTTGGTTGCACCGTTTATAACTGTGTGATCTTAAGCAAGTAACTTAACCTCACTGAGCTTCAGTCTCTTGCTTTGCAAAAGAAACCCTGACATTATCTTTCTCCCAGGATTGTTGTATAGATTAAATGAGATAGAATATGCAAAGGTGCATAATAAATACATGGCCCTGGGATGTAGTAGAAGATGCTCACCAAATGTTAGTTTCCTTCCTTTTCAAATTACCTTTTTAGAATTTCTGAATTTTGAATTCTGAGAAGTACTGTTGAGAAGGGTGTCTTCAATTATACTTTATAGAGAATATGAAACATATGGGAGGAAGATATTGATCCCAAGCTGCCAAAATTATTTTTGTGGAAGGAAAATTCCGAATCACTCCAGATCCATACTGCGCTCTTAGCTGCAGGTGCACCTATGAAATCTTTGACACTATTAAGTTGAATATATTCATCGTGACATAAATAGAATTCAGGGAGCTACTTCATTCAGGTTGGAGCATGAGCGGCACCGTCTTCTGCAGAAGCACTCCACTGGGTATGTACCAACACATTTGAAAATGTCAGACTGAAAAGAGGAAGTTTTCTCTCTGGGATTTGAACACCTGGTGTGAGAAAATCTAACAGAAAGGTGATGGCAGAGAAAGAAGAAAATAATTCTTATGCTTTCTGTATAATATATTCGAGCACCATTGAGCGAAGCAATAGACTTTCCTTTTAGTATTTCCATTTGATAGATATTAAATGGTCTTTGCACAATAATCCATGTAGCATATTTGCATTGAAATAGTAAGTTTCTAATATGCACAGGCAAAGAATGTTATATACTTCATAATACCACACAACTTCATCTGCGCAGAGGTACGTGGTTGGTGGGGATTGTAAAATCATGACATTAGTGTACTGCAAGGTGAGGGGGTCAGGAGGAGAAAATTAACACTTACTGATTTTTCTACTACGTGCCTGGCACAGGGTTTGGCACTTAGAGATGTTATATCATTTGAACTTCACAGCATCTTTGTGAGATCAGAATTACTACCTCATCTCAGAGATGAGGAAATTGAGTCCAATGAAATTAACCTACTAGTAAATGACTAGAGCTGGATTTGATTGCAAATGTGTCTCTCTCCAAAGCCAAGCCTCTTCTGCAGCCACACTGCCTGTCCAAGGAAGCCAGTGGACCAGTCCCTCGCTCTGTAGTTGAAGAATCTCCAGCCCAGGGAGGTGACTTGTATTGCTTCAGGTAAAACAGTGAACTCACCTTGAAGGTTGAAGCAGGACACAACTTCTCTAAATGCCAGTGCAGTTCATTTTCCTCAGGGTCTCCCTGGCTTAAAAGGCCCCTGGACACAGGAGTGGCAAACCTGCTCCTCCCCAGCCATCTCCAGCTTGGTCGGTGGCACCACCTCATAGAACCACCACGGGCTCCAGACAGCCTCGGAGTCCTCCTACATCTGATACTTCAGCGCATCCGAGGATCACTAACTTCAAAAATCCTCCAGTTCAAGCACACCCCACCCCCTTCCCTGCTACCACCCAGGCCAAGCCGCCCCCATCGCCTCTTGCCTGGCTGCTGAAGCCTCTTCAGCAGGCACCCGGCTTCTTCTTGTGAACCCTAAAAGAGCCAGTCCTTCAAAAGTGGCTAACTGGGCCTCAATTCACACTACAGACAAGCAGACACTTGCTGACCAGAGGTCACACGCGTACTCGCGTGCCCGGAAGACCCACACGCTTGAGTAACTTTGGGACCCCCATCGCTGCCTGTTCCTGTTCAAGCTGCGGGAATCAGTGGCTGCGGGAATATCCCAACCCGAGTCCTAGACCCAACCAGCGACTGCGGCCCACGTCAGCCAATCAGAACTTAACAAGCATCAACCAATTAGAACTAAACAAGTTTGCATCCTTCGTTGGCATAGCGAACCAGAGTGGGAACCTGGACGGGATCTTGCTCTGTGAAAACAACTCCTCTCTTTGTTCCCTCAGAACTCGCCTTTGTTTGTACCGGAGGCTGCATCTCCCTGGCTTGCAAACTGTTCACTAGAATAAAGTTTCTTTCAAAAAAGAAAAATAATAATCCTTTCCAGTACATTTGTTGGCATACTCTTCCGAGGTTCTGTTCCCTGCACAGCAGTTGAAGAACATTTTCTCTCCCTCTCTCACTCATTCGTTCATTCATTCAACAAATATTTCCAAGCACCTGTTGTGTGCCACGCGCTGTTCTAAGTGGGAATTCAGCAGTGGTAAAAATCAGCTGGACTCCCTGACCTCAGGAAGCTTGCATTGGAACAGAGGGACAGGCAGTTACAGGATAAACCCTACAACATGCAGTAATTTACATAGCGGTATGTTCCAGGACGAAAAACAAAGCAAGAAAGGGGACCGAGATTTTAGACCCGGTGGACAATGACGATCTCTCTAAGAGGGTGACGTGGCCGTGCAGGCCTGGAGGAGGAGTGAGCTGCGTCTGTGTCTGGGAGAAGGATGCTCCAGGCGAGGGGACGCGCCCTGACGGAGAGGATGAGGGACAGCAGCGGGAGATGCCCTCAGAGGAGCCCTCCAGTGGCAACGAGTTACCACGTGCCGATCCACACACACGAACGCCCTGAACGTTCTACTGAGCATTTGCATCTGTTTATTTCTAATTCTCACAAATCGACAACCTTCAAAATACCCTCGTTTTTCAAATGAGGACACTGAGATTGGGAAAAGTTCAGTGACTCGCCCGAGGTCACTCAGAGCCGAATCTGTCTCATTTCTTTGCATTTCAGCTGCTTCTCTGCTGATGCGGGTCTGTGCTGTGCTACTAAGCCAGGACGCAGCTTAGGTAAAATCCGCTTAGCTATATGATCCGTCATGGATTGAATTACGACCTGAATTCAATCTGAATTAGACTGAGCTGCTCAGAGCAGGCCCTGAGCTCAGACCCAAATTCACCCCAAACTACAGCCTAGGTTGGGCTCTATGTCCTGATTCAGCTGAAAGACCTAGGGCTCAATTTCCACGGACCTCAGTCTCAGCAGTATAAACTGAGATTGGACTTCACCACCTGGTCTCTGGGCGAGAGGGTCCTTTAGAGACCATGTGGTCCAACACCCTCATCTGTAGCAGGTGAGACTCTCAAAGAGGGGGTATGTATGACAAGCACAAGGTCAAGACAGTAGGTCAAAGGCAGGGCTATGCTCCCTCCCAGAGCACACAGCTCCCCAATGGAGGGGAGTGAATCACTCTGCCTTTGCTTCAGGCATTAGGGGGAGGGAAGGAAAGCTGGGGCAGGTGTTCCAGCTGAGTCTTTGCTGGAATCTTCCCTACCCTGCTCAGTCCCTCCTCACACCTGGTAGTGGGCTGAATGGCGACTCCCAAAAAGATATGTCTACATCCTAATTCCTGGACCAGTGACAAATACTTTATATAGCGAAAGATACGATTCAGTTTAGGATTTTGAAAAGTTGGAGGAGCTTATCTGGGGCAATCACGGTGGGTCCTAAATGCAATCGAATTTGTCCTTCTCAGAGAGAAGCAACAATGTGACAATGGAGCCATCAGCCAAGGAACGCCTGGAGCCACCAGCGGCTGGGAGACGTAGGGAACAGATTCTCCCCTGCAACCTCCAGCGGAGCGCAGCAGTGTCTACGCCTCAATTTCATTTTCTGCTCAGTAAAACTGATTTCAGACTTCTAGCCTCCAGAACTGCAAGAGCACACATTTCTATTGTTTCAAGCCACCAAGTTTGCAGTAATCTGTTACAGCAGCCTCAGGAAACTAATAACTCCCATTTGCTAACTTCGGGCTGTCTTCACAACCTCTTGCCTCCATCTACTCCCTTGGCTGATGGCCTCAGACCCCACCGTGCACGCGCCCAGACCCCACCGTGCACGCGCCCAGACCCCACCGTGCACGCACCCAGCTCCCCTCTGCTGCGCATGCCCTCAGCCCTCGCCTCTCTCCAGCTTACACTTTCTTCTCTGCTCCTTCCCACTCATCCTTCCCAGCTCCTCCAGTGCCCAGAACCTCCCTGCCCATCAGCTGCTCCCCAGGGCATTTCTTCCCCATCTGCCTGAGACAACAGTGGGCTGGCAGCCTCTTCCAGCAGTGTCACAAATCCTCATTAGTCCCATAATGATCATTAATGTGCTGGAACCGCAGTAGCCTGTTACAAGCCTTGTCAGTGGCAGCATGACGGATGAGGACCCAGCTGTTCCCCCACCCCAGTGGCCACTGCCTGGCTGGTGAGTTTCATGAATGAAAGACGGTGTGACAGAATTGCCAGTGGCAAGAACCCAGGCTGCTGGGCCCGCATCAGTCTGAGTAGGCAGAGCTGCTCCTCGGTGGCTGAGAAGGCTCCCCTGCCCCTTAGCGAAGCTCCCTCTGTCCTTCCAAACCTGGCCAGGAGGGATCCGGGAGGCTTGCCAGGTGAAAGAGAGGGTGCTCAGATAAATTGAATTTCAGATAAGCAACAAAGAAGTATGTCCCATGCAACATCCAGCACATATCTATATTACAAATGAATTCATTGTTTATGTGAAATTCAATTTTCAGATAAAATGGGGTATCCTATATTTTAACTTTCTAAGTCTGGTGACCCCAGATCTGGCCTTGGTCTCCAACTGGCAGCTCTAGTCAGTTCCCTTTACTGGGACATCACAGCCTACCTTTAACTGGAGCACCTGGCCAGGCCACCCAGAGTAGCACTTGGGCAGAAGCTAAAGAGGCTGTGACACTGAGTACTTGTCAGAATTCTAAGAGGCTCAGCCAGGTGGGCCTATAAACTGAAACTGAGGCAGAGGAAAGAACTGACGTGCTAAAGTTGCAGCCTGGGAAATCAAGACACAGTGGGAGGCGGCTAAGGAAGCTGCGTGACATTCGTGCAGCTCATCCAATTCAGCCAGCATGTGCTCCGCTCGGCGCTGCCAAGGCAGAGCGGGGAAAAGCACAGACTGCGTCCCTTGGAAGGCACAGAGGATGCTCTGGGATCACCCACCCTGATAGCCCCGGACTCCCCTCAGTCTCACGTGTGCCTTCTCCTCCTGCCTGAAATCAGCAGCTGGTTCCCAGCACCTGCCACCAGCAACATCTCTGCACCAATCAGCATGTCTGCGGCTTTGCTGCTCTTGGCTTTAAGCCTTCCTTATCTCCCTCTGCCTGGGACCATCGCCCTCTATAAACTCGCTGTTTCAGGTCACCTCTCAGCCCGCTGCCACCTTTCCAGCTCTGAGACACCGCAGACCGGGCAGAGCAGCTCTTCTTCCTGCCGTTGGTGGGCTCTTTGCCTGCCAAACCCACTGGCGTGACATCGAGACCTCCGAGGTTCACGTGTTCCCACCTCAGCTCCTACCTGCCCACATTAAGCACCCAGTGCTGCAGGCACACGGGTGACAAGGGATTCCTGGAAAGCGGTCTGTGTGAATTCCTTCCTCTTGGGGAATCTGGGACCCAGAAGCTCTGGCTAAACAATCATTAATAACTTAGCTCAGCTTGGCCCAGGACGGTCTCTAGCCCTCCCCAGCAACTAGGATTTGGGGACTTTGGCTTGTCTGGGTGAACCCGTGCTGGGCAGGGAAGTCTCCAGGACGCTCTGGCCTGGCTCAGGGAGCCCCCTCACCTCCGCCTGAGCCCAAGATTACAAGGTTGGCAAGAGCTGGGGCTGGATTTCCAGGCCTCCCACTGCTCTACACGCAGAGCCCCCCCCTCCCCCCCGTGGTCCGACCATGAGATGTCTGCGTACAGGTGGGATCAGGAAGAGGAGTCCATGCTCTGCTTCTTAAGGCTGCGGATGTACAACTCCCCAGCTCCCGAGATTATGCTAGAACTCTACAGGCCCCCAGTTTTCTTCTCGGTATTCCCCTCAACATCTTTTTCTGTTCATGTTAAGGGAAGACAACCGCCAGGAGTCACAAACACAAATCTCCGTGGCTTACACAGCAAAGGTTTGTTTGTTGCTCACTTCATTATTTCAGTCTGGGGAGCTTTGCCCCAGGCAGGCACTCAGGGGCCAGTCGTCTTCGTTCTGTGGCTCTGACCTCCTCCGGGTCCTTGGAATTCTCTCCACTGAGAAGGTAAGTGAGGTGAGATTTTATGTACAAGTCTTTCATGAGCCAGGACTGCAGGGATGCAGGTAGCGGAGGTTGTGATATGCCACACGGATGCCCCATCGAGCTGAAGGACTGACCTCCCCAGTTTCGAGGAGGACCGAGGGAAGGTCACAGTTCATGGGCAGTCCCCTTCCAGAATTTCCTGGGCTGAGGAGAGTCTCCTCACATACAGTCTCATCCCCTTTCCAGGGCAGATAGCTGCTCGACACAGGGTATAAAGGCCCGACTTCCTCACCCCAACCTAGGACAGCAATGCAAGAGCCATCCCAGGTTTAGACTTCTGCCCGGGGCAGCAGAGGCCAAAGTTGAGTCAGTGTCACTCAGACGTCACAGCCTGACTTCCTTTCTGCCAGCCGGCCTCCTCCTCCCTGCAGTCCACTGACCTCGGGAGCACGCCCCGGTGAACTTCCTGCGAGTTGATCTCTAGCTCAGAGTCTGCTTCCAGGAAGGAAGCCCAAACCACACCTGTGCGTGTCACTTCTGCTCACGTTGTACTGGCTCCAACTCAGGCCAGTGGCCACACCGAGCTGCAGACCAGCTCGAAGAGAACAGTGCTGAGGTGTACACAGGAAAAGGGGACATCCTGCCCCTTTACACTACCTTTCCGCCCAACACAGAGGCCTGGGATGGGATGGCGGTGGGAGCGTTTGGAAGTGAAAGTCGAGGAGGCGTTAGAACCTGACAGCGTGACTCCAATGCACTGGGCTTGGAATCCCAATGTGGGCTTTGAGCCCAGCCCTTCCACTTTCTAGGATCAATAAAACGTTATTTTTCTTCCTTCTATAAACGTCATTCTCGAATCTATAAAATGAGACTAAAAATAGTGGAATACATAGAGCAGTTAGGAGGATCAACAAGAAAATCTATGCAAAATCAATTATCCCACTAGTTGGCATGGAAAATTTCCCCCATTGACTGGGTCCAAATCTGTCTTCTGATGTCTGCTTGATCCGTGTAAAAACAGTGACCTCTTTGACTATAAACTTGTAGGTTGGGGCACTCAGACATTACATCCTATCAAGAGCTGGCCAAATAAAAATTAACTAGCAAGCTGGAGAATTAAATATCATCACTGTTTTACTTTCTCCCTAACAAAACTTTGAAAATGTTTTCCTTTAGTATTCAGCCACTTGATCTTGACTAGGTATTCTACGCCCCTGCACTGCCCCGGAGTTCTGTGGTTTGCATGAGTTGGACCAGGATCTGATGCCGGGATCTGGCATTTGAGGTGGGCCTTTGAAGGAATGAGACTTGGCTGGCTTGGAACTAAAGGTCCTTCCAGGCTTCAGGCAGTCCACTGCAGAGGGTACAGCTCTTGTGGGAAGAGGCCCGCCAGGGAGAACAGATTGGGCAGGCGCTTGAGACTGCTTCCTTCTTGCCTCATAATTTGAAACCAAACCAGCACAAACCTACAATATAATCAGAGCATTGAGAGGCTCTAGGAGCTCAATCCAATCTACACATGCCCAGGAAGGGGTGCTGGAATGTCACAGGGGTCAACATAAGCTGAGTTAATTAACAGCTGACGTTGCTGAGCTCGAGCCTGGGACATCAAGTGGGAGGCAGTGGGGAATGATGCTATTTTGTACACGGTGGTTAAGATCATGGGTTGTGGAGCAATAGCACAAGCATTTGAATTCCGGTTCTGCTGCTTCTTAGCTGTGTGAATGTGTGCAAGCTGGTCACCTAGCCCCTCCGTGACTTAGCATCTCCAAGTCCAAAATGGACATCAAAATAGCAACTCCATCACCATGTGAATGTGAAGATTAGATGAAAGAAATCTATGACAGTCTGTAAAAGCACCTGGCATTCAGCAAGTGCGCAATGAAGTTAGTAGATGTGGCTGCAGCAGCTGTTGTTGCTATTATCACAAAAGGCACCTCCCCTGCCCGCTGCTGCGCTCCTTGCAGACTTCACTGGTCCAGGTCTGTGCCGGGCCCTGGGCGTGGAGGCGGGTTCCTGACCTGGAGCTGCCCACAGTCTGCTCCGGCAACAATGAAAGCAGAGATGATTCTGCCTGGATCCGGGTATCTCAGCACAGATGTGAGACTCCTACCTAACCCATCCTGCGGACACACTGCTGTCACACTTTGTTAACCTAACAGATAACTGTGATTGCTGAAGGGGACACAAGCAAACCCCACAGGGTAAAAGGAGAAGAAACAGGAGGTGGGGTTTGAATGGACTATATGGGCGGGAGACTCACGGTGGCTGTAACTAGTGACACAGACCCTGGGTGCCACCCTCTGACGATAGAACAGTAGATTCTCAAGACTGAAAGGCACCTTCAAGGGAGGAAGTGTGGCATTCTGGATGGGTTTTAGAGAAACGCCATTTTGTTTTTGAAACCAAGATCTCCCAGGTACAAGCTGTACCGCTTTGGAAAGTCACCTAACCTCTCTGGGCCTCCCTTCCTTACATACAAAACGGGGTACTTCTTCATAACCTATTGTGACAATTACATTAAACAATATTTAGTTATTTATTTTTTGTCATTTATCCCAGATTATTTCACACCACAAAAAGTGTTAAGCATTTAACACACGTGATGCCACAAGAAAAATAAACAAATAGCAAAGAGGGGAAACTATGAATAAGGAAAAAAAGAGGAAAGGCAAGGGAAACATCAGTTCACATAACTGCATTCCCTATGAGTCCAGGACAGAGGGAAGCTACAAATTTTGCTCTGAGCTCTGTAGTGGCCAAAGCAAAGACAGAAACATCATCAGTTATAATTAACGGTGTTCATTAGATGAAAATAGATATGTTGTTCAGAAATGAAGCATTTGTTAGAAAAGCTCTTAGCATCTACTGATAAATGTCCGCAGCTACTGTTTACTAGTACTGCATGATTTTATCATCACCAATATCATCATCACCTAATACGGTGTTTTTCAAAATAAGATTGGAAACTTAATTTCATGGCCATGGTCAGAAAATTTTTTTAATAAAATAGAACAAAATGGAATAAAATAGAAGTATTTTATGAAACATCTGTGCCAATTTTTTATAGAGCAAGGGAGAGAAAAAGAGCGAGAAAATGGGAGTTTTGCCGTAAAAACACTTCTTGTGCTTCATGTTCAAAAAAGTCAGTCATCTCATCTCTGACCACGCTCGACTGTCCTGTCTCGCCATCCTCCAGGTGGAATGTCCGATTTTGATTAAACATCACAGCACCAAAGCTCACCCTTTCCCTGGGTCCACTTTATCATTAACTCTCCCAGTAATAAAAAAAAAAAAAGATTCTTTAAGCTGAAATTTGTGTTTCTGGAATTTTGATTCATCAAAATGATGCCACGCATTCTGAAGCAAGTTGTTTTCCATTCACTTATTTTTAGGATTTATTTGAATTTTCTGAATGCTCTTCTTTGAGCAGAGCTCTGGCCTAGCCCCTGGTAGAGTGGGGGAAGGGGGCACAGGCACAGAGGGTGTGGTTCCTTGCCACCAACAAAGTGTGGGGTCCCATGGTGAAGACATGAATGTCCCAACAGCATATTCTAGGAAGAGTCATACAGAGAATCCAAGGGATTACAGGCGTAGGCTGACAAGAAAATAAAGCAGAATTATATTTCAGACAGTGGCTGGATGTACAGGAGGAGAAAACAGCAGGGAGTTCTGCTGGAATGGGGGTCAGAGCTCAGCACTGAGCAAGGGGCCACGTCATGACCCACGGTAGAAAGTCATCGCACGTCTGAGGATAGGGGAGGGGCATTCCAGGAAGATGTTTTTCCTCAACAAATTAGAAGAAAAAAACTTAGAGAAGACAAACAACAACCAACAATTTGGGTTGTTTCTGAGTCTACTTAATTAAATTAACATAGGTCAGATAACCACAAACGGTTCATAAGATCCTGGAAATATATTGGAAATATATCTGAAGAAATCAGAACGCACTGGCTAGCTTTGACCAAGAACCCACGTGACCCAATCAATGGTGACCAGGTCAGGGTCACGTCAGAATATGACAGCTCCCGTGGAAGCCACATAGCCAGAGGGAGAATGCGAGGCAGACAAGCAACAGGTGTCGTCACGGGATAACTAGATGAGAATTAAAACTTTGGGTGGAAGTGGGACTCGGGGTGCAACGACAGGTACTCAAGCTCTTAACAGGTGCCCTAAAAAAAGAAGGAAAGAAAGAGAGAGGGGACAAAGTGAAGTGATTTATAATCCACAGGCTTTGAATTTAGACCTGAGTTTGAAACCTGCCATTTGGTTGCTGTGTAACCTTGGGTAATTTATTATTAACCTCTCTGATGCTCAATTTTCTTAAATAAGAAAAAGGAAAAATAGTACCTCGCTTTAAAGTTTCTGACCTTCAATTTTTTATCTGTGAATAGGGAAGAAAATAATAGTACCTAATTTGGAGGATGTTAATGATAAAGAGAAAATATGTAAAGTGCCTGATACGTGGCTGGTCTCACGTAAATAGCTATTACTCGCCCCTCGAGGTAACACCTAAAGACATAACTAGGACCAGTGGCTGGGAGTTACCAGGAGAAACCTTTCAACTGAAGGAGTATTCAGTCAACTAGAATGGCTCAAAACAGGAAAAGGCTGCGTTCTACAGAGCGAGTTTCCACGTGGACAGAGGCGATGTGGGGTAGAGGAGAGAACGATGGAGCTAATTCAGAGGCCCTTACTCTCACTTACTAGCTGTACCATTTCAAGCAAGTCACTCAGTCTTTCTAGTGCTCAGGCCCCGCATCTGTGTGATGGAGGTTATGGCACCCCTGTCCCTCACACTGTTGACAGTCAAATGACATCATGGCTGGGAAAGTGCTCTGTGAATTGTAAAGGGTCCTGCCAAGATAAGGAGTGATTAGATGTTTACGTAAAAGCGGAATAAAAAATGACCCTCTGTTAGGAACACAACAGAGGAAAGGCCAGCCCCGTTGAGAAGACGAGCTGTCTGTCCCCGGAGATCTTCCACCCCTGCGACAGCATGGCACCTTAGCTTGGGCTCACAGAGACTAGTTCCATCCATTGTCACATTTCTGCCAAGAAGATTCCCACTTCCCAGCCCCCTTGATCACTATACCTGTTTACATCGTCTCCTGTGAGTGAGCCTTCATAGTCCTGTATTTACCAACTCCATCTCACTGTTTAAAAATTATCCCACCAGAATTTTGCATTTGTCACCCATCCCAATAAGTTTCTCAAAAGGACTGCTATTGGTCAAACGTGGTACTCTGCTAAACAATACCATGACATACATTTATATTCAGCATGCCAAAAAAGAGAAGTGTTGGTTGTTTTGGAGTCAGACTTCCTAGATTTGAAATCTCAGCTCTGCCATTGTGTGATCTTTGGTAAATTTACTCTCTGAGCCTCAGTTTCCATATCTGTTAAATAGGTATAAAAATACCAACTTTGAAAGTTTGTGGCAAGTATAGTTGTGAAGTTATTAAAGTTGTGAAGATTGTAGACAACTAATGTAAAATATCTATCACAGTGCTTGGCTCATCATAGAGCTCAAAAAATTAATTAACCTTTTATTGAAATATACCATATATCTGAAAAGTACACAAATTATGCATACAGCTCAATGAATATTTAAAAGTGAATGTACCTATGTAACTGGCACTGAAAAAAAACAGAATATTACCAGCAGCCCCTCTCCTTGCTACCAGCCCCGCACCACCCTCCCCCCCAGGATAACCAACATCTCGACTTCTCCCACCATAGATTTACCTGGCCTGTTTTTGAATTCTACATAAATGGAATCATACAATATGTAATCTTTTAAATCTGGCTTATTTTATTCAACATTTCAATATTTCATTTGTAAGATGTCCTATGTAGGTGTAGTTTATTCTCAATATGTTTTTGTTATTATTTTTCCATTCAGTTTGTGAGCTGTCACCTGGAAACAAAATGGCTATCCGAGAAAACTTCCAAATGGTTAAACTTCTATGATTGCACCAAATGACGGCTGCAGTTCAAAAAAACCACTAGTTTGATATTTTGAATCACAGGATGATTCACTAAGCTACCCTAGAGCATAATACATAAAATGTGCACATCCTTTCCAATAAATGAAATAAACCAAGCAGTCACAGCCAGCAGCTTACATAAAAGCAGATCTATATCAAACCCTTAGTGAACTGCAAGAAGAAAGATTCAATTCCAATCAGGAGAACACACATTGCATATGCAAATAGGTAAATAAAGAAGAGAGACGCTCTCTAAGGCCACCAGTGGAGTCACTGGTGGAGTCGTTAGCACGATGCAGGTGTGAAACAGTAAAAAGAGCATAGACTTTGCTGTGGACCGAAAACTGGGATCCAGTCCTTGATCCACAGCTCATTAACGGTGTGAGCTTGAACGAGTCACTTAACTTCTCTGAGTCTCAATTCCATCATTCATAAAATGAAATAACAGAACCTACTATTTAAAGTTTGTTTGAAGATAAAATTAAATTAAATAATGATGGGAGACACGTAGCAGGTGCTTGTATTAAGAAATGAGGGAGACACTTCAGATAGTTTACCTAAGAAGAAATGCTGGAATTCAACAGAGAAGTGACAGAAACACCTGAGGCGAGGAAGGAGCCTGGCATAAGGAGGCTGTCTGGAGACCACACGACAGCTCACGCTGAGTCCTACACATGCTCTGAGTATGAAGCAGCTATGCCCGCCCCCCAGCCCGCATCCTGTCCTGTGGTCCAACAGCCCCTGCATCTGCACATCCCTGGCCCCCCACTGACATCTCCTGCCTGCAACCAGACACCACTGCTGGCTGCTGCTGCCAGGGCCAAAGTGTGAGCCATGGGCAGCAAGCCTGCTGCTGCCAGTAGCAGGACCCCCATGTATTTAACAGTGCCCTGTAGAACGGCTACCCCACTTATAGCTGCCACCTGGGGCCAAAGGACACATTCCCCATAGGTACCATGGCTGCTGCCACTGGAAGGAACCCCACACTTCCTAGGATCAGGGCTGCAGCACAGCTACTACTGTCCCTACTCAAGCATTCTATCAGCACCTAGGGATCACCCTCCACCACCACCACAACCAGCACCTGTGCACACCACTGGAGGGCCTGAGGACAGACCCACCCAGCCCAGCTCCACCCTGCCCAGTGGCCAAACATGCCACTGGGGGCTTGGGAATTGCCCCATGCTATCTACCACCATTGGCACCTGAGCACTCCTGCTGGGGGCTTGAGGAAGGAGCCACCCAGTCTGCCACTACTGCCACAGCTAGCACCACCTGTGTGCCAGAGAACTGGCCCACACAGCCCATTGTAGCCACCACCAACACCAGCACAGCCTGCTTTGTCCTGCCACTGCACCTGCTATCATCCATGTGACACTTGCTGCCCAAGGGCCCAAGGACCTGCCCACCCATTCAGCCCACTACTGCCAGCACCCAGACAAGGCACCTCTAAGCCTAAGAGTCAGCTTGCCTAAACCAACTAATACCTATACCAGCATACACCACCCTGGATCCCAAAGACAGGCATCCTTAGCCTGCTGCTGCCACCACTGGGGCCCAAGGACAGGCCCACCTAATATCCCCATCCCAAGCAAATTTCACCACAGCTCCACTAACAACCACGCCCTAAGCCACAGAGAAAAATACATATACTACTGATACTATTTATAGCCAAGGAAAGCATACAGAAACTATACCACTACATACACCCAGGATCAAAGCCAAAGTTCCCTACCTAATAAAACTCATAAATACATTTTCAGGAAAAAGTCTTCCCCTAAAATAGCAAATTAAAAAAATTGGAAGAAGTTACTGTTACATCAGATGTACAGACATCAATGTAAGGATACAAGAAACATGAAAATGCAAGGAAATATGACACTTCCAAAGGAACACAATAATTCTCCAGCAACAGATTTCAATGAAAAATAAATTTATGAAATCTCAGATAAAGAATTCAAAATATGATGTTAGAAAAGTTAAGTGAGATACAAGAGAACTTGGAAAAACAAATACAAAGAAATAAGAAAAACAATTCGGAATATGAATGAGAAATTTATAAGAGATAGATACTATAAAAAGAACCAAATAGAAATTCTGGAACTGAAGAATTCATTGAATGAAATACAAAATACATTTGAAAGCTTCAACAATAGACTAGACCAAAAAGAAGAAAGAATTTCAGAAGTTGAAGACAGATCTTTTGAAATAACACAGTCAGACAAAAAAAAACTAAAGAAAAAAGAATAAAAAGGAATGAACAAAGTCTACATGACAAATAGGACAACATAAAGTGACCAAATATTCCACTTTTTGGTGTCCCAGAAAACAAAGAGAAAACAAATGGGACAGAAAACCTATTTAACAAAATAATAGCTGAAAACTTTTCAAGTCTAGCAAGAGGTTTAGACATCCAGACACAGGAAGCTCAAAGATGCCCAAACAGATAAAATTCAAAAATATCTTCTCCATGGCACATTATAGTCAAACTGTCAAAAGTCAAAGATAAAGAGAGAATTCTAAAAACAGGAGGAGAAAAGTATCTAGTCACTTACAAGAGAAACCCTGTCAAACTAACAGCAGATTTCTAAGCAGAAACCTGTCAAACCAGGGAAGAATGGGTTGATCTTTTTCAAGTGTGGAAAGAAAAAAACACCTGCCAGCCAAGGATAGTATACCCAGAAAAGTTATCCTTCATAAATGAAGAAGTAGTCTTTCCCAGACAAGCAAAAGCTAAGAGAATCCGTCACCACTAGACTAGCCCTACAAGAAATGATTAAGGGAATCCTACATCTGGAAGCAAAGAGATGATATCCACTGTTATGAAGACACACAGAAGCATATCACGCACTGGTAGAGCAAACACACAAATAAGGAAGAGAAAGGACTCAAACATGACCACTACAGAAAACACCAAACCACAATAATAAACAACAAGAGAGAAAGAAGGGAACAAAAGATCTACAAAACAACCACACATCAATTAATAAAATGACAGGAATAACTCCTTATATCAATAATAACCTTCAATGTAAGGATTAAACTGTCCACTTAAATGATATAGACTGGCTGAATGGATAAAAAAAAAAAAATAACCCAACTATATGCTACCTGTTTGCAGCACTATTCACAATAGCAAAGATATGGAATTAACCTAAGTGTCTGTCAACAGATGAATAAAGAAAATGTGGTGAACATGCATAATAGAATAACATTCAGCCATTAAAAAAATGAAATCCTGTCATTTGCAGCAACATTCATGGAACTGGAGACCATTACATTAAGTGAAATAAGCCAGGCACAGAAAGACAAATATCACACACTCTCACTCATATGTAGGAGCTAAAAAATGTTGATCTCATGGAGGTAAAGTGTGGAATGATGGATACCAGAGGCTGGGAAGAGTGTGGGGGGTGTGGGATGAAGAAATGTTGGTCAAACATACAGATAGATAGAACAGGTCTAATGTTTGATAGCAGAGTAGGGTGACTATAGTTAGC
This sequence comes from Cheirogaleus medius, assembly GCA_008086735.1. NCBI lineage: Eukaryota > Metazoa > Chordata > Mammalia > Primates > Cheirogaleidae > Cheirogaleus > Cheirogaleus medius. Next base: position 167,113,439 of record VBSM01002608.1, read on the forward strand.
AACAATGTATTGTATATTTCAAAATAGAACAGAGAAGACTTGAAATGCTCCCAACACATAGAAACAATTCACACTCAAGATGATGGATATCCCAAATACCCTGACATGTGGTCATTACACATTCTACGCATGTCACAAAATATCATATGTACCCCATAAATATGTACAAATATTTTTTTAAATCACAAAAAAAGGGGAGAAATGTCACTCCATATCCTTTACCCAGAACAAAAATGGTATGAGGAGGATTTTGCGGGCAGGATGTGAACTTTATTTACCTCCAGATCCTTTGTGCTTTATAGAATACTAAAAATGAATGCTGAGCTGAATCTTTCCTACCACGAGGGGTGTGTGTGGCCGTGGTGTGTGTGGGAGCTTACACGTCTGGAGGGGAGAGTGTGGCACTAACGGTGATCGGTGCTCCTCTGCGTCAGCCATTGCGCCAGTCACTCTGCAGGTGGCAACGGACCTGGATGTTCTATCATTTCATCTTTACAGTAATTCTGTGAGATAAAGTTTTACAGCCCAGGAACTGAAAGTCAGGAGAGTTAAAGTCATATATCCTGGGCTCCTTCCACTCCCCACGGTTTCTCACTACTCCTCACCATCTTCTCTGCCCATTTATTAATTCAGTTACTTATTCATTTGTTAATTGAATCAAGCAGTCATCAAATACTTATAAACACCCCCCACACCCCGGTGCCAGACTCTCTTCTAGGAAATTGCAGTGTAGTAACAAGGGACAAGTGAGGTCTCTACTCTCAGGAAGCTCATATACTACTTGGGAGAGGATTCAGACCATCTAGGTAGGATTCAGATGGCTGATCTGTAAAATATATATACAGGGAAATATCATTCAGGGCTGGGGCACCAGTCAGGTAAAGCCTTCCTGTAGAGGGGACATTGAGCTGAGACCTGAAGAGTGTCCCTTTAAGTGGTTGCAGCTGACATATCCTCCTGCCCTTCCATAATACATTCTTTCATTTGTTCCTAAAATTGACCCACAAAATATTCTAAGCCGCCCCCAGGCCTCCTGTGGGGATCAGTTTTGAAAGCTGGATTTACAGATTAGTAGGAACAGATCCCAGCCTGCCTCCCTGCCAAAGCCCTGTCAGCACTTGCAGATGGATTTTACAGATTGCTGTTTCTTATCTGTCTGGGCTGGCCTCTCCGCTCCAAGGGAGAAACAGCCTACTGGAGGCGCACGATCAGAAAGAAATTTCCAAGCAGCTTTTACGCAGCAAGCGGTCCCTGTGGCTTTCATCCCGGAGAACCCTCGGCTTATGTCCTTTATTTCCCAACACCTCTGTCCCCTTAGAGAAAAGAACTACAAGGGACTATCTACTATGTGCTAAGCTCTGCACCTTCCATACTTATCTGAAAATGCCTCTAGTTATGATGGCCTAGACATCACCTTATATCTGATAGCAGGGTCTTGCATGGAGTCACACAGACGGCAATTGGTCTTGCCTCTACAGAGGCATTTATTTGTAGGGAATGAGTGCAGGGTGGCCTTTGGTTCATCACAAATACATCTGGAGGCAGCACAAACACTCAGTATTAAACTATGTAAGAGAAATATTGGGCCTGGACAAGAAGGAAACTAAATAGCTGGTGAAGGAGAAACAGCGTGAGTGTGAAGGCAGGCAGACCTGGGTTCTAAACCTGCTTCACCACAGCAGTGTGATTCTTAAGGAACCCTTTAACTTCCCCAAGCCTTTGTTTCCCCATCTGAAAGATGATGTTAATGCTACCTAGAGAGGTTTACTATGGTAAAGAGAAAGGCTTGGTCCCAGCCAAACATAGCAGTCTAACGATTGTGTTTAAGGAGGAGAAGAGTAGACACGGTAATATTTACTTGGAAAATTTACTATCATCCAAGGTCTAGGTATCAGGGGTTTTTTTTTACATTAATGACATGATTTTACAACCCACCAAAAATCCATCAATTTTTTATGATCACTAAACTGATGAAAAACCAGAATATCTACTTTTTTATTTTTTAATTTATTTCAGAATATTACAGGGGTACAAATGCTTTGGTCACATTAATTGCCTTTGCACCACCCAAGTCAAAGCTACAAGTGTGCCCATCCCCCAGGCAGCGTGCACCACACCCATTAGGTGTGAATTTATCCAAACCCTCCTCCCCTTTCCACCTACCTGATCACCGATGAATGTTACTTCCATATGTGCACATAAGTGTTGGTTGATTAGTATCAATTTGATGGTGAGTACATGTGGTGTTTGTTTTTCCATTCTTGGGATACTTCACTTAGTAGAATGGGCTCCAGCTCTATCCAGGATAATACAAGATGTGCTATATCACTGTTGTTTCTTATAGCTGAATAGTACTCCGTGGTACACATATACCACATTTTATTAATCCACTCATGTATTGATGGGCACTTGGGTTGCTTCCACATCTTTGCAATTGTGAATTGTGCTGCGATAAACTTTCAAGTGCCAATGTCTTTTTTATAGAATGTCTGTTTTTCCTTTGGCTAAATACCCAGTAGTGGAATTGTTGGATCAAATGGTAGTTCTGCTTTTAGTTCTTTGAGCTAACTCCATACTACTTTCCGTAGAGGTTGTTGTACTAGTTTGCAGTCCCACTAGCAGTGTGTGAGTGTTCCTCTCTCTCCACATCCATGCTGACATTTGTTGTTTTGGGACTTTGAGAATATCAACTTTTAAAGTGATAAGGAGAACTAGAATTGTGACACAAATTTCAAGGTCACCAACATTTCCACCCTACACTGGACGTACATGGGAAGCCAAATTATAATCACTGGTGCACATGGGATTGGAACAAGGAGAATTAGAGGAGACACCTTGTACAAAGCATCTGGGACGATGTGGCCATTGTCAAACCCCTCTCCTTGGGCAAGGCCTCCAAGGGCACTGGTAAAGTTTGCCTCCACACCTCATCTGCTTCCTTGGGTCCTCACTGATTGCCCCATCTTTCTCTTAGAGAGGCTAACACAGTCAGTGGAGTTTCTCCAAACCTTTTAGATCCAAGAAACACCTTGCTTTGATCCCCTAATGTTGATTTTATAATTTAGCTTTCAAGGGGCAATCTTAGTTCTATCCAAAACATCTAATCACTGGATTGCTGGGAAACATAAATGACAGAATAGTCATTCGCAGTGCAGGGAATTTGTCTTTCCTGCTCAGAAAACTGTAATATCTTCCAGTAACTTCCAATGTGAAGTTGAGGCATCTCAATGTAGCACACACATCCACACGCTCGGCCCCTGAACTAGCAGCTCTCGCCCCTTCTACATACACATACTTGGCCCCAGGAACACTGAATTGCATGTAGTTCTAGAAATAAAGCCACCGTTTCATGTCTGTCTTCTTCTGCTTTTAATGTCCCCTCACTTTTTCCTTTACTCAACCTCAACTTGTTCCCTGAGACTCAGCTCAGCCACACGCTATCCTCCCTGGGCCTGCCTCGCTGCTTTGCCCGTGTGGTCCCCCTGTCCTGTGCTGTCCTCAGCCACAGTCACCTGTGCCCATCTGCATCCCAGCACACGACACTCCCGCAGCCCGTGTCCCTCGTCACCACCCTCACTCCGCTGCCACCACCGTCGGGCTCAGGAAATGGAGGAGAAGGACCACGTCTTCATTGATGTTGCAGTCACAGGAATTTGGCATCACAAAAGAGTTTAAAACTACACAATTTTGGTTTTTGGTTCAGTTTCTAGTACGTTCTTCTGTTCCCGTTCTGAGCAAGGTGGAGTAAACCCTCGTCACCCTGTCTCTGCCACCGACTACAGCTGCGACGCCCGGGCCGACCCCAGGGAGCCTCCTCGTGAGCTCGGAGCACAGAGCAGCAGGCGGAGGAGGAAGACCAGGATTCAGAGGGCCTCTGACCTGGTGCGTGGTTTACCATCTTGTCCCTCCAGTATCCCTTGGCCAGAAACCGTACCAGGACAACAGGACACCAAAGAGACATCCAGACAAAGTCCTGAGTTCTGGCTCGAGGAGTAGTAAAAGGAGCTACCAACACTCAAAAAGAGTGATGATGTCCCTGGGTTTTGTTTTTTTTTTCCTTCTCTTTTTTCATTCTCTCCTGCCCCAAGCCCCCAGGCAATCCCATGGCTGCCCTGGCAGTGACAGGAACAGAACCCCCCAGAAATCGAAACTCTGAGAAAGGAGAAACACTCTCCCCTCAGGCAAGCTGCAGTTTCAAACAAGGTGAGGCCAGACCCCGTTGCTTTTTTCTCCCTCTGGGTTCTCCAGTCACTTGCTCCTGGACGTGGGCATGGTTCAGAGTGTACAGCAAAGCAGAATAACTAAAACACAAGCTTTCTACTTGAAGGACCCAAAATGGGAGCCCCAGGGAACCAACCATGAAGTATCCAGGAAGTGGCAGAAAGAGAGGACACCCCATAAGTTGTTTCTTAACTCTCCACCTCAACCGTGAGCTGCACCCGTGGGGATCTGTTCCTACACAGTGCACAAAATTGTAAGAACTGAACTCACAGAGAGCCCACCACCCAGATCCCACGCACCTGCTTTAGGGCCATCGTCGGAAACTGACCTTTCCCTTGTATGGTCTGCCCCAACCCAGTCATTTTCTCAAACAAGGCAAAACCCGCCGTGCAGAGGGGAAACACTTACCTAGGAAAACAATAAATTAGCAATGACATTTTTACAATGAAATTTTAAAGTATTATTTCCTCCTGAAAATCTTCCGCTCTGAAACCTCTCATGTTGGAGGTTAATTTAAAGCATAAATGTTGCCTTTCTTCATCCGTGCATTTCCTTTGAACAGACTTTTCAAAACCTTGGCCATCGGGCTTTCTCCTTCAGGATGGGCGTCATTTAATAGATATCCTTGGTATCTTTCCTACTAAGAGGCAGAAGACAGACTCTTAAGTTTTATGGTAAATTGGGGAAAACGTGTGCATGGACACACCTTCTTCCAGGTGGCAAGAGATGACTTATAAAGGTGACGCACACTCGTAGGCGATTCTTTCTTGCCTCATGCCTGAGCTCTGCTTATTTTTACTACCAAGCACATTAAGTTTCAAATCCTTAGTATGTTTAGTAAATAGTTTATAAATGCACAGCTTCTTAGCTGCCACGTGGTCTGGATCTGTATCCGGGGCTCTGCTGTGCCCAACTGGCCTCTTTTCAGCTGTTCCTCCTCCCAGCCTGATCAGAAGGCATAGGAGATAGAAGGAGAGGAGGAAAGTTCTGGTAGATGGGCTAGTGAGAGAGAGAGAGAAAGGGGAGGGCAGATGACGATTAGCAAAAGTATTAACCCCCTGTATTTTAGTTGAACAGTTCTAGAAGTTTCATCCCTGTAAAGCTGTAGGGAAGTCTACCCTAGAGCGCAGTTTTGCGGCAGTGCCGTGGGGAGACATGCGAGGATGGATGGTGTTGCCTTGTAAGGAACGTTTTATGAGTTCTCTGCGGTCGCTAGGTATGTGTGAAACATTCTTTCCGTGGGTCAGAGACTTTATTACCTTTCCAATAGCCGCAGATTTCACTGTTACAACTGATGAAAAACATTTGTGCAGGATTCAAAGGGCTGGCTGAATAACCAGCTCCTAAGAGCGAGACACATTTATGGGGGGAAATTGGAGCAGTCACTCCAGTCCAAATAGCCCAGACGGCGCAGGCCAGAGGACAAAAGTGGCAGGGAGTAAAATCATCAGGCCTAGGGAGGCCAACTCAGGACCAGGAGCCACAAAAGCCGAATGGTCAAGAGATAAGACATATCCCACAACGTGCTTTGCTCACGTGCTCTGGGACCGTCAGTGCTAAGGGGAGACAGAAGTGTCCTGAATACTTGGGAGAGCCAAAGAATTTGATTTGGCCAAACTTGGGGCATCATGGTTAACCTTGTTTTGTCTTTGCCTAGAGCCAGTAACTTCAAAAGTGGAATTTATTGGATTTTAAGTTGACACCAAAAGATTTAGCTGAGCTCTGCCATGCTGGCAAAGGGAGGCATAAAGAAACGAAGAGACAGAAAGTAAAAATGTGGCAGGAAGAAAAAGGGAGGAAAGAAATGCTGTTTATTTAGCACTTAGTAAATATGTGTCCTTGTGCTGAGGACTTATGACTTCTTATTGCTGTGATCAAGATAACACAGAATTAACCTTGCTCTCTTGTGACTTCTAATAGAAGAATGGACCATTCAAACTGGACGGACCTCAGCAAATGAGTGGGTTTTTGTTTTAAATAAACTTTGTTGTGTATGTCTGTGGTTTACAACTGCACTTCCCAACCCCCAGGCCACAGACTGGTACCTGTGTGCGGCCTGTTAGGAACCAGGCTGCACAGCAGGAGGTGAGCAGCGGTGGGCAAGCAAGAAAGCTTCCTCTGTATTTACAGCCGCTCCCCATGGCTCACATCATTGCATAAGCTCCGCCTCTTGTCAGATCAGCAGGGGCATTAGGTTCTCATAGGAGCACGAGCCCTACTGTAAACTGTGCACGCGAGAGATCTAGGTTGTGCTCCTTATAAGACTCTAATGCCTGATGATCTGAAGTGGAGCTGAGGCGGTGATTGCAAATACAGATCATTAGCAGAGAGATTTGACTATACAATAAATGTAATGCGCCTGAATCATCCCCAAACCATCCCCTCCCAATCCTCCAGTCCATGGAAAAATTGTCTTCCATGAAACCAGTTCCTGGTGTCAAAACGATCGGGGACTGCTGGCTTACAACATGACACTATGGGATACATATAGGCAGTGCAATGGTAAGCCTGCAGGACTTATGGGACACCGTTAAGTGAACAAACCTTCACATTATGAGATGAGACAAAGCCACAAAGAGCTTACTTGACAAAATAATTGAGTGGTTTTTAATCTTATTTTTCAGCAGCAGCAGAAACTTTCATTGAAATGAAATCAAGAAACCCACTGTACAAAAATAGATAAAAGTATAACTATGATCTGAGAGGACATGAGTTTCCTAAACAATAAAGAGTTGAGGATGATAGAATCGGGCAAGAGCTCAGGTCTCTCTCTCTCTGTCTCGTCCCCCCAGCCCTGCCCCCAAATTCTTACCATCACATCACACCACCTCCTTATGGAGACCTAATAAATCTTTCTGAACTCATGTCTCATCTTTCCAATAAGATCATAAGCCTGATCATAAGCAAATTTCAAATCTCACATACTTTTTTAAAATCCCCTACCATATATAGACAGAGACAGATACATACACCAGGACTCAATATCTACAGACAAATCCTAGGGATTTTTCAGTAAGATCTATAGCTACGGAGCAATTTTAAGCTTATGAAGAAGTTGTATGATGGGGATGGGGACATTTTATGCTTCTGAGTGAGCCTTCCTCATTTGAAGGAGGTGGATGAGTCCCTTCTTTATGGGAGCAGCAGCTTCTGAATGACTCCCAGGTGCAGGCCATGCCGGATCAGGGCTGCCTGCAGGGGTGGGGCATAAGGCTGCAGTCATGTCAAACAGGGCTATTCCCAATGGTCCACCCACGAAGGTACCACCCCAGAATGAATAGACAAATTTCAAGATAAAGAAGAATCATTCATTGTGTGTGTGAAGCTAACACAAAACTAGAGAATGGGCAAGGATTAGCAAGCCAAGATGGTTAATTATGATGTTAAGGCTGCTAAGAATGAGGAATTTGTTCATTAAGAATTTATGTATTCTAATATTGTTGCTATTGTTAATTATATAAGCATATGTTAGAAAAGAGTAATCAGCTGGCTTCTTAACTCCCCATCCTGTTCCTTTACTGTTGCATAACCTAATCAGACTGGATATAGGTTCATGAGAAGGATACAGGCCTCAGTTCAATTCAATAAACATTTATGTATGTCAGGCACTTTGCTAGAATACAGATTTCCTTGACTTCAAGAAACAAATAGGTACTCCTTTTCTTCAAGAATAGTAAAAATGCACCCCTGCCTTTAAAACATGATAGTCTCTTCAAAAAATGCTCTAGTAATTTCAATGCAGGGCTTAACATAGTGTCTGACACCAAATATATGCTCATTGAGTATCTGTTGATAGAGTGAATGAATGCTAGAGGTACACCTATGGGGTGTGGGAGTAGAGAGGAGAAATGAGTGCAGTCTAAGGTAGGAGATGATTGTCAGAAATATCATCTGGTAGAAATTTAATAAATGCAAAACAAATTGATATATTTTAGAGCACTTTGATTTATATTTTAGAATGTTTTGCAAAATACTTTTATAAGAAACGTTTCATTTATACTCACACCACCAAATAAGGAAGGTATAATCCTCCCTCACTCACCATATAAGCCAATAGAAAAGAAAGAAACAGGCCAAGATCACCCAGTTAGTGAAAGTCAGAGCTGAGACACCAACCCATTTCTTCCAACTCTACAGTTTGTGTATTTTTTCAGAATCCCATGCTGCCACCAAGAGTTGACAAGACTCAGATCTCTACTTGGAACCTTCAAAATATACTTCTACTGCAGTCTTCTTGGTACCTCAAGGTGTCATTTCAACTTCTAAAATAGGAGGACGGGGAATCTCACAAATTTGTGGAGTCATCACCTTGGCTGCCTGTCCCTGGCCCAAGCACGTAGAGAAACAAATGGTGAAAAGAAAAACAGGGATAGTAAAATGATAGTATTAATAAAGTACTAAGCCATGCTCTTTAACAAAAACTCATTAAATGAATACAAAATGATCATCAGTTCTAAAGGCAGCAAGGTATTTTTAGCACGATGTTTGAGGGAACAATACCATCACACACACACATCATCTTCAAGTACAGCTTCAGCAATTTAACTTTGTGAGATATTAAACTACTTTTTGCCGTTCTCTGTGAGCATTGTGTCCCTGTATTTCCTTGCATGTAAACGAAAAATAACTTGGGCTGCTGACGAGAACTATGAACATAAAGGCAACACCAAAGCGTGGCGCTGCATGTATGGAACAGCTACTTACATTTGTTTAATTATCTGGATAATTATGGAGTCATAAAATCAGAATGGGCTTGGGAGTTAAAGGGATAGCAGGGAAACTGCAATTGACAATCTTCTTCTACTCCTTATCAGCCCAAGATTCGCCTGTACACACTTGCTCCTAGAAGTTTGCTCCCTATTTTACACCTTGTCAAATCTAAAGGAATCTGCCCAGCATTCTAAAAGCTTCCAAGACTTTGTTCCTTTTGGGGGGGTAGTACTAAGAGCAGTAGGCAGGAAGCGGGGGCCAGAGGTCTGACTCCACCTTGGAAAAGTCGCCCGCTTTCCTTGCTGTTTTCCTTCTCCCTTCCCCCATCGTTCCCCGGGAACCCCATCCACGGGCTTCCAGCCAGAGACATGGACCACCCCACGCAGCCCACTCTTCTTCCCCCACACAGCCAAACCCACCCACTCCTCTGCAGCCAGGTTGGGGCTCACCCCCATCCTGGGCTGTGGCCACCACCTAATCAGCCTCCCTGTCTCTGGCCTTCCTCTGCACTCCAAGGTCATCCTCCAAGACACAAATCAGATCAAGTCACTGTCACTGGAAACATTTCACTGCTCCCCACACCCCGACAGTAACTCTGTAGGTGAGAATTCAAGGCCCTTCACCCGGCAGTGTTGGCACATGCAGTATTTATTGTATTCCTGTTCTTTGAGAACACACTGTAAATAAAATGAAAATCATAATATTAACAAGAACAATTTCATATTTTTGAAGTGAGGCTGTCCTAAATGTACAAACAATGGGATAGAAAAGTTTATTTTTCCCTGACAAAAATAATATTAGATTGAATCAAGAAAATGAAATAAAGAAACAAATAGGAAAAATGCTGCTCCACCTATTGAGGAATACTAAGGAAATAAATACAATGATTTATTACCATTTTAAAAAAAAAGATAGCATGAGCCAGGCACAGTGGCTCACGTCTGTAATCCTAGTACTCTGGGAGGCCAAGGCGGGAGGATCATTTGAGCTCAGCAGTTCAAGACCAACCTGAACAAGAGCAAGACCCCGTCTCTACTAAAAATAGAAAGAAATTGGCTGGACAACTAAAAATATATAGAAAAAAAATGCATGAACTTGAAGACAAGCCTGAGTTCTGTCCCAGTTCTAACACTTTCTAGTTATTTGACCTTGGGAAAGTTATTTATAATAACTTGCTGAACCTCATTGTCTTCCTTTGTAAATTGCATATAATGATACCTAACTCACAGTGTTATTCAAAGAATAAAATTACATAAAGTGAGATAAGCACCTAGCATGTATGCAAAGGGAAGATCTAGCAAATGGAATTTATAATGGGGATTAATATTACCATTAGTAATATTAAATATCATTTCCCACCATAAAAGCATTGCCTAAATATCACATTGCTTTTTTCCTTCAGTTGATATTATTTGTGGTAACTGTAAAATAAAATGCAGTCAAATGAAACATCAACATAACTCTGGCTGTTTACAACACAAAAATGCATTTTTAAAATTCCAATTAAAAAAATGTCTATATCCTAGCCAAGCATCCCCATTCAAAGTAATTATAGAAATTTCAAATTTGCTTTTGCAAGAAAAATGTTTAATTGGTCCATTAGAGATGAATATGAGGGGACTTGATCTGCGTTTAATATTGCTGGGAATCAGAAAGGATAAAATTGTGCTGCATATTAAATTTAATGAAAGTCGGATAGACTTTCATCCTTAAGTCCTTCATTTCCTATCTTGTTGGACAAAGAGCAGATGAAACTCTTCCCAAGCTTGCCCTATTCCACTTTGATTAATCAACAAACAAGACAGAATTGGCTGCTTAAATCATCAGCCACTGGTAGAACAGGGTGTTATCAGCACAATATCTGCCAGAAATCATGGCGACAGCGCTGGTCGCCTTCTCAGCCAATCAGAGCATGGCGCTTGCCCAAAAGATTTTATCATTTTAAATTAATCAGCCTATTCTCCCCTTATATTATCAGGGCCAAATACGGGCAGAGGCAGAAAAAGGAGTGCATGTCCAGCCGATTGAATACTGCACAGCTGTGACTGTTGCAGTCGAGGTCTGAGCACTGCCTGATGCTACACATCGCGGGGACAAAAGGCAGGAGGGAGAACAAGGAGACTTAATTACAACATGTTTAAGCCACTCACGGAGCTGCCCGGGGAGGGAGACCTAATGGGTGTCAACACAATTACAGATCTTCACACACATTTGAAAATAACAGACTGTGACAAGGACACAATTGCCATGTTGTCGTCTCATCTGCACAGCGATTTGACATACTGGATATCAATGCAGAATTGAATTAGAGAAAGAGATTGCACGGCAATTGCCCAGCCTGGCTTTCCGATGTCTCTGGCAGCCGAAGGAGAGCAGGCCCCAGAGTCACCCCGCAGCCCAGCGAGCCCTCACCCGCCCCCGCTCCGCTCTCCTGCCTCGAACACTCACAGAATCGCCAGGGCTTCACACCAGCTGCTCGGCTGGCAACACTCAGATACTCAGAAGACACACAGAAGCTGAAAAAAGGGAATGCTTATCGCAAACTCCTCAGAGCTGCTCTCCCAGGACCCCGTGGGTCTGCCCTCCCCCCCATTCTTAACATTTCAGGAACTAACCCTCAGCTATGTGGCCTTGGGCAACTCCAAGTTGCTCAAATTCACCCTTCCTGAATCTCACTCTCCATCTCTAATTTGGGGTTAGGAGGAGCAGGTAGGCTAGATCACAATCACCTGGGAAAGTCTTTAAAATGTACATTCCTAGGTTCCCAACCTAGACCTACTGAATTGGAATCCTCAGAGGATAAAACCTAAGAATCTGTATTTAACAGAGCTCCTAAAGCAACCACCTTTGTCCCAGCCCGCAGACTAGAAAGCTTGGAAGTACCGATGATCTGTACGTGGTCATTCTAGTTCTGAAAGCTGTGAAGCTGGTCTCTGATCATGGATTATTTTCCAGATACAGTCGACGATGGGCACTTACACACATAGCATCTCATTCAATCCTCACAACAGTCCCTATGGAGAAGGGGCGATAGATCACCACGCACCCCTTCCTCAAGTGTCATGTAAACATCAGGCTCCACGCACCTGCGTACCTCCTGGTGACTCCTTCCACTCCCCTAATCATGACAGCATCGAACTGCCTCCTGGTCCATCCTCCCCATTGGACCGTACGTACCATGAAGTGAGGAACCTTGCCTGTCTTGCTCATCGCTGCGTCTCTGGGGATGACACATGGTAGGTGGTTAATAAGTGTTAGCTGAATGAACATCCGACAGATGGGATAACTGAAGCTCAGAAAGGTTAAGTAACTAACTCAAGGTCACAGAATTTGAAACTAGGATTGCCTAACCCATGAGCTGGTGGTCTTTATATTTTCATCCAAGTGGATGTCCTCCCTCTTTGCAAGATAACTGGAACAGGCATCTTTGCTCAGAATTCCAACCCTTGATTTACAAATTAAAAGACAATTGTCCTAAGAATACCTTGGTCAGATCTTCGGTAGAAGATGACCAATGTGATTAAAGAAGTCAACCCCTTAGGGAGGGCCCCCAAATTCAGGGAGATTGGGTTTCCAATTTAGCATATTAGAATGCTCTTTCCCTTGCCATCCACTGAGCACCCAGTACGTGCCCAGCCACCAGTGGGCAGGTATTTTGCTTTCTCCTTTACTCGACACTCCTGTGAGTAAAGCTGATCATTACCATTTTACAGACGAGGAAATTGGGGCTTAGAGAAGTTAACTACCTGCCCTGAGTCCCACCTCGAGTGTTCAGTGGAGCTAGACCTGGGTTCTCCTCCCTTCCTGGCAAGGAAATAAGTGGCATATGGTCAAAGAGTTTCACTTCCAATTTTATTTAGGCAATAATTACCTAGAGGTAAACTGGATTTTAATTGTGTGCTAGCAGAGCATGTTGCTTATTTGGTGGCCTGATGTTCAGCTCATGATTAGGGATTCCATGTCATTCTTGGCCCCTCCAAACTTAAACCTCTCCACCAATTATTAACTTTGCTATTGATTTATTATGCCTATAAGACAGTTTTCTTATCTTTTTCACTTTGTGGCTTTTGACAGTCATTACTTCAAGTTCATTAGAAAATTGCGTCGATAGCATGATTTCAGCTGTATGGCCCAGGTGTGCACACGGGCTGTCATGAACACACACAAGTGCGTCGATTCTGATCGAGGTATTGTGGAGTGCCATTGCCCCTCTTCCATGCTGCTTGTATAAAATTATTTTTCTTTCAGTGATTGAGATACTGATAGAAAAATAGTCTAACCCACTGGAGATTAGAAGCTCCAAGTAAATTGTATTTGCCTCTGTTTCTATCCAGTTGTTAAAAATAATCTAAAACATTAAATTTTTAGCAAAAGGCTACTGTGTACTAGGGATGACGTAGATGTCGCTGCAGACCAGAGAGGAAGGGACTATAGTGGGGGAACTAATTGCATGAGTACAAAACTCCAAGAAGCTGTTTTACTTGGAGAGAGTTGCTCCACCTATCTGTGAAGGATAATACTAGCACCCCTCTCAAATAAGGTAGGGGGTAAGGATCAAATAAAACCATAGGTAACGAGTACCTTAGATAGTGCCTGGCACAGAGTCCGCCCCAATAAACAGGGTGCTTTATTTTTTTTCTGTATAGAGCACTCCACAGTCTGTTCCATCCTTAGTCCCCACTAGACCTTGTCTTCAGCTTTCTTCCCTCCCTCACCCCTCTACCCGCAGCCCCCACCAGCTGCCTGCACACCCCGCTCGGGGACCGCACCCTCCTCCCGTCCTCTTTATTTCCTTCCACGGCTCTCACTCGACAGCTAGGCTGCGCAGTTTTCACGGAGTAAGACTCGCTCCTTTGGCAATAAAGGTCTAACCTTATGAAATGTAAGACCGTGTCCCTAAATAACAAGCTATCTTTAGCACTTCCAAGTGACCTCAGCCACCAGACCAAAAGGTGAGAAAACCTAACAGCCTGACATTAAAGGTCCCCCCCCCCACCGTGCACTGGCAGCCTCCCACGGAAACCTATGGCAGCACAGGGCTCTACGGGTGCTGATGTCACTGCTGCTCATGACGCCTGAACTGCGTCCTTCATCTACCCTTCAAACGAAGCTACGTTGAAATTTGGTCTGAAATGTTTCTTACTTACCCTTTAGCTGTTGAGTTTCGTTGTTTCTGTCAGTATCCTGGGTTTCAGCACCAAAGATGTCAGGGTGGCAGTCTGCCCTCGGTTCTTGATGTGCTCTTGGCCAAAGAATGACCAGACCCACCAAAGTGACGAGTCCAGACGATTGTCCCAGTCCTCTCACTCCTTTCTTGGAAAAATCACCAGCAAGGCCAATACGATGGAGTAACCCTCGGGCAAGGGGCAGTTTCACAAGAGCAGCTCTTTATCATAGAATAAAATGGGTCTGTCCCCATGAGTGGACAGAGAGAGAGACAGACAGACAGACAGACCAGCTCACTCACTGACCCACTCACTTCTGTCTGACTTCTCGGATTGTTAATGATCAACAGGTGTCCTCAAAATTCCATCCTCGTATACAAGCTCCCTCTAAGAAAGCCCACCTGGGTGGGGGGTGGTGAACCACAATGCAGGTTCAAGATAATGGCACATTAATTACCCTAAGGTTACTCTAGGTCACTTTCTAAATCATTACGCCTGGGCTGGGGAATTCCTAGATTGATAAGAGCATTCCCGCCTTCCCCAGTAGCGGTTGCTCGGGATAGGATTAAGGGTGGGGCAAACCAAAATGGAGTTCCCGCCCTCATCCTTCTTCCCAGGTGAAGCAATCACTCAAAACAGCCCTAAAACAGGGAACCTTTGTCCCAAGAAGAGCAGGAGATCCAAACTATCTATAATACCTAATATTTCTATAAAAACTGCAAGAGTTATCGGGAGCCATTTATAAGATGAGTCACTGAAGCTTGTGAAAAGGTCCCTGATTGCCAGGAGTCAGCCCAGGACCACACATGGGAAGCCGCCCTCATTGGAAACCCCATTAGATGACCCTGCATCTCTGCGAGCCAAGCCTGGAAACACCTGGAAGAATGAAGAGGCACAAGCACTGTGTCTGTCTGACTATACACTTTTCTTAAAATCAATGACCAGGTATTTAATTTAATGTTTAATGAGTAATAACATGTTTTTCTAGACCCTGTAGGAAAGTTAGAGCATAAAAGATTAAAAAAATAAAATCCATAACCCCACCACTCACAAATAACATTAGTGGACATTTTGCTGTAAGGCTGGTGGTGGGGCTCCCCTCCACTCCCTTGATAAAAAAGAAAAGGCTCATGAGACCAGACCCACCAAAAAACAACTGCCAGGCCCTGCTGAGAACAACCACACCTGGATGTCCACCCAGATAAGAAAGTTTCTTTCGGTTCCTGGATTCCACAAATGCCACCAGCCCCTCCTATTTCTCAATAACCGCCAAAGGCCACAGTGGAAATTCCCCAGCTCTTCCCGCCAAAAGTCCCCAGCCCGCCTCAGGCAGCATAAAAGCCTTCACCCCTTTCAAAGGGGCATGACTTCCCAGGCCCCCTCTTGGGACCTGTGAACCTCGCCCAGGAGCACTCAATAAAGCTACATTGTTTGTCCCTACTTTGTCTTTTCCTCTGGCCACCAAAAACTTTACATTTGATAGATATAATAGAGCATTCATAACAACAATATTTATACTACCAAAAAGTGGGTTTACATTTACATTTAAATATTTATAACTATATTTATATATTTGATAGTATATAGCTACATATTTATATAATTATTTTCATTATATTAATTGATATTGTATAAGTATATATGTATATTTTATGTTTTCTATTTATAACATGTTTATATAATGAATAAGTATATATTGTACATATATAGCTATATTTAACTATATATGTTATACTGATATAAAAGTATATATGATATATAAGCATATATGTTGTATATATACAAATATTTATATTTATAGATTTTACATATAAATATCCCCACTTTTGATATCGTAAATAAATGCTGTCATGAATGTCCTGTTACGAAATCATTATATTGCTAATGATTCATTTCTTTGGTGTTGGGTAGAAATTGATCCATGTTTCTCAAGAAGAAAGAAATACCCCCTTATCTTTTCAAAATCAGTGAAACCTCACATTTGCCAAGACTGGCAAGCACGTCATTTTCAGTCCTTTTGAGACAGGACTGCTTTGAGCATTGCTTTGGGCGTTGCTGCAGTTTTACCTGAGTCAGAAAGTCTCAAGACAAAGCTTCAAATTACCCTGATCAAAACAGGATGGAGGCAGGGCAAGTTCCAAACAACTGGTTAGAACCAAGATGGTGGAGAAATAGAGGGTGTTACCCCGATTCCAGGAAAACACTGCCCCTTCCATGAATATTCCTCTTCCTGTTTAGCCTATAATTAAGCCATTGCTTAAATAGAAAGGCAAGAGGAACCAGGGGGAAGGTTTTCTTCTGCAGGGAGAACTAGCCTCTGCTCTGTCTGTGGAGCAGACTTTCTATAGTTCCTGAATAAATCTCGCCTTCACTTTATGCTATTGGCCTGCTCCCAAATTCTTTCTTACCTACAGCCAAGGACTCACTTGGACTTCAAGTGGCTCCCAGCATTGGGAGTCCCTTTCCTATGTCATTTTCGAGTGGCCCCTCTTCCTGTTGCAGGGTGTGTGAGAACCAGGGCAGTGAGGGTGAGCCCCCAGTTGTGGTCTGGATTGCTCACTGTGCTGCTGTTCCATGTACGCTCGGGGACTCTTCAAGGTCACCCAAACTTTCCCAACAGCACCTGCTCCTATGCAGGTCCCATTCCAGGGACTTGAGCCACAGCTGCAGGCCCAGGACTTGCTGCCCAAATTCCCTGGCATCTGTCTGGCATTTCAAACCCTTCAGACCGAGGACCCCAGCCTGTCATAGAAGGATCCATCTCATTTCTGTTCTCTCAACACAAGCTCATTCTTAATTTAACTTGTATTTGCGTTGCTACATGTAGGATGCTGGGTCAAGTGCTATAAATATTTTTTAAACTTTTTAAAAATCCATGAAAATGTGTATGAAAATATCACATACACAAAATATTATGAAATGCATAGACAAAGGATACTGAATTATAAATCACACACATGGTCCCCATGACCCAAGTTAAGAAATAGATTATTTCAATTCCTTTCAAACTCCCTGGGTACCTCTCCCTCTCCCTCCTCCCAATGGGAAACACAATTTTGAATTTTGAGTTTATTAGTGCCTTGCTTTCATATAAAATATAGCTAAATAATAGCTATTGCCAAACAACTGTAAAGTTTTGTTTGATTGAGGACACTATACAAATAGTATCACACTATTTTTATTCTTTAGAAACTCGCTTTTATCATTCAGCATAAGATTTTCTTAAGATTTACTGTTGCTGATGGATAGAACGATGGTTAATATATTTTGCCAAAGTATAGTGCTCCACCACATGAAAAACCACCATCTATTTATGCATTCTCCTCTTAATGAACATTTGGGTTGTTTCCAGCTTTTTGCTATTACAAACAATTCCACTAAGAACATATTTCTGCAGTTCCAGTACACACAAACAAAAATATGCCTGATGTGTATACCTGGAAAAAGAATTGCTGAATCAGAGAGAAAAATCTCCTCCTGAAAAGATAATGCCAATTTTTTTCCAACAGGTTTAGATACATTTTACACAACCACCAGCATGCTCTAACGTTCTGTGTTCTCTACTCTTCTTCAACACATAAGAGTTGCCCATCTGATAGGGCTGAAAAGTATCTACTTGTAATTTTAAAGTGTATTTCCCTGATATCTATGAGGTCGTGTATCTTTGCGTATGTTTATGGCCATTTCATAGTTCCTTTTCTCTGAACTGCTTGTTCTATCTTTTGCCCAATTTTTTCCTATTACGTTGTTTTTCTTATTCTTTTGGATCTGATATAGGTCTTTAAAAGATATTGAACCATTATTAGTTCTGTGTGTTGAAAATATAGATTTGTAGTTTGTCTTTATGTAGGGTGTTCTTTGAGACATAAAGTTTCAATTCTTTTTTAACTTTAAAGTATAATTTACATACAATGAATTTCACGTGTTTTATATGTATGGTTTGAGAGTTGTGACAAACACCTACAGAGGCAGGCAACCATACGATCTAGATACAGACTATTCCATCACCCCAGAACTCTCCTTGCTTCTGCTTTTCAGCCAGCCACTTCCATCCTACCTCCCGCTATTATTGATGTGATTTCTATCATTGAAGATTAATTTTGTCAGTTCAAGAATGTCACATAAATAGAATCACACATACTCTTTCAAATCTGGATTCTTGCATTCAGAATGTTTTGGAAATTCATCCACGCTCTTTTGTCTGTCAGTATTTTCTTTTTTATTGCTGAGTAGTATTTTATTTTACAAATTGGCTGCAGTTTGTTTATCCATTGAGTTGTTGGTGGATATTTGACTTTTTTTGCAGTTTTTTGATGAATATGAACAAAGCAGTTGTAAACACTTGTGTACTAATCTTTGTATGGACATACATGCTTTTGTTTCTGTTAGGTAAATGCCTAGGTCAGCGTATGCTTAGCTTTATAAGCAACTGTCGAACTGTTTTCAAATAGGGTTATACTGTTTTATAATTCCACCAATAACTTATGAAAGTTTGAACTGTTCTATATCATCAGAAAAACTTGACAATGTCAGTCTTTTTATTTTAACCATTCTGGTTGAGGTAAAGTGGCATCTCACTGTGGTTTTAATTTGCATTTCCAAAATGAGTAATGATTTTGGGCATCTTTTCAGGTGCTTATTGGCCATCTGTTATACCTTCTTTTTTGAAGTATATTTTTCAAGTCTTTTGCCAATTTTTAACTGGGTGGTTGTTTTTATTGTTATTGAGTTGTAAGGGCTCTTTATATATTCAGAATACAGTATCTTTAGATATACATTTTAAGTCATTTCTCCCAAAGTGTGTCTTTTTATCATATTTTCTTGAAGTATATTTTGAAAAGCAGAAGTTACTATTAATAACTTTGCTAAAATCCAATTTATCATTTTTTCTTTTATAATTAACCCTTCTTAGGTCCTATCTAAGAAAATTTTGTCTACTCCAAGATTACAAAGAATTTTCCTATGTTTTTCTCTAGAAGTTTTACAGATTTAGGTTTTGCATTTAGGTCTATGGGCCATTTCAGATTAACTTTTGTATATGGTAAAGGTGGAAGTTAATTTTTTTGCATATGGATATTAAATTGTTCCAGTTCCAGTATCTTTTGTTGAAAAGACCATCATTTCTCCCATTGAATTGTCTCCACATCTTTGTCAAAAATCACTTCCCCATGTACCTGTAGGTATATTAATGGACTCTGTTTTCTGTTCTGTTGATCTGTGTGTTTACCCTATGCCAATACCACACTCTGTGGAGTACTGCAGCTTTATGGTAAGACTTAAAATCAGCTAATATAAATCCTCCACTTTTCTTCTACTTTTTCAAAATTGTTTGTGCTATTCTAGGTTTATTGTATTTGGGAAAGGTGAGTGACCTTCCTGACTGTTTTCGCCTCTGGTGACTGTTCCCTCCTTGGGTGCGATGATTCTCTGCAGCTTCATGACCCTCTGTTTGCTAAGCAGCCTTCTAGGCTCTGCAAAACCAATTGCAACCAACCTCAGACCAATCCCCATCTGCTTCTCTCCCACCATTCAGTAGGGCCCAAGGTGAAATGGACACTTTTAATCAAGGCTGCCTGCGGACCACCAGCAGCATCCACATGGTGTCAAAGCCTCGATTCAGAAAAATAAAGCTCATGGGTGGAACTGGGGGACATTATGTAAAGTGAGTAAGCCAGGAAAAGAAAAGTCAAATGCCATATATTCTCACTCATACGTGGAAGCTAAAAAAAGCTGATCTCATAGAATCAAAAAGTAGAACAGAGGATACTACAGGCTGTGAAGGGATAGGAAGAAGGAGAGGATAGGGAGAGATTTGTTGAAAGACAAAAAATTACAACTAGATAGGAGGAATATATTGTGTTGTTCTATACCACTGTAGGATGACTGTAGTTAACAACAATATATCATTCGAAATAGCTAGAAGGAGTATATTGAATGTTCCCAACACGAAGAAATGATAAATGTTTGAGATGATAGATATGCTAATTATTCTGATCTGATCACTATACTTTATATGTATAGAAACATCACTATATACCCCATAAATATATACAAATTATTATGTGTCAATTAAAAATTAAAATAAATATATATATTATATAGATATATGAACTTTCAATCTCCAAATGGGTTTGAACTTCCATCACTTTCTAGCTGTGTGGCCTTGGGCAGTCCTCATAATCTCTCTGAGCATCTACGTAATGTCAATAATAATACCTACCCTAGTTATCTCACAAAGTCATTGAATAGATGTCATACAGGTATTGGTTATCATGGTTGTCATAATGAGACAATTTGGAGACAGCAGGAAATCCAAACAATTAGGAAAACCAATCATTGCAATGAGGAAATAAAAAACAAAAACAACTGCATGAGTTCTTCCGTATCTGCTGCTGTCATCTGCCGTATCATCTGCTGTCCTGGCCTTTTCGACAATTCCAATGACTTAGCTCCTACAGCCCATTTTGGTTTCTTGATGGACAAGATGCTGTGAGAAATCCCCAGAACATTATCAGATAAAATTACTGCCACTAAAGGGGAAATGCCGGCCAGACCATGTACTGCTCCTTAAGCAATTCCAGAAACACAGCATATCCTCAACCAAACCCTTATCATCCAGCCAAGAAGGTGAGGGAGGGGGAGGCCTGGGATGCCATTTGTAACAAGACTCTCATCTGTGTGCCTGGTCCTGGGATACATCTTCATGCACACATTTCCTCCTTTAGTCCTCACAAATGCTCTGTGGTATAGACATAATTGCCTAATTTAATAGATAAGAAAGTTAAAGCTCTTTAAAAGTTGAGAAAGTTGCCTAAAAGCCCCAGTTAGAAAGAATCAAAGTGAGATTCAAACCCTGGCCTGACCCCAAGCCAGGGTACTCTTATAGTACACCATCTCCCAAGTTGAACCGGAATGAGCCATGACCAAAGGATTCCATGCTTTGCGCTAAGCATTTATAATTTCATCCTCAATTCTTCCATTTGTAGTGGAAGGCTCCCATGTAATTAATTTAAGGATGAGTTCTCCATAAATTATACTTCAATCTGGTTCTGTATTTGAGTAATTAAGTTTAAAACAGACTGATGAAACTAATAGTTACCAAATTACTAGATTTTGAAAATCATTGATTTTTCTCATTTGCCTGCTAAAATTAATTGATCTCATTTACATATACAGATGGCATTTGCTTTAGCTTTGAGGTATTTATCTTCTAAGTTTTTCCACCAAAATTTCAAAATCCACTTGAAAAAACTCAATTCTCTTTCAATTATGTTGATTTGCATGAAAACCAAAGCCTTATTGCTCTTCTAATTAACATGATTATGATTGTTCCTTTTATTTGAGTACAATGCCCTTGTAACTTAAAGAATAAAATTTTAACCCAGCCAAGTAACTGTAAAATTTCATATGGAAATGATCAGTATAATACAATTCCTTTTGGAAATAAGATATTTAATAAATAAAAACAAATTCTCCTGTTACAAAACACACACAAAGAAGCACTTTACAAAATACCTTTTTAACAATTTCTACAACACAATACTCTGAGATATTATGACCGTGTGATACTAAATGTTTACGTATCACAAGATGAGATGGTTGTTTCCTGGGATGATTAGTGGGCAGCACAAGCCCAAAGGGATTTCCGAGAAATTTAGAAACCATGAGGATCCAATAATTTGAAAAGGCACTAAAAATCTTCAAATTCACTATTTTTTGAAGTTCAGGTTACCAAGTACAAAGTTGGTGGGTTATGATCCACCTTATTCCACTATAAAATACAAATTTAATAGAAAACATATAGGAAAAGCACTTATTGGTTTGTGGAACTTTTATTTGAGTTTTACATTTTTATATATAGGTTTGTAAATATGAATGTGAGCATATGTGTGTGTGCGTGTGTTTGTGTATCCTGAGTCATGGTCATGACAGGAAAATGTATATCTTACTGTGGATCAAGGTCAAAAACTTGGAAAACCACTTATACGATTCATCTCTTGTCCAGGTAGAGTTTTGAAGAACTGTTATATCAGAGACCCCTTTGGCATGAGACAGCTGGGTTAAAATCTGGGCAAGTAGTCCAATCTCCCTAAATCTCAGTGTAAAATGCAGACAATAATAGTAACAGCACATGAATTTGTTCTGAAGATTAAAAGAGATGATGTACGTATGGTGTTCAGCACAGTGCCTGGCATATAAAAACCTCGGCTATCATTATTTTCAGGAACTGCTGAAGAGCTTCTTTGTCTCTGATGAAAACATACCTGCTTCAGGGTGTGTCCATGTCCTTCAGGTGACATCAGTATCCTCTTTACTGAGTGTTCACCTTCTGTCCCTTTCCAGTTGCTCCTCCAGTTAGCCAAGGACCAGGAACAGAACTCAGTGGCCGACACCAAGCTCCTGGCAATCTGCACACACGCTGCTCTGCCGGAGCTGCAGACCCTGTGCCGGGAGTAGAGGTGAGGAAATACAGAGAAAGGGCGTGCGTCCACGTGCCCCAATCTTATGCTACTTTCAGATAAAAATGCTGGCACAACTAGGGAGGGTCTGAGCCACCTTAGAATTCTTCAAGACCCCTGTGTCCTTTTTTCTATCACATTTTCTATCACATTTGCTTTCTTCAATATGGTTCACTCAGGCATGGAATGGGGAAAAGGACATTCTAAAAATAATAATAATGATGAAAATTATACTGAGCCCAAATACTGATGAATCCTGGAATAATGAGGTTCGAGGTGGCTGAAGCATGGAAAATATATAGGGGATGCAAGATATTTGATTGAAAATATCACAGAATGTAAAGAGACTTAAAAGGCAAGTTAAGGGTTTTGAACCTTATGGTGTGACTATAAAAATAGGCAAGAATTGCTGGGCCTTTCCTTACCATGCATGATGCCATGGGCCTTACATACACGATCTCAATCAACACCCCCAGCACCCATGGGGCAGGTTCTCTGGTTATCTGCAATTTTCACATGGAATTTCCAAGAGGCAGAGAAACTCTTCTTACATGGCAACGCTGGGATTCCCAACCTCTGACCATCTAACTCTAGGACCCATATTCTCAGGTTCTAGTGCCTTCCATGGGTCAGAGGGAGCCACCAGAGGCTTTTTAAACAGGAGATTGACATGAAGAGACCAGAATTCCTCTGCTCTTTCTGTGCACTGTGCTGGGAGAGTCAGAAGCCGGGAGGCCCCGTGGGAGGCCACTCACTAACACGCAAAAGTGGAGCAGAAGATGACAAGGAACAGAGCAGGCACTTGCACTGCGAGGGGACGGGTTCTGATTTTAGGCAGATTTGAGAGATCAGAGTGATGCAAATGGGAGAGTGTTTAAATGTGAGGCCCAGGTGACAAGCCAGTGAGGAGGTAGCTCTGGTAGCCATGAGGCTGGGAGAGAAATAGCCTGAAATCCTAAATGCCCAGGAGCAGGTCAGAAAGGCAAGACAATGAGTTCAGTTCTGGCATTTTCCCTGAAGTTTGCGTGGAACCACCAGGAAGACAAAGCCAATCTGCATACAAATAGGCAACGGAGCAGGAGCCACTCTGAAGCCAGACTGCCTGGCTACGAACCTTCATTCTGACACTGAGACAATACCTGACTGAGGGCAAGTCAGTTAATATGTGCAAAACACTGCCTGGCACGGAGACCTGGGGAAACCTTAGCTATTAGGGTGATTACATAACCAAATGAAGTAAAAATAGGCAGAGGCAGAAAGTTTCTCCTGCGTCACTGCGTCTTCCCCTTCACCCCTTCCTGCCTTAAGCATATTTTAGGAACTGATTTGAGACTGCTTAGGAATAACAGAGGTGGCAAAAGGACTTAAGAGAAGAACTCACCAGAAATGAGTTCCTTCCCATGAGTTCCTAACGTCAGCCCAGTTCCCAATGGGACCAAAGTCGCAGACGGCCTCTGACTTTATTCTTCGTTCTTTGCTTATTCTGCGGAGTTGGATCATTGTCCTGTACTTAAATTTGGAACTGACTCCTTCAAAGCACCTTCTAGATGTTAATTCCCTGCCTCCCTCAGCGGGAAAACAACACACTCCTGGACATCTTCTGGGACTTGCAGAATGGACTCCTCAGGGCCACCGCTACACGGTTCATCATCAGCGGCAAGCCCAGACCCAAAGAGCCTGACTCACTTATCCCCAAACGCTCTGTCTGCTTTTCCAGTGCGTCCCACTGCAAGACGATGCTTACTAAAGGGTGACAGACCCAAAGGAACATAAGCGTCCTCCTGCCCAAGTTACTGAATTGCAGAGATAGCCCACTATCTGCCCATGATGCTGACTGCGCTCCTCCCGCCGGCACCTGTTAGGGTTCTTTGTGTGCCAGGTACTGTAGTGAAATGACTGAAAATTGTTTGCAAATTTAAATAAAAATATGATATAAAACAGCAAGTCAAGAAATACAATCATTAAGATACAATAATCCCTCTGGTTAACAAAAATAATAATTAAATATTGAGTAGACTTAATCTGGTTTTATAGTAGCAGGGACTCCCCTAAATCTTCCCTAGTGTCAGAGGGTTCTGGCTCCAGGTCCTCCCAGGAAACAGCGCCACCTCCCCTCATTTCCTTCCTGATTTCGGTCGAGGTAATGCCGAAACACTCACTGCCCCTGAGGCTGATTCTCTCGTTCATCAGTTCTTCACGGGCATCTCATTTCTTCATTTCCCAGCTATGCGTGTGTCACCAGTGTGGCTTTCACGGGCTCGTGTTTGGTGTTTCTCTCTTGCTCTGTTTTGTTGCAGGTGAATGTTCAGATCTCCCAGTTTCTTAAAGAGAATAATGAATGTTTTTCTGGATGATTTTTCCAGATTTCCATTTCCAGCAATGGAAGATTAGCTTGTTTCAGAATAACTCCAGAAAAGATAGACAATTTTTTTTAAGTTGTTTGAAGGTGTTGGAAGGCAACAAAGGAGCAAGGATTTGAGGGCTAAAGAAAAGAAACCAGAGAGATGATGCTAACGTTTGGCACCTCTTCATTACTGATCAGAAAGCTAGATTTGAGAAGCTAAGAAGCCGAACAGAGACTCTGACAGTCTTCCCAGGAGAAAGCACTCTGGGCACACCCGGGCTTTCTGCTGGAACCCCAGAGAGGCAAGCTCCTTGGAGTAAGAGCGAACCAAACCCAACTATAAGCTAATTACAAAAACAAAAACCTTAAAAATAAGGATACAGAAAGGTTGAAAGTAGAAATAAAGAAAAAAAAATTTCATGCAAGACTATCCAAAAAAAAAAGATGGAATTGTTGTACCACAACAAAATAAAGTAACTTCGGCTTCAAGGCAGAAAGCATTCCCAGAAATACAGATAGTGATGTCATCATGAAAAAAGAGGCAATCCAGCAAGAAAATATAAAAATCAAAATTTGACTTGTGTCCTTCAGGGTCCATGCAGGAGTCAGAGGGCAGACCAGAACACTGAGCAGGGACTATTGACTATGAAGCAGTGTTGACCAGGTAAAAAAGGGGTTAACTACTAAAAGGGCTCAACAGGTGGCAAGCGCCAGAAGCCCCCAGAAGCTCAGGAACAGACGGCACTGCTGGCAACACACTCTCACTTTGAGATTTGCCAAGACTTGGGGTCTCTATCATGGGCCCTGCCTCCCCCCAACAAATTATAAATCCTGAAAATTATTCAAAATCCATCCTAGAAGATAGTCCATTTTTCTCTTTTAGTTTGGTCACCTTTCCCTCGTAACCTTCCTGAGAAGATCCTCATGAAACAGGGACCCTCTGACAAGCTTTTCCTTTATGTTACACTTGGCCACCAAGAACTTCCCCAGGCCTTGTCTTCTAACATAGGATACCAGGGATTGTCCCCACAATTCCCAGAAAGCTGGTCCAGATGAAAACATCGTGTGGGGAGCTGGTGGCCAAGTGGAAAATGTGCATGATTTAGCAAGAGGGAACATCCAGCTGAGAGCACCTCCTGAACCGTCAGCAGCTCGGGAGCAGCCGGCAGACGCGAGCCTAGCACAGCCGACCCGCCTAGGCTGGCACGCGCCCAGCTGCCTGACGTCAGTCGCAGCTCTGGATGCACACAAGCTGGCAGAATTTGGCTTTCATGTCTTAATAACAATTTTATTTTTCCCTTTGAGGTTCAATTCCGGGTCCAGCGTCTTTTGTGCGATTCTCAGCTTCCATGCAACCTTTGGAAATCTCTTGCCTGGCTGGAACTCCCAGGGTTACAGGAACAGCTTAAACAGATGGACCTGAGAAGCTGTCAGAATATGTTCACACCCGACCACTAGGGTCCTGAGCTCCTGGCCGGGAGGTGGCTTCCTCAGCACCCACCAAGCACCCACTCAGCAGTGATCAGCCATCTGCAAGGAATACATAAGGACTAAATGGCTGCTTCTCTCTCTCTCTCTCTACCGTGGCCTCTGTCCTATTGGGGCTGACAAAAGAAACACAGACGTATGTCCTCAGACCTGCTCTCACCACCATGTGGCTGCCAGAGTCTGTTTTGAATGCTTTCTTGCCTTAAATGCCTCCCCTACCACCCAGCCGTGATGTCAGCACCACGACCCTTAGAAGCCTTTACCTTGGAAATTGTTGGCTTTCAGATTCCTCTGTTAAAACACAAATATCCTAACACTTTGAGATAGCATTTCCCAAAGTGTGTTCCTAAGAATGTCCTTCAAAATGTTGTTAGAAAAATTGTATCACGGTTTTAAAAAGAATAGAAGAAGAAGCGGCACATCACGGGCCTTTCTTGAGGAGTCGCGATACCGATGAACATGTTAAGGGCTCTAAAGACCCCGCAGTAAATCAAAGCATTTCATTATGTCTAACTCAGTGCTTCTCAAAAATGACCTGATCATAAAACTCTGTTTTGTTTTTCCATCTATAAACATCCCCAAACTACTGCTTGATGGAGCTTTCTTTGGAAAGACTCTGACTTAAGCCGTTAATTTATAGTAACATGGTGGGGATCGCTTCTCGGCCTTTTGGCTAAGATCAAGTGTAGTATCTGTTCTTATCAGTTTAATAGTAACATGGTGGAGTAGTGTCCATATCTTTGAGTTTGAAGTTAGGAAAACATAATCTTGAACAAGCCACGAAATGTTCTGATCTTCCATTTCGCACAAGGGAAGATAGTAATGCTTATCTCATGGGCGGGAGTTGTCAGAGAGGGTGTTACAGCTACAAGTGTGGTTTGTAGGCAGGAAAGGGTTAATCAAGTGGTGCTCACATCAGCATAGTCATTATGAATCTGGCCCTTTCCAACTCTGATTTTTAAGCTTGTCATCTTGGCCTCAGTAGCTCAGCTATGGCCCAGAGGAGATGGAAGTTGGGTAAAAGTGAACAGGTTTGAGAGGGCAGTGCATAGCCCCGCGAACGGACCACGCTACAGACCGCGGGCAGGAGGCCATGCCAAGGCGGCAGCCACATTCAAGCCTGTGCCTCCAGTCAGTGCCCTGTCTCCTGAGTGGTTCTTTCACCCTCTGTCTGAAGGGACCCAGGCAGCAAAACAGACCTGTGTGCTTAAGCTCAGCAGAGCCCATACCAAGGATCCTCAAACTACGGCCCACGGGCCACATGCGGCCCGCCAAGGACATTTATCCGGCCCGCTGGGTGTTTTTGCCACCGCTGCCTATCCTGCTTAGCAGCCGACTCGTCCCGGGCCCACAGTGCGCATGTGTGGAATGTGCGCCACACTCTCCAACGGCCCTCCAACGGCCTGAGGGACAGTGAACTGGCCCCCTGTTTAAAAAGTTTGAGGACCCCTGTGTAGACCTTGAACAGTCTCCCACCAGGGACAGGCACGGAGGTGGACAGGGCTTCCCACCTGTCCCCTCAGCACCCCGTGCTCCCCTACAGGAACCTGGAGAGGAACCATCACAGCCCCAATCTCCAGGCCTCTCTCTGCTCATTTTCCAGCGAGGCCAATGTCTAGTGCTTCCTTGGGGTGCAGCTCTGTGCCCGTGCATGGTCACACCCTGCCTGGAAGAGGCTGCTGCTGCCTCCATCCCTGTCCCGGGGCTCCCTGCACAGAGCGTGTGCTCCAGGCTGCCTCAGCATCTCCCGGCCTGGTCCAGAGGCCTCTGTACTTATCCGTCTTTGCAGAAAGCCCAGGAGTGCACCGTCTGTTTCATTCACTCAGGAGAAAAGAGAACCATTTCCTCCCCAACTGACTTATGCTCTCCACTTCCACATCATGCCGTGCACGTGATTCGACTGTGCTTAACAAGACGTTGAGGGAATTGTGCAACCTAGCACTGTCGGGGAAGAAAAGAGATTCAATTATTTTATGGGTTATTTTGGCAAAAATCCCACCCAGGGTGCTAATGCCACAGCCCTAGACACAGCAAACACACATCAGCCCCGCGGGCAGCCCGGTGACGTGATCATCCCTGCCCTCCCGGGAAGAGCCAAATATTTTAATATGCCTGTTTCAAAAAAGCAGTGGCTCGGTCTGCAAATGTTCTTGCTCCTTTTCAAAAACAAAGAAGGAATCAGCCGACCCATAAAGAGATTTACAAGAGGGGCCAGCAGGCTAATAGACGGTACTCCCGGGACACAGTTCCACAGACTTGGCAATTGTCACTTTAGCTAGAAGCGAGGACTCCCGCTGAAATTTCATGGAACTTCACCCAGGACAGAGGTTTGACACATTCGGAGTGTATCTGTGGTGAGTCACCCCTACGCTTGCCTGTGGCCCCAAATAAAAATAAGCTGGATTCAGGCTCCGTTCTGGAAAGAGTACAGCTAGACGACTCCAAACACTGGAGGTACCAACATCTCAACAAGGCATATCCCCTCCCTAACAACCTCGCGAGGGCTCTACTGTTGACTTGAGATGTTAATGCATTGAGATTACCCATTAAGCCAGTGGTCCCCAACCTTTTGGGCAACAGGGACCAGCTTCATGGAAGACAATCCTTCCATAGAAGGATGGATGGTTGGGGGGATCTCTAGATGACCCAAGAGCACCACAGTCATTGTGCAGTGGAACCTCTCTGCCAGTTACACTCTGGACTTGCAGCCACTCCCCAGCACCGGCACCACCACGCCAGCTCCACTCCTGATCGTCAGGCACCAGACTCTCACAAGGAGCACAGCCCGGCCCCCACAGCCCATGGACCGGCAGCGGGACATGTCCTTGGGGACCGCAGCATTAAGCATTGCTGTTGAAGATTTACTGCACCTCACACATAGTGCTAGGTGCTTCACATGTATTATTCTATTTAGTCCTCACAAGAAACTCACTGTGGAAACTGAGGTCCCAAGAGATTGAAAACACTTGCCCCAACTTAGTGCAGCCAGTCATTGGCAGACATAGGTCCATCTGCTTCCCTTGGTTATAAATTGACTACACAGTTTATTTTAGCACAACTACAGACAATGCATGTATCATTTAATACGGAGAAGATGTCTTTTATTACTTCCAGCCACTCTCATTAAGGGATGGCCCAATCTTCAGCCAGCTTTCAGCACTTCACCTTTGTCTCATCCCTTGTTCTCGGTCTGGGGTCACTTCCCACCTGGTCTCCCCCTTGGTGGCCCTGCCTTTTAACATGGCCAACGTAGCCACTCAGTACTCAAGATGCAGATGTGAACTACAGAGCCACAAACAACAACATGTCTGTGTTCTGGCTATTTCTACTCTCAACTGCTCTGACCCAACTTTGTCCAGCGCTAGAACCCACGGCCCTACTGCATTCTGTCCTCACCATGACACAGACTGCCTCCTGTTAGGTCTTCAAAACCACCTGATGTGATAAGTGAGGCATTTTTTTAAATTTTCATTGTGTAAACAATGAAATTATGATTCAGAAAATAACTGTGATAGACAAAGTATAAACTTTGGACTCACAAGGACAGGACTTTTAGTTCCTTCCCTCCTACTTGCTGAATGACCTTGGACAAGCTATTTACTCACCTTGAATCTCAGCTTCTTCGTAAAACAGGAAGAATCCACTAGGTAATGGAAAAAACTGAATGAAACAGCCTGAAAAATACAAATCCCTGCAGAGAAATAAGAGACAAAAGAAGTATTAACCAGCAGGGCAGCAATGCAGAATGGGTGAAGATAAAACGCCCTCCCAGTTCTAGGCAGATTGATTTTAATCCTGGAAGGAAGTCGCAGGTCCTGAACCTCATTTTGATTTCAAAGGGATCTGGAAAATGAAATCAAACCATTAACATGGAATTATTTTAGGAGAGGAGAGTGTTATGCTTCCTTATAAGAAGAACTCTTACCACAGTCCATCATTAAGTATGTCCTAGGATCTCACTGAGCAGCATCTGGCATCCACAGGGGCGAAGGACAGTCCCCACTCCCAGATGCTTGAGTCTGTGAGTCTTTAGCAGGGAGGCTAAAGTCACGTGGGTGGAACAACTATAAATCAAATGTAAAACCCACATGATACAAAAGAAGGCTTGACATGTACCTGGAGAGCCAGGTAGACACAACTGGGAAAAAGGTAGGGTTTGGATTCAACGATGAAGCTAGGATGAGGGAAGAGGTTGAAGGTTTATACTCAAAGTAGGCAAAATTTTTAAATAATCAGAGGGTAGTATGACCCGAATTCCTTAAAAAATATTAACAGCAAAAACTTTTATTCTTTAAATGCCTTGTGCATGCAATAGCTCATTTAAATTTTTAATAATCATGAAACTATCTTACAAATCATAAAACTGAGGACCCAGAGAGTTCAATCACTTGACAAAGGTCGAACAATTAGTGAATGGCAAAGCCAGGATTCAGACTCAGATCTGCTAGAGGAAATGTGTGTGCTTTTATGTTAAATGAAAAACTAGATACACTATACTTAAAACATAGGAAAGAAAGGACTAGAAGTCAGTAACCAGGTGTATACTGATTAAAAAAAAAAAGCCCTTGGTTTGTATCTGGTTTGTAGCCTGTGCCAGTTACTATAACGAGAATCCCTTCACCATAGCATTTCAAGCTGCCAATGTGTTGTCATGATGTCTTCGCATGTAGAAAGGGGAATAGGTGCACACAATCGGTGTTTCCACTCTGGTTCAAGCCAGCTTCAGCACATCACTGGCAGAAACCTCAAGATGTTGACAGTAGATTGAATGCTGCAATTATGGGAAAGGTTATTTTTAACATATACTTTCCAAATTTTCTGCAATATAGTGGGGGAAAGATATCATGTTTGTAAAGTTCATTTTATCAGGAGAACAGCCTCTTAGCAAATGTGACCATTTGCTGAAGATCCTACCTGAACAGTATGGGTTACTCTTTCTCTTTGCACACTGGACTAAATAAAGTCATGTTTTCTGGTTTCACATTTTTTTCATCGAATAATGTTAGGATCTAGAGTGAGCCAGAAAGTAAAGTCCATTCTTCATCCTAAACCAGCCCACCCAGCAACCTCAGGTACAGGCAAGGAATACACTGACATCTGAGCAGGACAAAAGAGGTCCCCATGTAATCATGCAACAGTTGACTAGGACCCTGACCAATTGCCAGGCATGCACAACTGAGATAAAATCTTTTTCTTGAGTTGTGCATTTTTTTCCTTAATTAAACTAGAATACAGCATTAGCCTAGAAGAAGCATGATGTTACACAAGTGGGTCCTTAGGCAAGTTATTTGTTCTCTCCAACCCAGTTTTCCCATCTATCCATTGCTATACGTTGGTAACAATTCCATGGTTGTGAGAATTGAATGAGATAGTAAGTGTGAAGTGCTTAATAGCATTTAATAATAGATACCAGTTCTTATTTGGCCCCTTTTGCTTACTCTACTGCCTCAAGAAGAAAAGAAAAAGTCCAAGGAACTGTCAACCACCAGAAAATGGATTAATGATAAATGAGAAGCCCATGGTCTCGCCAACAGCCCCAGAGGCTTCAGAAGAGCAGTAGCACACATGTTTCCTATCTGACATGGCATGAAACCACACATCTATGTCTTTGCAAAAACCCCAAACAGCTTCTCCTTAAACACATAGCTATCATATAGCAGGAAAAAAATTAAGGCTTTTTTAGAAATTCAGATTTATTTTGCATCCAAATCTGCAGCTCAGACAATAGGACATGATTTCAGAAGAGAAAAGCATAAGGTTTCTGCCCGTGATCATAAGAGCCACTCCCAGCTATCACCTTCCCGCCAAGAGATAAAGAGTTTAATTGGAAAAGGTGGCAAATTGCTAAGTGCAAGTCTATGCAGCACACACACAGAATATATACCTTGATTGGATTCACAGAAACTGCACTCCACTTTCAGAAAACACAAGTGCTAATCTCTCAAAGCACAAAGTACAAATAGATACCAGGGCCAAGAGCTTCAGCTGGGCAGCCAGCCAGCCAGCCAGCGGGCTTTGTCTTTCACACCTAGGAGGGCTCCTACTCATCAGCACTTCTGGCATCAAAAGAGAGAAACTTCTGCTTGCTCTGGAACAGAATTAGGCAGACACTCTGGTTCCTGCAGATGCCAGATACCAACAATAAGTGCTATCCCTGGAGACAGGACAACCCACCTTCAGTGGTTCTTCTCTCCTACTCTGCCCAGAGTATAGGCAGCAGATTGATTTTATTTTTGGATTTGTTTTAAAACCCTTCCTATGTATTTAATCATTTTTTGTTCTACCCAAAAATCAGAAGGCATGGGAGACTTTAAAAATGATTAAAAACAAACCAGCTATGATGGTTAATTTCATGTGTCAACTTGGCTAGACCATGGTGCCCAGATGTTTGGTCAAACACCAGCCTAGATGTTGCTGTGCATGTATTTTTCAGATGTGATTAACAGTTAAATCCATAGACTTTGAGTAAAGCAGATCCCCCTCTGTAGTGTGGGTATACCTCATACAATCAGTTGAAGACTTTAAGAGCAAAGATTGACGTTTTCCAAAGAAGAAATTCTGCCTCTAGACTGCAACATAGAAATTCTGCCTGGTTTCCAGTCTTCAGACTCAAGGCTGCAAAATCAGCTATTACCTGAATCTCCAACCTGCTGCATGCTCTATGAATTTCCCACAGTCACGTGAGCCAATTCCTTAAAGTCTTTCCATGTAGCTAGATATAGATAGATATATGTCGTTACAGATACATAGATACAGATAGATGATGTTGGTATCTGCAGAGGTTCATCTATCCTATGAGCTCTGTTTCTCTGTCCTCAAACAGCCAGTCCAGCGAGGGCAGAGGACTTGCCAGCAAAAGCATCACTCCAGCAGTTTTCCAGAAATCAGTGTTCAGCAGTGCAGCTCAGGTGACCTGACACAGAGGTCGGGCGGCTATTTTGCTGGCAAGGTCCCGAGCTGGTCAATACACCTGTGTGGAGAGACAGTCCCTTCCACCTGGCTTCGCCCTGCAGCACAGAGTCAGCTGCAGAGAAACAGAGAGGCCGAGACAGGGGCTGGGACCACAGGCAGGACAAGCCCATCTCTGATCACCCCAGCACTCCCTTCTCGTTATGACCCAGCGGGGCTGAAAGGAGGCATCTCTTGGGACAGGGATAGAAGACAGGGTCCTTGTTACTTCTCAGGAGAGTGTTGCATTGCTTAGAACTTTGGGAAAGGAAAAACTAATTCCAACTGCGGCCACTAGTCAAAGTTTAATTTGAGATGGAATTAGCATTGAGCTGACATTAACTTTCACTTCTTCGTTGGCAGAGTCCTGGTAAAGGAAGCGTCGTGAGTCTACATGAAGGGCTGGAATAGAGGAACTTGGATTCTCACCCAGCTTGACATTCGAGCACAAGGACTGCGGGTTACTCCCTCAAAGCTGTAACCTTCTCAGTAGCAAACTTGCCCAGCTCCCTCCTCCGTGCATGTTCATTGTCTCACCCCTTCCTTCATGTTCGTGCTGCTGAGCTTCCTCCAAAGCGCCTCATTACCTTTCCTGATCCCCTCCCACCCCACCCCCCCGCTGACTGCGTCCAGCCTGCAGAGGCCTCCTCTCTGCAGAAGCATCATCACCCGACCATCTTAATTACTCCTTCCTTTATCCTCAGTGACCTGACCGGAGGCTGCACATCACCCCATATTTCTCCATCAGTCATTTTAACTACTCCACAGTTGCTCATAAGCGTCCTCTGTTCTGTTCATCACTGAAGTACCCAGGGCTTCCTGAATAGCACATAAAGCCAACCACACTTGAGAGTGAAGGATGGATAAGCATTGCACTTTATAAATTCAATCTATAATATGAATGCTAAACATTGCGAAGGGCAGAGCTGGAGGTTAGGGAGAGAGAGAAAGGGAGGGAGAGGGTGGATTACAGAATGGTTCTATGCAGTTCCAATCTGGAAAAGATGCTGGGGGAGCACGCCTGTCTGTTTGGAGGAAGGGCGGTGAGAGCCAGGAGGGGACGCGGAGCCGGGTCAGAAGGTGCCGCGAAGCCTCGCCTTTGGTAGTGAGGCTTGACCACGGACCGTACTAGAGCTAAACAGCGTTTCCTTTGGGGCAGGGGATAGGATTTGTGCTTTGAGGAGGAAATTAGGATCTTAGAGTTTCCTCCCATGGCTACGCCAAACTCTATGAATTAATAAGAGTTGTGCAACATTCTTCCCCTCCTCAGCAGCCAAGTGACTGCGTCTCCATCGCCAGGGACATCTGAGAGGCAGAGCTTTGGGGGAAAGATGCTTGATGAAGCAGCTACCGGCCCCAGATATGTAGAGACACATAGCCTTTGTTACAGCCCAAAACTC
Source organism: Cheirogaleus medius (assembly GCA_008086735.1). NCBI lineage: Eukaryota > Metazoa > Chordata > Mammalia > Primates > Cheirogaleidae > Cheirogaleus > Cheirogaleus medius. The sequence goes on from VBSM01002608.1 coordinate 167,148,174, forward strand.
AATACTGTACTGCAGGTGGCGCATTGCCATGTTAATGCCACAGTGCACCTTGCCTCCAAGTGTATGAACTCTTACGTAGGCCCCTCCTGCCTTGGCTCGGGGTTAGTCTCATGACTTTCTTTGGTAAGTAGGACATCAGCAAAAGGGATGAAGCAGAGACTCTGTAGACTCATGAGGGTTTGCTGTCTTGGAGACTGCAGCCATGGTGCAAGGAACCCAGACTATCCTCCCACACAGGCCACAGAGGGACCCACTGAGACCTCTTGGCTGACAGCCCTGGCTGCCATAAAGGAGAATGAAGTCACCTTGAATCATCCCATGCCAGGAGAGCAGCTAAGCAACACGAGTGGCCCCATACCACACTGGATAGCCCAGGCCAAATGGCAGCATGTGATCAAGGAAATGGTTGTTACTCAAAACTAATCAATGAAAGGATTTGTCAGGCAGAAATAGATAACTATGACATCACACTTCTAATCGAAAGAGCCTGCAACAATTTGGAGAAAATGAAACACATTATAAAACCCAACACTCATGCATATTTAAAACTCGTCAAGAGGTAGGACTAAAGAATTGTCTTAATCTGATCGAGTATTTGACAAATACCCACAGCAGACAAAAACACAATGGTGGAATACTAGAGGCATCACCATTACTGTAGGAGCACATGCCTGCTATTGCCGCCTTCATCGAACATTATATTAGAAGCCCTCAATAACCCAATAAGCAAAAAAAAAGAAAAAGAAATAAAAAGCATGAGAATTAAAAATGAAGCAAAAAAGTAAAACCTATACCTATTTAAAATGTGATTGTCTGTGGTAGGCTGAAAAATGACTCCCTGAGACATCCATGTCTTTATCCCCTAAACCTGCAGATGTTGCCTTTCATGGCAAAAGAGTTTTGTCAATATGATTTTTTTTTTGAGACAGAGTCTCACTGTGTTGCCCAGGCTAGAGTGCCATGGCGTCAGCCTAGCTCATGGCAACCTCAGACTCCTGGGCCCAAGCGATCCTTCTGCCTCAGCCTCCTGAGTAGCTGGGACTACAGGTATGCGCCACCATGCCTGGCTAATTTTTTCTATATATTTTTAGTCGGTCAATTAATTTATTTCTATTTTAGTAGAGATGGGGGTCTCGCTCTTGCTCAGGCTGGTTTCGAACTCCTGACCTTGAGCAATCCGCCCGCCTCGGCCTCCCAAAGTGCTAGGATTACAGGTGTGAGCCACCACACCTGGCCCAAAATGATTAATTAAAGGGTTTTGAGTTGGGGACATTATCCTGGATTATCTGGTTAGAAGCAATGTCATCACAGGGTCCTTATGAGAGATTGGCAGCAGATCAGACAAAGAGGAAGAGATGTCACACCAGAGGCAAGAGGGTGGAGTGATGAGAGGAAGAGACATGAGCCAAGGAATGCGAGCAGCATCCAGAAGCCAGAAACAGCAAGGAAAGGTTCTCACCCAGAGCGCCAGGAAACGCCACGCCAGCCAACACTTCAACTTTAGCCCAGAAGAACTATTTCAAATGGCCACCAAAACGGTAAGAGAATAAATTTGTATTGTTTTAAGCCACTAATTTTGTAGTTTGTAATTTGTTATAGCCACCCTAGGAAACTAATACATTGTATAAATACAAAATCCAAAAAGAATTTATAGAAAATGAAACTAAAAAGGAAGATCCCCAAGTGTGCTGGATCCAAGCTCAGCACACAAAAATCAGCAGCACCTGCACATACCTCCAAATATCATCTAGGACACACAACAACAACAGCAAAGGAGCTCATGTGCAAAATTAACCAATCCATGGAAGAGCTCGGAATAATCCCCAACAAAAGATGTACAAGGCCTTTATTAAGAAAATTATAAAATATTTTGAAGGATATAAAAGAAGACCTTCATAAATGGAGAACTATCTCACACTTACTATGAAGATCATTTTCATAAAGAAGGCATTTTACCCTAAATTAATCTATGTTTAATGCCTGAGTACCAACAAGGTTTTCTGTGGAACTTGAGAAACTGGTCCTGAAATCCAAAAGGAAAAGTGAGCAGGAAAGAGTTAACTCTGCTCAGACCCTGCATATTCCAAAGACAGGCCTATCTTCAGGAATGGCCTTTGGCCAACTTTTGGAAGATACCCCCTAAGTCCTTGGAATATTCTCCAAAAGAGGAGTGTTTTTGTAGGCCTGAGGCCTTGGGTCAGGCTGCACCAGTTTGACCAGATAAGTTTATCCAGATACTGTGATTTATGGTCAATGCCCCATGCCTGTTTTTCCTTATTAGGCGGGGGAGGGAGCAGCCTAGAATCTGAGGAGCTGAGGTCAGTCACACCGGTTCTGCATCACTATGTAACTGACCCCCAGTAAAAACTCTGGACACCAGCTGAGCTTCCCTAGTTGGCCACGTTTCATTCATGTAGTCACACATTGTAGCTGAGGAGTGAAATGTCCCCATGTAACCACACTGCAAGGGGACACCTGGATGCTGCTGCCTGGTCTCTCCTAGACTTTGCCCCATATCCATTTTCCCTTTGCTGATTTTTATCTTTGATCTGTAGTTTATTTCCTTGTAATAAACTATAACCGAATATAATAGCTCCTGAGTCCGGCAAGTCCTTCTGGCAAATCATTAAGCCTAGGGGTGGTCTTGGCAGCCCCTGACCCAAAGAGCAAACAAAGTGGGAGTAGTGGGTCACTGCCCTTACCAGATTAAGGTTTATTATAAAGCTATAATAGGTTAGGTGGCATTGGAACAAATGAGCAAATGCAATGGAAAAGAGACCATAGATCACTCTTCTCCCACATCACATGCATTTTCAAGCCTCAACATTTCTTTCGGGTTGATCCTTCATTTTGCAATGCACTACTCCTGCTGGTGGGCATCTACTAATGCCCCACCGTCTATTCAAGTGGCATTCGTTTTATGAAATTTTCCCCAACATCCCAAGAAAAAGTAATTGCTCCCAGCTCAATGCTCCCACAGAAATGTGTTCTTGCCCCAGCCCTGACCACATTGATGCAACGCTGTGCAGACCGTGTTCATCTCCCTGTCTCTCCTTCTAGACTGGAGGGCCCAGTCAGTACCCGACTGACTCAGACCTGCCTCCCCAGCACACCACACAAGATACAGGTCTTCAGTAGATAGTAAATAAATGTACAGTCAATGAAAGTAATATTAATAATGATGAAAACCCAAGTGTCAGGACGTAAATTGTAGTGTTCAATAGGGGCTATGGGAAAAGATAATAAAACCTAAGATTTACCTTTGGCATAAAACAATGTGCCATCTAATGAGTAACTTCAGGATCTGTAAGATATCGCACACACACACCCAAAATAAAAGCATCATAAATACCAGGCTAATGACTATAATAGAAGGTGTGTGCAGAGTTTGCCAACTGGACATATTTGTCGGAAGAGTGTCTCCAAATAAACACATTTTTTCGGGAAGATGCTTCATGGTGAACAGCAAACATGCCTTGAGACTTAAACTGTATAAAAATTTGGTGGTTTTACTGAGTCACGGTCTTATATGAGACTTCTATTCATGATGGAATTTATCCCTCTGCCTCTAGAAACAGTTTTGTACTTAATAATTACAAAAACTCCTGCATCAAATATAAGCATTCTAAAGCCACATCAATTCATGCACACTAATTAGAAGAACAGTCTTTTAAAAGAGAGAGATTAAGGGAGAGTCTCTCCTTTGCAGTATTGATAGATAATATATTCGCTAATCAAATCAATAGTGGTAATGCTATTAGAAGAACTTAAAACTTTCAAGTAGTCTCCCATTTTCTTTCTCAGCCTGAGTGTACTCTACTTACACTGTGCAATATGGTAGCGACATATGGCTGGCAATTGCTTGACATGTGGATAGTACAACTAAAGGATTACATTTTCAATTTCACTTAATTTTAATTAATTAAAAATTAAATTTAAATAACCACATTTAAATGTAGCTAGTGGCTACCATATTAGATAAATACCGACACTAAAAATTCCTATCATCTCATGAAAGATATACTGGATAGCATTGGCTTACACTCTAGGTGGCCAAAATTCAATAAATATCAGTGAAATTAAATGATATTTATGGAATTTTATCAACATATAAACTCTAACACTGAGGTATGTAAAGATGAAGAGTCGTCCTTATCTTCAAGAAGGTATAAATAGAGGTATAAATAGTTGAAACAGTGGCCATCCCTAATGCAGGTGGGCAAAAAAGTTACAGGAAGGAGCAATGACTGATAACTAACTAGTATTACAGATGACAAAAATGGTTCAACAGAGAGGGGATATTTGAACCAATTCATATAGGAAGGAAATATTGGAACAAGGAATGGGGTAGGGGTAAAGTGTCCTTAAGCCCAGGGACCCTCTGTGTGCAAAGGCTAAAAGGTGATGCAAAGGACCGTGATGCCGGTGGACAGCCCACGGTTTGGTGAGGCTAGAAGGGAAAAATAATGGCCCAGAGGTGACGCACGATGGCCTGGAGGACATGTCAGGAAGCTTGGAATTGTCCTTGGGACCACAGGGCATTGTATTGGGTTTTAAATAGCATGACGACACAGCAGGATCTGTGTTCTAAAAAGGCCACTCTGGCTGCTGAGGGGAAAGTGATGCAGATATTGATAGATCAGCGATGGGAGACCCAGGAGGAAAGTGAGGTCGAAAAGCAGAAGAGAAGTGACCACGCTGAGCCAGGACAGAGCAAGTGAGGCGTGAGAGGAAGCAGGTGATACAAGAGTTGTTTACTCAAAATGGATTAATATTTGTTTTTTTAAAAGACTATTTTTTGAAAATATGGCAAGTGCGAGACATGTGATCATGCCAACACCCCAATAGCATATGTTGTGAGAGAGGTGTTGCTGCTGTTTCTAGGGTGGGCGCTCCCAAGAGCTCACAGAACCACTCGCAGACGCCGAGCGCGCGGCAACCTGAGAAAGCCGTTCCGCCTGCTGAAGTCGCGCGCCAGCACCGCAGCCTGTGATGGGTTCTCAGGGTCGAAGCAGACACCGGCCATGGCATGGGAAGAAAGCACAGAGCAGAGGCAGCCGGCAGGAGGGCGGCAGACCAGGCCCTGCACGAAGCCCTGGGAAGAGTCCAGAATTTGGGGGTGCACAGCCTGCGTTCTAGGGCCCAGCTCAGCAACCTACCAGAGTTGGGTCTTCGAGTAAGTTACTGAACTCTCGAAACTCCTAATTTCCTCACCTGTAGAATGGGGCAATCCCACTGCGTCATAAGGTGTATATGCATGTGATTAGTGCACATCGAGTGCCTTAAATGCATTAGCTCCCTTTTCCTTCCCCAGAACTGGCTCTCTCTAGGTAGCCAATCCTCAAAGCTCTAGTGGGAAGAATTCGTGTTTAGCATATAGCTTACTAAAGCCTTTCCCACTCCTATGTCACATTTTTCTTTGGTGCCACCAATCCTTGATAAAATCTAAGTACCCTACAGGCTTGGGAAGAGCCCAGGAAGTGCAGAGAAGTGACCCCCACCTGGACTGTAGCATTTCTCCCTCTGCTGGCACCCCCAGGAGGATGCAGCCCACACTGAGGCTCTGAGCACGATCTCTGGAATGAGCAAGGCCACACTGTGCCACTGTGTGGCCCGACGCAGCCCAGGCTGAGAAATGGCACCAGGTTCCAGATCCACCCTCCCCTTATCCAAGGCACCGTGGTATGGCAGAGGAGTACTGGTAAGATGCTGATCTGTCCCACGACCCAGAGAAAACAGGCGGAAAGGTTGAGATCACATTTTGTCAGAGCTTAGGGTCTACATGTGACCGAACAGAGAGTTGCACGAATTTTCTTTGAGCCACTGGTTTATAGCCATGGCTTTCTCCTCTTTAGGAAGTAGGTCCCACTAGGGTCCCTCTCTCAGCGCTACCCAGATACCCACCATATGGTGAATACCAAGTTTCACAGCTCACTGCCAAGAGTGAAATGTTAGATTTCTTAATTCCTCAAGGTCCTTACTGGCATCCAGCTTGGGCTTGCATTTCTGGTTTTCTGCACAAGGACCTGTCTCTTCCTCAAGCAAATGACATTCTTTAGAGGACATCGTTCATCTCCCTATGGCAATATAGCCTTGTCCAGATATCCTGCCACAATCCTCAATAAATATACCCCTAGAGTAATTGAGGGAGGTCTATTCTTTGCTGGAAAACTTTGAAGAGTACAACTGAGCTAAAGAACATATTGGAAACTCCTCGCAAGTACAGTCTAAACAATCTAAACTGAACTTTTGCAAAATGTTCACACCTTATGTAAAGTTAACAAGGTCCTGTGGGGTTTTTATTAAAAAGAATTAAAATGCCTGTCACTTTTTCAGGAGCAGTTTCTATGTGGTCCTTTTCAGGTAGCTAATCCTCACAATGTCCCATGTGGTGGGTTGTTAAGGACTGAATCGTGCCCCCCACCTTAAGTTCATGTGCTGCAACCCTAGCTCCAAGCCCAGCAGAATGTGATTATATTTGGACATAAGGCCTTCACAGAGGTAATTAAATTAAAAGGAGACCCTTCAGGTAGACCTTAATCCAGTCTGACTGGTAAGAAGAGAAGATTAGGACACACAGAGAGACACCAGGGGCAACAGCCACATGAAGAGACAGCAAGAAGGCAGCTATCTCAGGAGATGGCCTCAGGGGACACTGACCCTTCCTACACTTGCACCTTGGGCTTCCAGCCTCCAGAACTGTAAGAAAATAAATGTCTGTTGTTTCATCCGCCTAGTCTGTGGTATTTTGTTATGGCAGTCCTAGCAAACTAAGACATAGGGTCACTGTAAAAAAAAAAAAAAAATCTCAATTTTTTAGAGGAGAAAATGACCTGAGTTTATGCAACTAACACTTAAATTTGAACATAGACTTGCTGTGGAAACTCATGTTCTTAACAATACACGGCGCTATGGTTTGAATGTGTCCCCCAAATTTCATGTGTTGGAAACTTAATCCCTAAATTCATATGATAGTTGAAGGTGGGGCCTTTGAGAGGTGATGAAGATTAGATAAAGTCATGGGAGTTGGGCCCCCATGATGGCACTGGTAGCTTTATAAGAAGACAAGAGAGACCTGAACTGATATGCACACACGCATTAACCCCCTTGCCATATGATGCCTTCCACCATGTCATAACGCAGCAAGAAAGCCCTCACCACGTGCCAGTGTCATGCTCTTGGACTGCCCAGCCTCAGAGCCATGAGCTAAATAAACTTCTTTCCTTTATAAGCTACACAGTCTCGGGTACTCAATTATAGCAACAGAAAAAGGACTAAGACACCCAGCATCATTTTCCCTTTTGCAAAGCAAGTTAGGTTTTGCACATATTTTATGAAGGTATTTTTTTAAAGTAAGTTTGCATGAAGATATTATCTCTGAAGTCAGTTCCAGTTTTGTCTTCCATCTCCAAATGGTTCCCTAATTTCCACTCTAAATTGGTACTTGTTTCCAAACACAATAATCACCAGTCACACCATGACTAAACTGCAGCTGTAGTGGCAAAGCTACTAAATTTGCTCTCCTATGCCCAAGATACAGAAGAATACAAAGTAAAGAAGACTTGAAACCCTTATACATACCATCATCAATCTACTACATTAATAATAACTTTTTCCAATTTATCCAGAAGGAAATCTGAAGATGATGTGTGGGAAGAGATATTAAGGAAGTGGGTTGATGGAGGAAGGAACACAGAGTTGGATCAGGCCAAATTTGTATTGATAGAGAAATACTGAGCAGAGTTTCTGGCTTCAGTGTTGTAGTACAGGGGCTTAGAAAGGGCTCTAACTGTTTGGTTGGTTGGTTGGCTGAAACATGGACCAAATGTGGCCTATATTAAATGAAGCTGAAATGCCATGACTACTTTGGTGTACTATTACCAAGGATATCCAAAGGCTTAGAAGATTGAAATATTAGAATAGATTTATCATGTACCTGCTCACCCACCCCAGAAGGATCAAAAAGACACACCTTTTACCAAGACTGTCAGAAATAAACTTGTGTGGAGACCCCTAAGCATCCTTGAAGAGTTCTATGGTTGCTCTTCTCTGTAGGTCAAACATGACAGCAGGCACTGAACTGGGATCTTTAAATGCAATGGAGAAAATTGGATCCAAGGGTGACAGGGGCATGGGGAGGCACTTAATCACCAAAGACCAGGTGGGCGTGGCTACTGCAGTGGACAGCAGAGTCCAAGCAGTAATCTGAATGGGCTGACTCTCATGGGCAGTCTACAAAGTTCTTACTTGATCTGTGTAAGTGAAAGACTTCTAAGAGGAATGAAAAGAAATCTATCATGAATCACCTAAAACAGAGAATCAAAAATCCCTTAATCAAGTCCCACACTTGAGCCAGTTTATAGACCTTGAATGCCCTGCATGAAGGAGAGACCAGTTCCCTTGAGGAAGGGCGCTGCTACACTGCCAAGAATTTACACTGTTCATCTTTCTCCCAGCCTTCCCCAAAGAGACCTGTGGCCTTTTACCAGAGTGACTGTGCATTGGAGGAAAGGAAATAATCAGACTTTGGGGGGACTGCTAGGCACTGAGTCTGAAGTGGCGCTAATTCCAAGAGACCTGAAATGTCACTGTGGTCCACCAGACAGAGCAGGGGCTATGGAGGTCAGGGCATCAGTGGGGCTTTACTCAGTTCCCTCTCACAGCAGGTTCAGTGGATCCCTGACTACACCCCGTGGTTATTTCCCCAGTTCCCAAAGCAGAATCCCCACATGCCAATTTCAAATATTTCCTCCAACCTGCCTACAAATTATTAATAATACAAATTTTGTTTCTTGCCATAAGATCATTTGAATCTTTCTTTTTGTCCTTCTTTCTTTTTGAAACTATAGAGAATCTATGATTTCAAAATTTTTAAAACCCTAGGATTAGGGAAAAAACAGCTTACATGAAGTAGTTTTAAAATGATCACAAAAGCAAAGACGCACTGGTACAGTTTTGTAAACTCTTTAAGAGAAGCTCCCTGCTCTCAACTGGCACTGATCAAGCTGGTCATTTTCTAAAGATAAGTCTTCGCTTTCGTGATCATTTTAAAACTACTCTCTTTCAAAAAGAAAGAAGGACAAAAAGAAAGATTCAATGCCAAGGCCACTCCAATTCCAGCTGAAGAGCCTCAGCTCATCCTCCAAGGGGAAGCCCCAGGGAGCGGGGAGGCGACAGTGCACGGAAGAGCAGGGTCCAAGCCATGCCATCCTCTGGGTTTCATTCTTTGGACAAGAGAGGAGGGATGGGAGGGGAGGAAAGGACGTCTACTTCCAGGAAATGTGTTTTGAGGCTGTCTTCTCCCTGCTCAGACCCAGGGGCCTTTCTAGGGCCTTGGTGCTTCTCACATCCTCGGTTTCTTCTCAGGCTTCTGGAGGCTTCGACACCACCCACAGCGTTCCCTGAGGAATGTCTCCTCCCAGGGCCCCACCCAGCTCTGCTGTAAAGCAGTGAAGCTCTTCCCAGACACCTCATTGCCTCTGAAGAGGAGCTTACAGGCCGTTTGCATTCGAAGCACCTTCCTTACCACCTCTGCCAATGACAGGGCAGGCTAGGCGAGTGGCAGCCCAGACATCCTGGGATCTCTTGGCTCTCAGGGTTGCAGGCCTGGTGTCTCGGGCCCCCGAATCCCTGCTGATACCGAAGGCCACAGGGCATAGCTTTAAGCACCGTCTGTTTGCTCCTCTTCCTAGGAGGGGTTTATCAGCCCTCCTTTTGCCCTGCCACAGAGGACCCCAGAGGTAGCACATGGCAGGACCAATCGAGGGGACCCCTGGAGTGCAGCGAGCAGGCAGCCCCCGGGAGCTCTGAGGGCATGAGGTGGACCCAGGTGGAGACACTGGCATGCTGACAGCTTACCCAGGCAGAGACTCCAGCTCATAGGAGAGTTCAGAGACTCAGCCACTAGATAGGAAGCAGGAGGGGGCCTCAGTCACAGAGAATAAAGGCAGAGCCCTGTTGGCAGACACTTCGTCATTCACACGCTCACTCAGCACACATTCTCTGAGTGTCTTCCCTATGCTGGGCTCAGTCGGAGGACCCAAAGAGGGACTGGATTTAGTCCTTGACTTCCAGGAACTGTCATTCCAGAGGGGCACACAACTTATCACAAAACAAGTGTAGAGTAAAAGGCCCCCATACACACTAATCCCATCCCTCACTGTTGAACTGTTGGTGCACATTCATTCAGAAATTTTTCTGTGACCACAACAAAAACCAGAACCCCAACCCTTGAACACTAGAAGCACACTTGCACACTGCAATAAACACATGGTGTGGTGTGCACAGCGGTCACCACGTACCCTGTGACCAGCACCACGTCAGTCCCGGAATGCAGCAGACGGAGAGCCCCGCTCCAAGCAGGTGAGCAGGTGAGCAGGTGAGCAGGTGGTCAGGAGTGCTGATGCTTCTCTCTGTGGCCGCCCAGCCCCAGCCTAGAAGGTGGCCTGTGGCAGGATTCTGTCTGCAGGTGGGCCCCAGCTGGAATCAGGGGACAGGACAGTAGGACACGACTCACATTCTGTGTTCTGAGTGCCGAGGCAACCCTGTAGGGAAGGCAGTGAAGATGCAAACCTCATTACAGACGACAGGACGTGGCTACAGACACGGGGCTCCAGGTCCCGGAGGAGCCAGGGGCTGCGTGGACGGGAGCTCTGTGCAGGGCTCTTTCCTCCGGGGACGGACCCTCCGAGAACCACACCGCCTCCCACACACTTCCTTGGAGGCCTCCTACAGAGTGAGACAGGACAGATCACCCAAAGGAAAGCAGCCTCCTGAGCAGGGCCTTGCAGAGCCACTGCCACCATGGGCCACCCATCTGGGTGGGAGGGAAGGAAAGCCAGCTGGGACCAAGGGGAGGTGGCCTGGGCACAAGGCTGGCCTCTAGACTTTGTTCTGTTTACTCAGCACTTTTTTAGCTGGGTGGTCTCAAGTATTATCTCCTCCACCCTCAGTTTCCTCTTCAATAAAATGGAGGTAATAAGCTCTCCCTCCTGGGTTTTTGTGAGAATGAAGAAAAATCATGCATCCGAAATGCTTAGCCCAGGGCCTGCTACCTGAGGACAATGACAATAATAATGGTAGTATTTCCCAGCACTGCATATGGCTCACTGTTTTAAGCACCTACATGTCTGCCACCTGATTCAATCCTCACAGCAGCTCAACGAGATAGATGTTATTATTGTCCCATTTTATATACAAGGAAAGTAAAGGACAGAGAGGTAAAGTATACCATCTCTGTCGCCCAAGGTCACAAACGGTAGAAGGAGAGCAGCAGGGATTTGAACTAGGATGACTGGACTCTAGTGTCTGAGCCCACACCCACTGGCAGATACAGCCCATTAAGTATTAATGCAATTAATAGCAATTAATAGCAAAATGGGAGTGATCATTGTTTTGCCAACCTTGGAAGCTTATTGTGAGAATTAGAAACGAAACATGGAAAGTGCCTAAATGGCGCCTGGTGCAGTCTACAGGTATTCAATAAATAGTAATTAATGATTAGCGTTACTAGCGATCTCACTGGGGCTGATAGAAGGTGTGTACATAACCATGGAAGCTTCCTGTACTGGCTCTCTGTTGCCACAATAATGCTGTGCGCTGTGTGACAAATACCCACTAAACTTCAGGGCATGCAGTGACAAGTGTGTGTTTAGCTCATAATTCCGAGGGATTTGAGGACTCAGGATGGGCTCGCTTATGTCCCCTGGCCTAATTCACGTGTCAGGGGTGGCCAACTGTCAGCTGACCTAGGATGGCCTCTGTTGGAACCTCGGAGGCAGTTCAGCTCTGCTTATCCTTGGTCCTTAGCGAACTAGCCCAGGCATGTTGCTCATGGTGACAACTGAGCACAAGGGCAGTAAGATAGCTGAGCAAGGACTTTTCATGTCCCTGTTTGCATCCTGTTTGCTAATTTCCCATTGGCCAAAGCCAGCCACATGGCCAAGCCAAAGGCCAGCTTGGGAAGCTCCCACACAGTTACAGGGAAAAGAGTATGGATAGGGCAAGGTGAGAAATCTATCACAATTACACCATCAGTAGCTTGTCTCTGAGCAGCCACCAGTGCAATTATCAGAACACTACACAGTCCTCCTGCAGGGGAACTTCCCTTAGTCACCTTTATGTTAAGCTTCCTGAACTCTTTGTGTTTGGTCAGCACCATTAGTCCCTCTGAAGTTGGCTTGTTTGGTCAGTACATGCCAGAAAACATAGTGGGAGCTGGGGATATACCAGTGAACAAGACAAACAAGGTCCCTGCCCTACAGAAGCCAAAGTTCCAGTGGAGAAGGCATGCACATAAATATATAATACAATTTCAGATAACGAAAACTTCTATGAAAAAAATTAACCAGAATTATTTGAAAGAGAGCCTGGGGGTAATTTTAGAGGACACTGATCTTTGAGATTCATGTCTAAAGCCTCAGCTCTAAGTTCAGTGACTAACACTGAATAGGCTTCAATAAAAGCTGAAAGGAGGATGGTTGGATGGATGAATGGATGGATGGATGGATGGATGGACAGGTATATGGATGGATGGATGGATGGATGGATGGATGGATGAACAGGTAGATAAATGAATGGATAGATGGATGGATGGATGGATAGGTATATGGATAGATGGATGGATGGATGGGTGGATGGGTGGATGGATGGATGGATGGACAGGTAGATGAATGGATGGATGGATGGATGGATGGACAGGTATATGGATAGATAGATGAATGGATGGACAAAGGGGCACTGGGACCTACCTGGCAGTTCCTGCCCTTGTCTCCTCACTGCCTTTCATCTCTGTGGCCCACAGGGGCCAGGAAAGATCCAGAGAGCAGGGCCAGCCCCCTCTCCACATGTGGAGAACCAGCCCAGTGGCTGAGCCATCTCAGCTCCTCAGGATTAGCAAAGGGATTGCCTTCCCTTTGACCCTTCTTCTTAGTGTTGGGAAAGTGTCCTCAGAGCGAATGCTGTCCCCTTCCCTTTGGAGCAGTCCAGACCTGCCCCTCACCCTCCAGTGACATCTGGTGTTGGACGTGAGGGACGTGAAAAGCAGAGGGATGTGCCAGCCCGGATCCTGCCCCTCCCAGAGCTCCCTGATCATCCCAACGTTTTGGCCTCTCACCACCATTTACCGGTGGTGACTCGATGCTACCTGTGTATTTATTCCTCACAACAGTGCACTGAAGCTGATTTTATTGTCCCACTTTACTGAGAAGTTGAGTGACTTGCTCACAGTCTCTGCTACAGAATGGCAGAGCCGTCACTCAGAGCCAAGTTTTCTGAAGCAACGTGGTGAAATGGAAATAAAAAGTTCTTCTAGTCCGTCAACATGGATTTCAATCCAGAGTCAACCACTCGCTTAGCCTGCAACCGGGGCATGCCCAAGCGGAGCCGAGTGTGACTAAAACAGCAGGGACAGTGACACCCACAGCTTTTCCAACACGTTCTGGCAGAGCGCATTTTGTGAAAGCGCAGATATTGGTTGCTTATATTTTTCTTTTTAAAAATACTTATAGAAGTGACTGACAGAGCAGACTTTAAACCTGAACAAAGTAATAAAAATGACCAATCTTCCCAACGATATGTGCCCATAAATAAAATGTCATTTTAAATGACACCTTCTCCCTCAGAAGACACGGCAGCCTGTCCACAAAGCCTCCAGGTGTGGATCCAGGTGTTTCTAGGGGACCCTGTTCACTAGAATGTCTCAGACTGTGGGTGCTGAAGTCTGAGGCAGACGGGGTGAAGTCGGAGGGCAGAGGCAGGAGGAAGGGTCCCTGAGCTGTTCTCGGGGCAATTTGGACTGTGGAAAGCTAATGTTAATTTGTTCCATATGAATCGTGAAAAACATGAAACATTCGAGGTTTTATCATAATTTTCAATGAGATAAATACTGTGTGCTCAGGCAATTTTTAAAAAATGGAAAATATGTATTTAGTCCAAAAACTGCATTTTAAAAAAGTGAACATAAGGAAATCATTTCCTAAAGGGCCTTGCTGTCTGAGACGGAAGATCGACTCAGCCATCTGAAGGATACAGATCAGATTTATCCCTGTCATTATGTCCCTTCACTAGGAAAAGGCTTAAGCATGAGTTATCCAAGCAGGAGATTAAACTCTGTGGAACCCAAGTGTGTGCTCCACTGTGCTGTGTCCTTCAGACTGTGCTCAGTCCGGATCCTGCAGTCCCACCGACGCTGTTTCAGCTGCCCAGCTGTGCAACCCTGGGAAGATCGCTGAGCCTCTCTGAACTTCAGTCTCCCATCACCACAATCACTAACTTCCCATGGAGGGTGAGAAGATCAAATAAAATAATAGAGCCCGTTTGGTAAACTATGACCTGTTCACAGATGTTAAGCATCATTGCTTTTGCAGAGCGAGAAGCAAACATAAACTATGTCCAGGACCCAGCCTGAGCTCAGCAATGTGCAAAATGCAAAGAAAAGAAGCACAAGAAAAGCAGAAGACATAGATCCCGCCTCGAAGGAGCTGGTAAGCAAGTTTGCAGACATAAAGAGGAAACAAAGAGGGAATCATAAGATATTTGTAAGATAACAGATAAGCGAATTAGTATTTTTATGGGACAGGTTACAAACGGCAAGAAAGTCTAGTGCGAGTCAGCCACATGCGTGCAGCTAGAGGAAAATACAGTGGGAGGGAGGGCAGGTCCCCCAGGAGACATGAGCAAGGTCGAGAAGACTCATGTCTCAGACATCAATTTGACAAAGTCAACCAGATCTAATTTAAGATTTGCTCCTGGTCACCTCCTGGTCACCACACACCTCTGCAAATGTGGCCCTGATGCAGGTGGGAAAGAAATGAAAAGGAAGACTTGAAGAAAGCCCAGTCTCCAGATTTGTCTAACACGTGGTCTGGGGAGTCACCTCTGTGCACCCAGGTTCATTGTTTGCAGCACAGGCCACCGATGGCCCCTTGCCCCACCCCGTGCATGGGCCTCCACGGGGAGAGAGGCCACGCACATGTTGGGGAAAGGGAACTAAGCACCACCTCCAGAGAGGACAAGTGGCGCATCAGTGATGCCATAGACAAAATGAGATGGAAGGGAGACGAGGAAAGAGAGGCGCATGGACCGGGCGCCTGCTATGTGCCAGGCACCATGCTGGGTCACCCCTGATTCCAATTAACTCTCTCAACTGGAGTTGAAATCAATATTCCCATTTTACAAAGGAGGAAATTGAGGCTCAGAGCAGTTGTAAGGTTGGCACAAGATCCCCTACCTAATAAGTGGAGGTAAAATTTGAACTTGTGTTCTTTGCGGTTCACAGAGGAGAACGCTAAGCCGGGACAGCCATGTCCGGGGGGGCCAGAGTAAGCAGCTTCAGTCTCTGCCTTTTCCTCAGCTCAGAGAGAAAGTGGCTTGAGTTGGAGACACTTCCTTAGCCCTTTGGAAAGGTCTTGGGGGCTCGAAGAAAAGGAGCCAGAGGACAGCAGCTTCAGGGGGGTTCCTCCAAGACCATCTCAGGGGTCCAGCGACAGTGACCTCAGTGGGGAAGGACTCTGCCCAGGGATGAAGAGGGGCGTCTGACAGGGCGCTCCTTGGGGGTGTGTCTGGCTCTGCCTTGGTGGCCAGGACAGGTGAGACTGAGGGGACTAATCTCGGGACCACTGAGGCGGAGGGGGACCAGGAGCTGGGGGGCCCACAGCTGGGAAGGGTACTACCTGTGAGCGTGCCCAGCCAGATCAAAAACAGGAAGAGAACTGAAGTCGCAAGCCACCAACTACAGGAACCAGAAAGTGCAGACATTCTGCTGCTCAAGCTCAGGCGTGTATGGGGCTGGCAGAAGCACAGCGACCACAGGTAAGCACGCCCCGTCTCCCCGAGAGATCAACACTAAGTGGTTTCGAATAATATTTTTACATTAGCACAAACTTGGAAAAATGGAATGGAGTTCAAAAATCTGCATGGATTTTTAAAATCCAACATGAGACTTCAAAGAAATTTCTCACTTTAGACAACCACTGGAACCTTCCCCCCAAAATCCAGCCATTAGGCTTTGCGATGGGAATTTTCCGAAATGAAATCTGAGGAGACTAAGAGGCAGGGACACAAAGGGAAGGCAGCCAGGCAGGACCTCAGGGGAGGACGGGGCGGTGGAGTCAGATCCCAGTGGATAAGGGAGAGGACCCAGGAAGCCAAACCAGCGAGCTGGGAACCGGCCCCTGAGGATCCATTTACACAAATTTGGAAGGTGTCACCATGGCAAAAAGACATCTCCTGCCCATCCAGGGCTTTAATACCAAAAGAAAGCAGCGTCAACTTGGGACGGAGTGGAAACTGTAAAGGGCGCCAGGGCAGAATGAACCATGTCAAGTAGCAGTAACCTGGGTGGCCCTGCCTGTCTCCTGATTGGTCCGCTCCTCCCCAACCACGCCCACCTCTCTGTGGCTCCACCCTGCTGTCACCCGAGGTCCCCAGCCTGGTGTCTCCACTTCGCAGCCTGGGGCCGCCCCTCGGTTCTCTCTCCCATGTCTCCTTGTGCTCAGGTTACATATGTGAGCTTTGCTGATATTCGCTCCCTTCGCCCTGCTTCTTGGCCCCAGGGCCCAGACACCACGATCCCGGGGGTCGGGGGAGGAGGGAGGGTATCTGCTTTGGGCTGAATTGTGTCCTTCCAAAATTTATAAGTTCAAATCCTGGTTGAGAGGAGGGCCTCTGACCCGGCATGACTGGAATCCTTACAAAAGGGCAAGTGTGGAAACTGAGACATGCACACGGGGAGAAGCCATGTGAAGGGGAAAGCAGAGATTAGAGCGATGTCTCTACAAGCCAAGGAACACCAAAGATCACTTCAAAACCACCAGAAGCTGGGAGAAGGGCCTGGAAGAGCCTCCCTCGCAGCCCCCAGAAGGAACCAGCCCCGCCAGCACCTGAATGTCTGCCTCCTGCTTTCCAGGACCGGGAGATGTCCCATTTCTGCTGTGCAAGTCCCCCGGTCTCTGGCACTTTGTCACCACCGCCCCACAGACTAATACGGAACCCGCCCTCTCACCCCAGGGTCAAAGAGGGCTCCTGAAAGTAAGAGTGACCTGAGCCAAGTCTTACAGAAAGAAAAAGGATTCTAGAGGAGAGTGTGAAAGTTGCTCCAGGCAGAGGAGAGAAGCTGCAGGGATGATTTTCCCAATTAACCACTTCCTGCTGCCAAAAGTCACCGACTACTAGAGAGAAAGTGGGAGCTGGCAGTTCCGGCTGGTACCTGGCAGAAACTCGAGTTGGAAAGGGCCTCGGAGACAGAGTCCAAATCTTTCACTTTACAAATAGGAAATTGAGGGAACGGAGGGAAAATCAGCCGCCCAGGATCACAGGGAGGTCACAGCCGGGCGGAACCAGAATCAGCTCTCCCGGTACCCGGCGCTGCAGCCTCCACGCTGATTTCTGCTTAGGACACGACTCATGTAAAATGAACGATGATTGAAAGCAGATTTATGTTTTGAACAAATTTTTTTTTTTTTGAAACAAGCCTCATTTACCCATTGCTTTTGTTGGTATCTGTACAAAATATTTTGTTTTCCAATGTAATCAGCATAACATAAACTTGGCCTGTATCGAGTCCACATAGGAGACGCTGCAACCCTGGTGCAGGCTTCGGTCTGAAGACATTGTCACCTGAGTAAAGCGATGGCTTTTCTATCAGGGGTTCTCACCAGCAAAGCCGTTCTTACCTTCCCAGCACATTCTGTCCTGGCCCAGACGAGGAGCAGCGTTCAGCGCTCCCAACCCGCATGCCTAATGACTTTAACACGTTCGCTCTTCTGCTCAGACGGAGGCTGTCCGAGTGACTCACTCTTCCCTTAGTCAGAAACTCTAACCAGATTGAAGGAGAAATTTTGCTGTAAGAGTCATCGCTGCGGTTAGACGGGAGAGGCTCCTAACCCGCTGTGGGTTCACTGGGCTCCCTCGTTGGGAGGTTATATCATGAAATTCAGCTTACCTCCCTCACTTGGTGAAGACAGAGCAGGTCGGATGAACTTGAGATTTCTCCCACCCCAAAATGCTGTGCTCAATTAGAAATGCAAATATCAGGATTAGCAATCAAAATGGGCTTGAGTTGGGAAGCCACTGTGGTAAACTCCCTTGATCCCCTCTTCTCTACCCCTCTCCTTTGTGACCCTCCCTCTCTCTTCCTTTGCTTCAAAACTACCTCCTCTTCAGAAAAGGGAGGAGGACAGACCAATGTCCCTCCTGCCCTGGCCCTGGCCCTGGCTCATGGCTCTAGACTAAACCCTCTTTGCAATGTACACCACCTCGTTTAAACTCAGAACCCTGGGAGGGGCTGTGATTGTGCCCATTTTACATATTTGGCAACCAAAGCTCATAGAGGTGATTTGGGCCCTGTGTCTTGACCCCCAAACATGCCCATCTTCTTCCTATTTTGACACTGCATAGTAGCACCAAGCTGTACCTCAGGCTCCCAAATAAATCTATGCTCCCTGCTTCCCAATGGTCAGATTCCAGCCTCTGTCCCTGCTCTCTTCACCTTCAGCTCCCTTCCCCCACCTCCTGGGGCCTCCATTCCCCACCACACATGTTCTCCCCGACGCTGGCCCTCCAGCCCCCCTGCCCCTGCAAGCACCCAGCGTCCCGATGACCCAACTCAGTGACCTTTCCTCCTGCCAACGTGTTCACACCCTCAACAAACTCCCCTGTCCCGAGGCATTGCCCACCCAAGGCTTTTTCCCTGCCCTTCTGATCACTCCTCCTCTGCTTCCTTTGCTCTGTAGTATAATGGGGGGAAAGGGGGAGGCAGGGCTTTAGGGTTCTAGGCTTATCCCCCAGTCAGCTACTTCCAAATCTCACTGATTTTTTTTTTCTCTTAATTTCAATGCTTCTGCCTATTCCCTGCCAGAACAGTTCATATTTCCCCACAAGCTGCTGTCCCCTCGGAAATAACAGCACTGTGCAAGCCATGCACCAGACGTGGGGGGAGGCACAATTATTTTGCGGATTCATCACAACATGCTTACAAGGAAAAATAAAAACGAGGTCATCTCGCTTTCTTAAGAATGCTGATCTGAACGCAAAATTCAGATGCCACAGAATCATACTGTTTATTCAGATAGATGCCAAAGACAAAGCTTAACCCTTCCTAATTCAGGTCAAACTTCCCTTGGCTAGAAAACAGTTCTCTTTTCAATGGTCTGGAATCTTTACGGTATTTTACAATGGGTAAGTTAGCATCTTGGAATAGGAGAGATATGAGGGGGGAATTTGGGCTTTAGGTTTTAAATGTGGTGTTAGCACAATAGCCTAACATCTTGAAAAGATTCTCTATTCTAAAGTGTTAAGAATAGGATGAGATCCACCTTCTGGATCTGGCTGCTCCAGACTTTAAAAATACCCACTCTTACTTGCAAGTCCTCCTAAATAAAATAATTTTTTTAAAACTTAGCCAGGAATACTACTCAAACTTAGAGCTTGTCACAGCCAGAGTCCAAACAGCTAATAATAAAGAAGAGGGAAGGAGAGAGGCGGCAAGACGGTGCTCATCTTCTATCACAATGGAAGGACAAACCAAAGCGTTGTGTCCAGAAAAATCTGAGTCCAATTAACAAAGGGAGAAATAACTCCTAATGAAAATTCACAGTCCTGAATATTACCTCGAATAATACACTTTTCACACAGTGTCACAAAAGTGTTGTCCAAAATGTGAAGAGCTCCAACCATTTCCTTAGCATGTGTTTCATTTTGTCTAACATGAGATTGATAAGGGCGTCCCCGGGTTGTTGAAAGAACTAAACGATGCGGTGTGTATATAGGGTCTGCCTTAGTGCGTGGAGCCTAGTTAGCATCTCATCATCTCATCCTTATTGTTCATCTGATTGAGGGAGCAGAGCTGTTTATTGAGGGCTCCTGTGCATTCAGTACTGTACAAGGTGCCGTATAAACGAGGGTGTGTGTGTGCAACCCATGCGACATTTGACATGAAACGGTTGAAAAGCAATACCCCTCCCAACCCCCAACTGTCGCAGCCAGGGCTTACTTTTAATAGTGTGATACAGAAAATATCATAATGTCTACATTTCTACTGATAATGGAATCTGTTTTCAGCTCTGATGCCATTAAAGAAGCACATCTCCTTGCTGAAAGGCATTGACGGCACCCCTCCTTTCTCCACGGAGCAGTAGGATTCAACACTGAAAAAGAAGGGGTGGGAGCTAAGAACAGAAAGAGAAGCCATGCAGATTTGCAAGACGAGCTGGCAGCTAGTGCTGCCAAGAGAGTGTTGAAGGCAGCAGTCCCGCTCAGTGACACGGTAGAACCGCTGCACTTAAAGACAGTGGAGCAGGTGCACACACTGACAAGAAAGGCATGGGTTCCGATACAGAAAGACTCCCCACTAGCCAGGGCAGCTGGGGTGGCATTTGCAGATGATGGGCAGAGGGGATGGCACACTAGGTCATGCTGGTCAACAGTAATTCCTTAGCAGAGAGGTTTCCAGCCCTGGGTGCACTGCACCATCATCTGTGAAAGATGTTCTTATTTCTAAATCAGATACTTGCTTGCACCCAGCCCTACCTAAGTGGGATCTCTGGGGGCTGTACCCTGCCATTTCACAAATATTAAACTCCATTATCCTGCCTTTTGACCACTGCCACCATACATTTCCTGCTCTTGTTCTTCCTTGTTCAGGTTTTGACCTTGAAGAGACTTCCAAGTCCTGGAACCTTCCACTTTTCCACAGCCTTAGTGAGGGCTCTCTAGAGAAACAGAACCAACAACATACACACACACACACATACACATATACACACATATATAGGATATATATGAGATATATAGAATATATGTGAGAGAGATATACATATAGGATATATATTAATATATGAGATATATAGGAGAAATAGGATGTATATATAGGATATATATTTAATATATAGGAGATATATATATGAGATAGATATATATAGGAGATAAATATATCCTAAGACATATATACCTCTGATAGATAGATGATAGATAGACACATACATATATAAAAAGAGATTTATTACGAGGAACTGGCTCACACAATTATGGAGCCTGGGAAGTCCCAATATGGGCAGTCAGCAAGCTGGAAACCCGGAGAAGCCAGTGGCATTGTTCCAGTCCAAGCCCAAAGACCTTAGAACCAGGAAAGCTGATGGTGTAGGTTCCAGTCCAAAGGCAGGGAATAGCCAGTGTCCCAGCTGGAGCGGTCAGGGTGGTGAAGTTCCCCCTAGCACAGCCTTTTTTGTTCCATCCAGGACTCCGGTGGCTCGGATGAGGCCCACTCACATTAGGGGACTATCTGCTTTGCTGCAGATTCAGATGTGGTCTCATCCAGAACTCCCTTGCAGACACACCCAGAATAGTCTGGGCACCCTGCAACCCGGTCAAGTTGACACATAAAATTAGCCATCACAGAGCACGTGGTTGATCCTCTGAACCACAATGATGGCTTCTGCCACCCTTTCCCAAAAAGCCCAGCACCTTCTGCATCTCTGCACCCAAGTGCTCACACTCGAGGACATAGAGACACTTGAGTTGAACAACTACAGACTCATCTCTCCAATCCAGCCTCCAAATCCTTCACTTACCCTTCCTCACCTCCACCTCAGGTGCCAATTATCCCACACCTTTACTGCTTTTCTCAAGCCTCGACTAAACTCTCTCATGGCCCTGTGCCCTCATGTCTCTGTAACTGTGGATCCAACATACTCCTCCAATCATTCTTGTCCCATTTCTAACCCTTCCTCCACCTATGCCCTTCATAGCACTATCATCATTTCCTCCGTCTTCCTCACCCTCCCGCCCACCTCTACCCTCAAACTTCAAACATGACATGCTCAACCCTCTCCCCTCCTGGGACAGACAGAATAATGCCCCCACCAAAGATGGCTATGCCCTACTTCCCAGAGCATGTGCATCTGCTACCTTACATGGAAAAGGGACTTTGCAGATGTGATTGAGTTAAGGGCCTGGAGATGGGGAGATTTACTGGGATTATCCAGGTGGGCCCAGCATGACCACAGGACCCTCACAAGAGGGAAGCAGGAGGGTCAGAGTCAAAGGAGACGTGAGGACAGAAGCAAAGGTCAGAGGGACGCAAGGAAGGGACCACGAGCTGAGAAATGCAGGTGTCCTCTAGAAGCTTCTGAGATTCTTCCCTGAGAGCTTCCACAAGGAATGCAGCTGTGCCAAGTCCTTGATTTTAGGGCATGTCTCCTCCATGTGTAGAATAAATGTGGGTTGTTTTAGGTCACTAGGTTTGTTGTAATTTGTTAAAGCAGCCATAGGAAACTAACATCTTAAAATCATTTCCAAATTCCTCTCTAGCCCACCATCTTCTTATTTGAATTTCAAAAATTAATTGTCTGATCTTATTTATGACTCCCCACCTGCCATTTACTCACCCGACTGCTTCCTGTCCCAGCCCCACTGACACGGCTTTTATGAGCCTGAGTTAGGCTCCGGCCTCCAGGCTCCCAGAATGCTTTGCCAGCACTTGGCACAGTGCCCACTGCATAGTAGGCAGTCCTGTTATGGTTTGTTGAGTGAAGAAATGAGTACACGGACTGTCAATTATAGTTGATGGGGCAATAAAAGAGTTGAGCACAGGACGCTACAGGAGCACAGCGGAGGGCCACCTCACCCTCCTGGCGAGTCACAGAAGGCTCTGGGAGAAGGGAGCAGAAGAGCCAAGCATGGGAAGTGACCCGGAGAGAGGGTAGAAATTGTGTGCCAGGCACACAAGCAGAGTCAGCTTTGTGACTGTGTCACCTGTGAGTCACACAGGGCCCCTTGATTACTTTAGGGTTTTGCTGTCACCATCTTGAAATTCTTAAATTTGAATAGGAGACCTGCATTGTCACTTTGCACTAGAGTGAGTCCCCAGCCTAGGTAGCCGATCTTGCAGTTAGGACCAGCTCGTCCAGAGCCGCAGGGACACGGAGAACAGCTCAGTGGGAGACCTGAAGGTAGCTCCAGGCTGGCTCTCTCCCCCAGCCAGGCTCCTAACCACAGTGAGAATGCATGTCTTCCTTCCCCCAGGCATCTTGATCTATTTATAAATGTTTAGAGTTTAGGAGGAAAACACCAAATCCACATTTCCAAGCCTTTTTCTGCTCAATACTTACATATGTGTATCACAGGGCAAATCAAACCCATCTGCTTCAGCTTCATTTACACTTTGTTCATCAGAATGGCCTCCTCCTCCCTGTCCATGAGAGTCCTCCCAGCTCTCTTGGAGATTCGGGGTTTAAAGAAAAGCGTTTTGCAAAATCTTAATTTGACTCAAGAAAACTGTATTTAAACCTCAAAAGGTCCAATTATATTTTGCAACTCTAAACCCCCAGCTTAAGGTGGGAGCTTAGCTTGGCTTAGTCACACATCACCCCAATACCCTCATGTGGCAGGCACAGTCCCCCAAGGAAGGACATTCCTCCCAAGGAGGAGACAGGGCCTTGATTGTGCATTAAGAACTGGAAACTGTGAGGAAATCTATCTGCTGCTTGAAGAGAAAAAAAATGGGGGGGGGGGGGCGCCTCTCGCTCACACTACTGTATTTAGAATCACAAATCTTTAGGACTGAGAGGGATAATTGAGATCATCTACAATAATAACTACCATCTGCACAGCACTTTACACTTGATAAATCACTTTCACACTCATTTTCTTATCTAATCCCTGCAGCTATGTTGTAAGAGAGGTACCGTTGTCACCGCCCTCTCCTCTGTAGCTGAAGCACGAGGCTCAGGGAAGCTCTGCGGATTGCCCACGCTCACCCCACCCACGCCGGCCATGCCAGGACTCGGGCTTGTGCTCTGGACACTCCCCTGGGAGTTTGACCGCCCTCACCGCTTCCTGGGGAGAAACAAGGCCAGCAACGCCCAAGCCCTCGCTGGCCTTGCCAGTGGTCACACACAGGGCAGGGTGACAGCCACACGCCCCCCTCCCTGCCCAGCCTCCTTTCTACCCCTCCCCATGCCCCTCGTCTCCCTTTATTGGAAGACGTCAGGGAAGAGGCTTATCTCTTCTCATCCTAGTCAAAGAGATGATTTCATTGTTTCCGACATTGCATCACCCACCCCTCTGAAGCAGCCAAGAACAGAGCTATCCGCTTTAATGTATGCTATTCTTCGAATTCTTACAAAACCTTGGCAACATAGATATTACGCAACCCATTTTCCTCAGAGGGGAAACTGAGGCTCTGGGAAGATAAACCATAGCTCCCTGTGACATAAATGGGAACAAGCTAACAATGTCAAGACTTAAAACTTAAGCTTTTTGGCACCAAGTCTAAAGATCTTTCCACTAATTCACACTGATAGCAGCTGGCTCTGGTCCCATGAGGCACACCGTGGCAGAAAATGGGACTAATATGGGGAAAAGGGAGAGAGAAAAGATATCTCTAAAGGCCTGCACTGGGACAGATTACTGTACCACTTGTCTGAATGGTCAAGATCACTAAAAACTGCAGGAAAATCTTATGCATGAGGAACAAGACAGCCTGGGACGAGAGCTAAGGCTGGCTTAGAGTAAAATCTGAGGAGTACGTATATATATATATATATATATATTTACATATGCATACAGAAGACACACAGTTCCATCTCTTGCAAGTATATGCAAACTAAGCTATAAATTAGTACTAATCAGTACCCGTGAGGTGAATTAATTAAAAAGTTACAATTCACAAGAGGCCTACATTACTTGATAATGTATCACCAAAGCTTATGAATATGAGAATTAATTGCTTGGCCCAGATGTTGAAGGAATACTTAATTTCTTGAGCTCTTGGTTTGAAGCATCCACAGATTTTATACAACATTGAAATGAAGCTAGCATTATTGTGCATTTGCTAAATTACTATTTTAACAAACAATGACCATTTATTCAATATTCAGTACTTTGCTGGGCTAAGCATTTTATACACATCATTTCATTGAACCCTCACAACAACTATTTAAGACAGACAAAATTATCATCATTTCATATGTGCTAAAAAAAAAAAAAGTAGGCTCAGTAATCTAAGAAGCCAAGGACACAAAAATTAACTGAAGAATGGAATATACAAACTGTGTCTCCCTCATTCTGCCCATAGCAATGACTCTTATTTCAAATGAAGCCTTTAATAATTCTGATTTACTAAAATCTTAACAACTGAGAATTCATTCCATTTGTAAACCATTTAGCTTTGCCTGTTTTTTATCAGAAGCTTGGGGATATACTTGAATCTCGAGTCTGCAGGGCACACAAGCCCATTTGGTTCCATGCTATGTACTTATTCCTAACTTGCTTCTCAATTCTATTTTAACCAAAACCAAAATCAAATGTTTCTGCCTCGTGGGTAGTACAAATATAGAGCCAGATTCCAGTCATTGCTTTGAGGTTGGGGGAGCAAAGTGACATAAATCCACATACTCCCTAAACCTCACAATAGGCAGCTGCAGGAAAAAGGAAGCACTGGAGAAATTAGAATTTTAAAAAGCTGGATTCCATGGATTTTCAGTTTTTAAGATGTTTTAAATTTTTAATAGCATGGTTTTATTTCCTATAATAAACATGTTTTTCTTTTGTAGTAATTATCAAAATTATAAAGGACAGTTTGGCTGGGTATAGAATTTTTGAATGACAACCCTTCTTCTCCCAAACTTCATAAATGTTATTCTGTTAACTGCCTTTACCAATGTTATAGAAAGAAGTCTGAGGCCCCTGTGATTTGTTTCCACTGTACTTGATTTTGTTTGGGGTTTTTCTAAGTATTTAAGGATTTATTTTTTATCTTTGGAATTCAATCTTTTTATCAGAGTTTGTCAAGATAAGTTTGTCAGTTTTAATTAAATTTTTCTGATGAGGTTCACATCTTATTTCAGTTTCAGAAAATTTTATTCTATACTATTTTGAATATCATTTCTGATTTGCTCTTTAGATCCAGTGGTTATTTATTTTCTGGTCCATGTTTATATCATCTTTTCTTTGATCTTTTATCTCTTTTTCATTCTTTTCTCCATCCAAGTTTCACTCACTAATTCAGTTCTCTATCATTCAGTATGACTCTGAATTTCTACTCTGCTGTTATTTGTTTTCTTATATTATTTTCTATAGCCTGCTTTATCCCATTAAAGGTAAAGCAATTTCAATCAAAATATAATGAAAGATCTTGGGAGACTTAAAAAAAATCTAAAGTTTACCTATAGGAATAAATCTACAAGACCAAAACGGGACTTTATGGGAGCAAGGAACAGTGGAAATAAAAGGAGAGGAGTCATGCAATAAACAAAATTAAAAATAATTTAAGCACTAAGATAATAAAACAGAAAGAGTGTTAGTCGTTGCCAAGATAGGCAGGCAAATCAACGGAGCAGTGTAATTTTGTCTATTCTTCAGAAATTATTTCAACTAGGATGGAAAAGGATTCCACCAATGGTAATGAAACTCCTAACCATTTAGGAAAAAAGCACCACACTAGAACCCTGACTTACATTTAATAAACTCTAGATGATTTAAACTCTAAACTCTAGATGATTTAAAGACTTAATTTTTTTAAAAACTTAAAAATCTTCAAGCAGAAATGATGAATATTTACATAATGTTCATAAATAAAAGGTGCTCCCTTTCCCAAAGTATTTCACCAAAGACAAAAAGCATAAAGTAAAAATTTGAGGAATTTAACTTTATGTAACTCTATTAGAAAAATAAGTACCCTAGACAATGTGAAAAGACACAAATACAAAATTCAACAACAACAACAAAAAACCCATACACAGAGTAAAATAAAAAGGAACACAGTGGCCAATTAAAAAAATTTATGGAAAACATTTAACCTTGTTATAATCAAAGAATTATAAATTGAAGGAAACTCTTAACACGTTCTCAACTTTTATATCTTGCTTTATGGTCTCGATTTTTATGCATTTGTGAGATGAAAAGGAGGGTTGCATGGAGAGACTTGCAAGGCTGATGTTTGCAGAACTTGCTAGAGGTAGGAGCAAGGAGAAAGGACATAGTGTGAACTAGAATAACATAACTGTACCCAGCAATAATGACACAGCGGGAAAACTGGACCCTTGGACGTGACCTTGAGAAAAGGGAAAACCAGTACAATAGACCCAGACACACTCCAGTCTTGGCAAACTGCCTCAGGTAACCAAGATGGCTAGGAATTCACAAAAGGTTACTGGGCAGAAGGAAATTAATTCAGTCTAGATTGCAGGAGAGTGTAATTGTGTGCCATGCTTTATAATTCAAAAAAGTTCTTTTGTACATTATGTTCACATTACCTTCCAATAACTGTTAGTTTAGGCAACAAAAAAGGTCATTACCCTCATTTTTAAAAAGACAAAACTGAGGCTTAGAGAGGTGGAATAATTTACCTGTGGTTGTACTACTATATATTCTTGGAAGAGATACTCTGAGATCCATTTTATAGGGGAACCCTGCCTTCTTCACCAGCCGTTCCCATGTGGAATAAAAATAACCAGCTCCACGCTTCTATTGCACAGTTGAACTGCGTTCAAAAAGTGGATTTTCATCCAAATTTCAAGTGGTTGTGCTAAGGAACAACAACTGTTGTTGGGTATAAAATGTTACCAGACAAGAATTTTCTAGAAGAATCCAGATGCTCTTACAATTCCCCCCCTCCCCAATAAAAACCCTTTGCTGCAATCTGGATCCTTTTCTAGTGAGAGTAGAAACGCTGTAATTAATGTATAAAAGTTGCTGCTGCCAAAAGAGCATATCGGGACACACTTACACACTTAGCATATGTGGCCACATATCGGGACACACTTACTGGAGGACATGCCTCGACTACGCAGGGCTCACTGTGTCAATACTCCTCACATTTGGGCTCAGTGTCCCCAGGCAGGAAACCTAAACCAAAGGAGTAGATAGGATAGTCTCTAAATTCCCTTCCAGTTCTGATCTCCATGGGCACCAGTTTAAGAAGGAAGGAGACACGGTCAGAAAAGAACAATCAGGGTGAGGTGGCCGAAACCCACATCATGATAAGGAGTGGCCAGAGGAACCAGGACACCGCAGGACACGAGTGACATCTGCCTTCAGTCTGCAGGGCTGTCTTAGGGAAGACGAACGCAGTCCAGCCCATGTGGCCACAGAGAGGGAGACTGAGACCAACGGGGGAAAGCCCCAGGGAGCCAGCTGGAACTTGCTAAAAAATGGAGCCACCCAAAGACAAAACAAGCAGCTTCTGGGGGGAGGAAAGGGAAGGAAGCGAAAAGAAAATACGTTTACTAAGCTCCTGTCTCGAGGAAGGTAGGACTGCTGACCCCTGACACCCCTGACTGCCAACTCCCACCATAGTCTTGCCACTGCACATTATCAACTCCATTTTCCAGGTTACAAAACTGTAGCCCAGAGAGAAACCATTTGATCAACACCAGAGGTAGTGAGTTAGTGAATGCCCATCGGGAGGAGGGTGAAGCAAGGGCTGAAATACCAATTTAAATGTATCCGAGCAGCACCCGTACAAGGCTGGACAAAAGGCTTGTCATGATCCCTTCCAGCCGGGAAATCGCGCAATGCTCTTGTGTTTGGGTGCTACTTCCCAATCACAGGGAGGAAGCACAGACCTCAAAATGTGGAACGGAAAGAAAAAGTCCCATTGATACTTCAGCCCCCGTTGCCATGGTGACCATCATTATTATGACACTACCACCATTGTCGCTAGGCACTAGCACAGCTATTTTATACTTAGAGATACTGAGTGCCATTAAATACAATAGCCCTCAAGGCAAATGTCTTTGTCATCATTTCACAGATGAGGAAACTGAGGCACAGTGAAGGAAAGTATTTGTAGAAGGGCATCCAGCAAGTATCGTCCATCCACGGCAGAGCTCTGGCTCGAACCCAGCCTGTCTGAGTTCCTCCTCAGAACACCCCCCCTCCCTCCCTAGTTCTCCCTGCATACTGCCGTGCCAATGTTGCACGTGGGCACAGAACATTCCACATTGGAGCAGTGTCTGCTCTCATGGTTAAAAAAAAGTGCTCTCTTGCATGAAGAATCCCAAGTATTATTTCAGTGGCTACTGCCCTCCTTGAGAACATAAAGGACTTGACAGCATGATGAGAATCCACCTGGCTCCTCAGCTCACGGTGGCCCTGGCAGTTGGCTCCGGGACACGAGCCCTGCCATCTGACAGCCCTGCCCACAGAACCTCAGGAAGGCAGGACTCTACCTTGGAGACAGAGTACAGCTCATTTGGAAGATCCATTCCCCCAGGGCCATGTCCCCCACTCGGGGACACGGACTTGGCTTGTCTTCCTTGCAAGGCACGAAGACCATCAGTAACTTTCCCCACGCTCAGCGCTTTCTCTGACCCTCTGGCTCTTTCAGCTGAGGCTGCAATGTTAAACGTGTAGTTTTGTAAATTAATTCTTTGAAGATTCACTCTTGTCAGCTAACTTTTCGCACTGCAATAAGCCAAGGAAGTCACTTACTAGCAACTGAATTTTCCACTTTCATGTACTCCTGGGCCTTTTTAATTTAAGACAATGTTCTGAAACCTCTACTCAGCAAAACTCACCAGTTAGGTAGAAGGAATCTCTAAAATGTTCACTTCAAAGTAATGGCGAAAGTGATAATCCCCGTCTTGGCCCTGGGTAAGAACAGTGTCTGGGTGTATCATCCGAGGGAGAAAGGAGGCAGAAGATAAATAAGCCTCCAGCTAGCATTTGACTACAACCCACCTCAGTTTCATTCTGCTTGCCAGCTCCAGTTCTGCGGTGTTTTATGTCACGAGCACGCTTGCGCCAGGCTTGGGTTAGGGTCACTACAGGGGAGAACTTAGAAAAGGGAGACACAGCATCTGCCCTCCAAGAGCTCACAGTTAAATAGGGAAAGAGCATGTAGCCCACAGCAGGACGGGGCGGACGATTGTCAGAGTTGCAAGGACATCCCAGCAGCCTGCCCAGAGGCTGGGAGGGCTGAGTGCTTACCCTGGGTTCTGACTGCATCCCCATTTGCTCAGTAAATTTGGACAAGTTACTTCCCTTCTCTAAAATTCAAATTACTTGTCTATTTAAAAAAAAAAAAATTTAAGTAGAACCAGATTTTAACTAAGATGCCTTCTACCTCCAGCTTTCTAAGAGTTGAGAATAGCAAAATGTTCCAGGAGAAAAACAAATGTTCCAGCAGGAACGAGGAGAGTGGTCCTCACAGGGTGGACCCAGGAGGGGCTGGGAGGGTGGCGATCGTGACCAGGTGGGTGGGTCAGGGGCGAAGGTGGGAAGCAGGTTGCCCCCACGCTGCCGGAGGAGAGGAGGGGGGACAGTAGAGAGCAGCGGGAGGGAGAAAAGGGGAGAAAAAGCAAGAAGAAGAAAAACAGGAAACCAGAAGAAGAGGAATAGGGGAGCAAAACCAACACCACCTCATAATAATAATAGCAGTATCCAGGTAGCCCTCTGTGGCTTGCAGAGCAGTTCCACACACACCATCTAACTCTCAGAACCAAACTCACGTAGTGTCAGCATTTTTCCAGACGCAGAGTGACGGCACACCTAGGCCTGGGCACAGCCAGGACGGGAGTTGAGGTCTGGTCGGCAGCGAGCCTCACGTCACACAGCTGTGACCACAGCTCAGTGCGCTGCCACGGTGCCCCACACGCATGCCCTCGGCGTGTTCCTGGCTGCCGTGGTCTCAGAGGCACGAGGAGAGCCCTGCTGCGCTCTGCTCTGACCCCCGACAAAGCGTCTCCCTCTGACCCACCTCCAGCCCGGCACCCGGAGCCCTTTCTCCATAAGGCCTCGGCCTCTGCCCTGTAAAGACTTGAACAAACACAAATTTAGTTTCTAAAGACCCAAAGCCACATGTTTAGGATGACTCTAGCCCTGTTAAAACAATTAAGGCTGAGAAAACTCAAAGACACTAAAAGAATTTGCAGTTTGTCCTAGCCCACACCTGAGCATAGGGCCCCGCCTCCCAGCCACAGCTGAACCCGGGGAGCGCCAGTTAGCACACCCAGAGGGGCCTCACTCGGACCAAAGCCCGTTGCTGTTCTTCCTAATTTTCACCTCCCTGATTCTGCTGAGCTCATCCACCAGCTCCAGCCACGGCCACCTCCCTCTCTTTAAAGCGCCCCGTCACCTCTGCACAAAGGGAAAGTGAGTTCAGCTCCTGCTGGCCTCCCTGTTGCAATGGTACACTGCTGATCAAAGTCTGTCCCTACTACTTTAACAGGTGTCCCGCTTTGTGTATCTTTGGCACACCTGAGGACCACTGCTGTTCATTCTGGGTCCCACACTTCATGAGGGAAATTGCCTACCTGGAGCACTTCAGAGGACGACAAGCGTTCTTAAAGCCAAGTCGTACTGGGCACAGTTGAGTATTCTTGGGTCATTCTCATGGTGAAGGGATGCTAGCGTGGGTGCACAGTGCTGTTCCAGAATTATCCAAAGGGCTATTGTATCAGCCAGGGTCCCAACTGGAAACAGGTGGCTTTAGGGAATTGGGTTAATTAGAGGAAGGTTTGTTCAAAAAAGGGACTAAGTGCAATAGTTCAGGGGTAGGGAGCCAACAGGATAAGGTGGAAACCTGGAACTGGGAGCATGGAAGGATGGAGAGGAAGTAGCTACAAAATCGGAAGAAAGTCGTGTAGAGAGGTCTCCTTGAAAGACACAATGACAATCAGTGGAAGGACAAAGCCAACCAGAGGCGAGTCCACAGTGGGAGCCCAGGGCACACGTACATAGCTGGACTCACTCTCCTCCCTCCCTCCGATCTCCTGCTGGGACAGACCCTTTGGCCAAGTCCAGCTGGAAGTCAGGGCATGCAGGACCCCAGGGATGAAGAATTCCACAGAGGTCAGCTTCCCAGGTCAGAGAGCGGAGTGACGAGGGTGGAAGGAGAGCCGGGGGGGACAAAGGGAAGTTATCAGACACAGCTGTCACGTGGAAGGATGAGACATGGACATGAGACCCGTGGGGAGAATGGGAGGGGAGCAGTCAGAACCAAGGAGAACTTATAGGAAAGGAGGGAGGTGAGAGAGAAAGACAGGAACAGAGAGAGCTGAGCTAGGAAGGCTGGGTTTCCATAAAGGGAACTGCTCCCACCACTGAACTTGACCAGTCGGGAATGCTCTAGAGGAAGCCCAAGGTTAGGTCGGATTAAATGGCTTATAAAGTTGCTTCTAACTGTGATCTCCCAACATTTTCTAAAAAGGAAATGAAAAAGTAAAATACCAGAAGGGCTTGTCATTCTTTTAATTAAACAATTGCGATTTCCTCCAATCTTCCTTCTAAATCTCCTCCCAAATTAAGTATCTGTACTCAGCATGCCTGGAAGAGAATAGAAAATGCTTATTGATTAAGGACAGCACCAGAGTTAAACTTCTGATTAGGCAGAATTTTGAAGTCACTTGAGTTTTTTTTCTTTGTGTTTTTTTTTTAACAAACTTTTTCCTTGTTTATTGTGACAATAGAATGACCTTGACAAGGCAAGGGGCTGTTATTTTCTAGCCCAGACAACGTCAGAAGACTACATTCTTCTTCACATTTGCTCCCAAAATTTGGATTCATAATTTCCCCACAATCTCTCTAAAATGGAGTCACAAATTACAAATAAGGGAGCATCTAAGAGCTAACTGCAAACTTTGTTAACTTTTAAGTTTTTTTCCTCCTGTTTACCAAATAATAATAACAATGTTTTCCCTCTCCTATTTACCAAAAGAAGTTACAGTCAAGGTTAATTAAAATCTAAGTTTGCTGATGCTTCCATTTCCTGAATTTCCAAACAAAATGCCTCACAGAAGTTTAGCAATTGCATAACTATCCATAGTGTATTTTATATACCAGAGGCATCCCATGTGGGCTTTGTATTAAGTGAATAATAGCAATGTTGTTTTGAGTGAATAATACTTCAGTTAACTCCATTGTTCCTAAGTAATTCACATTAGTTGGAAAACCAAGAAGATCATTTGGAAATGTGTGCATTGAAATACGACATACCTTGGTTACACAATATGCTTTTCATTATTGCACAATGTCTTCAAGAATGGAACTAATAAAGCTGATATTTCATGGGGTAGGGTGCAGACTAGCAGTTTGATGTAATGTTTCAGCTCACAGTTTCTTGTGTACAAGGAACAGATTAATCTATTCAACTGAAGAAAAGGACCACCCAAGGTTTAACTGTGCAGGTGAGGTGCAAAAAAACTGGCTCGCAACATTTTCTCCCAGAATGAATGGAAAGAATTGACATATCTCCAAAACAAGCATGACAAAGCCATAAATTGATGGATTCAATTCCTGTACTGGGAAAGTCATGAATTAATTCAGTTATGTTCAGCAAGCCAAAATGTTGTAGTCATTAGGGAATTTTTTAAGAGCAATGGTTTTGATTTCTTTGTTCCTACATTGTCAGTGGTTAAGTGGAAGGCTTGGTCTTGCGATAGGTCCGTGTGAGGGTGCATTAGCAGAGAGCTGAACATGCACAGACATGCCCCAGGAGACAGGCAAAATGAACCCTCTGTGCCTGGCATAATCATCAAAATGTGACTCTCGATGCCAGGATTTCACCTGATCACCAAGAAATCCTTGTCACCTACATAACCTGTGCTACCCAGCGTGAGCCTAGGGTGTGCTTTTTAAGTCCTAAACTGAAGGGGAACCAACCGTCTGTCTCTTCTCTGTATCCATTCAGCAAAACCCACCTTCATTTGGACATTTGTTCAGAAATCATTTACACACCATGCAGGAGGTTTCACAGATCAAATCCCATCTCATTCGCACACACATGGCTGTCATTCCTGTTTTTATGATTCTACATCTTATTTTCACTCCCAGCCGCGTGGGTCTGTGTGCTCGCTAATGCACACAGCACATCTTCCAGAGGAGGCAAGCAAACTCCAAGCAAGAGGCTTGCCCGAGATCACCTGGCTAGTGAGTCCCCATTCAGGGACCCAGGCTGAGGGAAGCTCCAGCGCCTCTCCACGGTGGCTGAAGCAAAATGGCACATCAAACACCAGCTCTGGTGGCTTCTGTTCAGACATGACACATGTGACTTCTGCCTACATGCTACTGTCCATGACATGTCACATGGCCACACCTAATTTCAAGGGGGTGGGGAAATGCAACTCTGCCGAGTGCCTAGAAGAACAAGAAATGATCTGAAAACAGCACCGCTGACTACACAAGGAGTTTGTAAAGATGCCGTGAGCTAAAGACATCGTGCCTGTGCTGAGCTAGCGAGGAGAGATCCCACCTGGGAAGGAAACTGCCCTCGGAGCAATGTCGTGTAGCTACCCAGTGGCTTCTTTCTCGCCTTTGGGGAAGGTCCTCACATTACCCAGAGCTTCTCAAACATTTCCCCCAAAGTAGCATTAGCAATAAAGAGGGCAGAACTCAGACTCTGGGCATTTCTGCTCCAATGCAACCTTCCACTGGGGTGCAAAAGCCTATGTTTTGCCCTATACATTCACATGGATTTTGCATCCCACTCTGTTGTGTATCAAGTGTGTTTTAATGTCAGTATCAATGATTACAGAAGGTGTGCGAACTTGTCTTGTGTTTTTCCCTCACCACTAACCCATCACTTCAGGTTCCTAGAAAAGCTCAGTAACAGATTCCTTACGTGCCAAAATGCTATTCCTGAAATTTTCACAAATTGCCTCATCTCTAATACCATCACTTTCTTACTTAGATCACTTTTCTTTTTCTAGATAAAAATGCTATTAATATCCACCATTCACTGAGAACCGAGTCCAAGTCAACCAGGTGGCCTGCACTGCCTCGTTCCGTACCCACAACCATTCCCTGGGAGAGGGGCATCGTGACTGTGGTCTCTCCTAATGATTAGGAAGTGGAAGCTCAGGGAGGTTAAATGAATTGTCAAAAGCCACACGGTAAGTGGCAGAGAAGGAATCTGAACCCAGTTCTGAATGGCTCTGAATTCCACCGTGGTCCTATTCTCTCTTCGCTTCTGCTATGAATCCAACTCATATCCCCATCAACGCAGAGGAGAACCCCGACGCCGGTGTATTTCCATCCTTAGTGCGAGACGGTGGTGTCTTTCAGGCACAAGCTTCATTGTGAAGCAAAGTCCTGCTGCCCGACAAGGAGTGTCACAAACGCGGCTGCAGTGCAGGTGCCGCACAGTGATGCCACAAAGCAGCTAGATGTCACACGCCAGCCTCACACCGTGGGAAGACGCAGACTACTACACGGCATGGGCCTTTCAGGTGCCTGGTGATGGATCAAACCAGATTGCAAAATACACAAAAATGAGCTCAGGGTCAGAAGGATGAGAGGAAAGGGCCAACAGTAAGAAGTCACGGGCACAAATGTGGCGCAGTTTTCCTGATGGGTTCACAGCGACCACGCCAGGCTCCGTGGGGCCTTTGCTGATCACCCTTGTGCCAGTTAAACAGGAGGACACTGGGGCAGTTTACCCAGGCTCATCTGGAGGGGAAAACCTCACACAGGAGAATCTACTCCACCTGTCAGTCCTGCTTCCAAAGACAGACAGCCTTTCCCAACATAGTCCTGCTAAGTGGCAAAGCCACTACATTTTGTATTTTTTTTAAGAGATGGATTAAGAATGACATTGTAAGTATAAAAGCAATGAATGTTACAAAAAAAAAGAAAAGAAAGATAGACTTCATAATGGAAAATTTTAAATGTCTATATGTCAAAGAAATCCTAAAACAAAATTATAAGACCAGTGAAAACCTAACAGGGAAAATATTTGTAATTTAGATGATAAGGTGTGTGTCAATGACATTAACACAGAGTGATTCATACAAATTGGTTTAAAATACCTCTCTTTTCTCTAAGGAAAAAGACATTCACAGAAGAAGTATAAGTGGTCAAGAAGCATTTCTAAAATGTTTATCCTTACTGGTAACCAGGAACACAAATTAAATAAAGATAACACTTTTTACCTAATTGTTCCCTTTTTTATATGATAATACTTAGTGCCCTGGAGAGCTCCATAATGCAGGCTCTTTCTCTCAGTGCTGGGAGAGAGTAAATTCCAGGAAAGCAATTTAGCAATATGTATCAAAAGCCCTACTCATGTTATTTCCTTTGATCCCGTAATTCACTTCTGGGAATCTGTCCTAAGAAAAATCATCAGAAATGTAGAGAAAGATTTTTATTCCAGAATATTCACTATAATTTTACTTATAATAACCAAAAGAAAGAAAGAAAAAAGAAATGGAACCAACCTAAACAGTAAGGAAATAAATTAAAAGGGAGGGTAGGGTTAAGTAAAATATAGTGGAGAGATATGATTGAGTGTTAAAAAGTATCATATTTCCAAGAATTATTTGATGATGTGGGGATATTACATCAATCAAAAAAGGTTGGCTCCGATACCACTCTTTTAAAAGATAATATTACTCAAACATATATATGCACACAGTTATTCATCACTCATATTCTCGTAAGACATATAAGGAGGAAATACACTAAAATGTTAACAGTGATGATCTCTGAATGGTGCATAACAGGTGATATTTTTTCCTCCTTTAGATTTTTCTGTATTTTCCAAATTTTCCAAACATATATACATATGTTTTTAATCCAGAAAATTTTATTCTGAAAATAGAATGTGGTAGCTTGAAAAATTTGCCACAAATTATTTCCCTCCTCTCAGCCATACATTTTGGGTGCTTGGGTGGTGATGAACCACAGTGCTTCTGAGCTTGGCCTCTTGACCTGTTTTGGCCAGTGGGATGTGAGTAATTTTGATACAACAGGGCCTTGACAGCACTTACACATAGAAGCTTGTCTTGACTTACTGCTCTTGGAATCCTGTGACAGATCCGGTATGAAAGAGCCTGGGAGAGTCTACTGAATGATGAGAGACACATGGCCCAGTTATCCTCCTTTGCCCCAGCCCTAAGCCAGCTCACAGAGCTGCCTCACCAACCAGTGGCTGACCACAGATGCACGGGTAAGCCCAGCCAAGGTCAGCAAAAAACCACCCAGCTGAGCCCAGCCCAAACTGCCAACCCACAGATTAATAAATGAATAAATAAATTCCTGTTGCTTTAATCCACTAAGTTTCGGGGTGGTTTGTTGTGCAACAAAAGCTAAATAATAGAGGGGGGAAATGTACTGAGGTAGTATAGTGGAAAAACCCTGGATTTCTCCATTGGGTACATTGTTGAACCTCTCTGTGACTCCATTTTGTTATCTATAAAATGGGAATACCAGAAGCTTCACTGAGAAAACATACATGAAACATACATCATAAGGCCAAATAAGTAAATATGAGATGAATCTGAACTACTATTAATTGTCAGAAACTCTTAGGAAGAAAGAAGCATTTGGGAAAAAGAGGAATTAAACCATTTAAGAAGAGAAGAATCAGGACACATCCATCTCCACAGCTTAGGAGTGAGTTAAAAATATTTAATATTATTTTAGTATTCAAAGAATTTCATTATTATGAACAATGGATAAAGGATAAAGCCTTGGTGCAGAATTTGGGGGCTTGACTTCTTCATGCGGTTATGGACTGTTGTGTCTCCCTTTGAAATTCATATGTTGAAATCTAATCCCTAATGTGATGGTATTTGGGGGTGTAGCCTTTGGGAGGTAATTAGGTCATGAGGGTGGAGCCTTCATGAATGGGATTAGTACCCTTGTAGGAAGAGGACAGAGAGCTAACTCACTCCCTTCTCACCGTGTGAGGATACAAGAAGTTGGAAATCTACAACCTTGATCTCAGACTTGCATCCTCTAGAACTGTGAGGGATAAATTTCTGTTGTTCAGAAGCCACCCAGTCGATGGTGCTTTGTTATAGCAGCCTGAACTAAGACATATCCTAACTCTGCCATTGACTTGGAATATGACGTAGGATGCTTTTCACATCCCAACTTATTCCTAAGTGGCGGCCCCTCAGTTCTGAGCCAACTGCAGCAGAGCCAGAGAAGAGCTCAAGGCAGGGTTATTTTAGATTTAAGCCTAAAGTCCAGTCTCCTCACCTGGACCTTCACACACTGGTGCTGACCTCCTTCTCCTGCCACTCACAGCCCACCGCAGCCCCGTATGCTTAGCACTCCAGCCAAATGGAAGGGCTTGCTATTCCTAAGGCAGGGCATGCAACAGTTGTACCTTATTTATGCTGTTGTCTCTGCTGGGAATGTTCTTTCCCACAGTCAAATTGCTATTCAAAGCTTCAGTGTGTATCCCAGGAAGACTCCGGGGCCACAGACAAAATAAGTATCTCCCCGCCCCCCAACCTCCCACTTCCCCACCCCGCACCTCCCCCAACCCCCCACCCTGGCCATGGACAAATTGTCTTACATGAAACCAGTCCCTAAAAAGGTTGGGGACTGCTACTCTAGAGGCTAAGACGGGGATTCTCGTGCACATGAGTTTCTGAGGCAGTGCTCTCAGGAGGACTCCTAAAGAGGAGAGGGAAGCAGGGTGGGGCAGTGGGAAAAGCCAGGCAAAGATGCGGGCTCAGACGAGGTCTCTGTGGAGCGTGAACTAAACCACAGAGCTGGCTCACTAGAGTCGCCCACAGCTGGAAGCCGCCCCAAGGGGAGGACAAAACCTTCCAAGCACTTCCAAAGCAGCACCTGTTACCCAAGACAATTCTAAAGGGAGGGAGCAGCTGTGAGCCAACAATGAGCCATCAGGTGAGGGGAGCTCAGAGGGTCCCGACCTACAGCCCGCCCCATCCTCCACTTCAGTGCCTGATCCTCCCATTAAATTCATGACATTTAAGCACAGCTTCTTCAGGATTCTGCTTGCTCACAGTTTCTAGAGAAATGTAAGAGAGGACAACAGGATGAACTGCAGGCGTCCAAAACCCACCATCTCCCTCTCCCACCACCCAGGCTAAATGCCCCCCCCTGCAGCTGGCAGGTCTGCTGTTCTACATGGACTTTACCGAGGGAGACTCAGATCTCCTCCACCTGACGGGCTCTGAGCCCTGGCTCCTGGCCATGGCTGTGGAACTGGCCAGTTCTGGTAGACTTGCGTGCGGAACTGCCAAGGGACACCCAAGGGATCACCTTGATGCTGCACACATTCCTCCCTGCACTGATGTGGGGTTTTATGGAGCGGCAGCGTTCTCTCCTCACACTGAGCAAGATTAATCACTCCCTCCATCAGTAACGCCTTTCTCTGCCTGGTGATCTACTGGCGCAAGCAGCCCAAAATGAACAGGCTGCAGCTGCAGCTTTGAATTGAGTGGACTCTTGCTGGGTCCCCTGATGGTGATAACTCCCCTCCGGGAGCCAAGAACTCCAGGTCCTCAGAGCCTGAAGTTGCCCCGACAGGCACTAATCCCCAGGCGTCCACCAGGGGCGATGGGAAGAAGAGCCCCTGCCACTTCTCAGCGCCTGGACCCAGGCACACCAGTCATTCCACATCAGGGCGCACTCCAGGGACCACACCTGTGTCTGTCATCTCACCGCCACCCCACTCCCCACCCCCACCTGGGCTCCCTGAGGAGACAGCCATTTTTACTGATCTCTGTGCATTAAATAATTCTCCTTGCTCTGCCCACAGTGTGGGTGACAGGCCAAGGACAAAGATGGTTCCTCATAGCACCTACATCCATCGTGCCTCTGGACGGCTGGACTCACATTCCTCAAACAGAATTTCTAATACCTAATACCCAATACTAGGACAAAGGGCCAGAATGTTAACCTGGAACCATCTCAGGAGACCTGCAAAAACAAAATGGCTACCCAATGTGGGCCCTTAAAGAGCTGGCAAAGTTAAGGATACCCTGAGCAGTATGCACGTGGGCAGATGAGGGAGGGGGTGCTAGAGACCAGGATCTGCAAAGCCCCTGGCCCTGGGGAAACTCAGCTCTGAAGATAAGCCCCCTTTCCCTGCCAGGCAAGGCTCTCCCTATCTGGAAATCAGGGCAGAGAGACTGTCACCTGGGGGTCACAGCGGTGCACCGGGTCTCTGTCCCACCATCTGTTCAGGCTCTGGGAGTCGGGGAGAGGGTGCGCAGAGCGGGTGTCTATGGAACGTGCTGGACAGCAGCCAGCGCCCTGGCCACAGCTAACCCTGAATATCCTGTTGGCCAGAAGGGGCCTGGAGAGGAAGCAGACACAGAACAATTGGGAAAGGTCTAAAAACCATAGGAGTCTGATGAATAAAGCCAAGAGGCTGCCCAGTGATGCAATTCATGAGAGACAAAAAAAAAGAAAAGAAGGAAATAAAAAAAAAGAAAATAGGAAAAAAGAACCCTCCAATCCTACCCAGGAGCATTCATCATTCAGCGTGACCTTCCAGGAATCTGCTGACAGACACAAAGTGTTTTGTGTGACTTTCTGCCTGGGACCTGGAATGACTGCCGCCTCCCAGAGCAGGGAGGAAGGGGGCTGGGCGGGGGAGGCTGGGGCGGGGGAAGCTGGGGCGCAGGCAGCCTCGGCGGCTGGCAGGGGTGTTCCTTGCCGCCATCTGTTGGTGGCACGGGGAACCACACCCCTCTTCTAACAGCAGAATTAGACAACGTGTCTGTGAGAAGTCTGTGTGCAGAAGAGGAACACAAATGTATTTCTCACCTTCTATGAGCCAGATGCTTCCACGTACCTTTCATCTCATTCGAATATTGCATTCCCAAGTAAGAAATGCTGTGCATGTTTTACAGATGGGAAACTGAGGTTCAGGGAGATGATTCATTTCACCAACGACAAGAACGGACGGATTCGTTGTCATTGAATAACCATCCCTTGTTCTGAACTCCTAGGGGCTGGAACAGTTCCTGGAACATAAACGCTTGCTGAGTGAATGGCTGAATAAGGCTTGATTAGTAACTTGTCTTTTTGTAAATATGTACTGAACAGAATAGGAAAAAGTAAACGCGAGAATGAGAACGGTAGCGGTGACTGCAGATGGCTCTCGGGAAATGCCCAGTGCACGACACCCTCCCGGCCTCCCTTTTTCATCCTGCAAGATTACAAACTACTTCAAAGCCTGGGGCCGGTTTTACTCCTTGTTGACCTCAACCTAGCACTTAGCTGTCCTGGAGGGGCCACATAAGGAAGAAAGAGGAGATCAAGCTGCTTAGGCAGTAACTGGATTTCAAAGAGACTCAAAGCAGTCCAAGGTGACAGGTGACAGGCGACCACTGAAGTTCTGAAGAGCCCTTTGCTATTGTGACAGCTTTACGCAGCCACCCGTTGTTTCCTGTCTCAGACTAGGACCCTGTCCTCTCAAAGGTCCAGAGATATTCAGATACATCAAGCCCTTTCATGCTGGACTCTACCTACTCCTCCAGCCATCCCCTCCTGACCCCAGCCCCCCACATGCACCCCTTTCCCCAAAACACAGAAACACACTTACATATCAGTATTCCCACACACAGGCAAAAATTGCACCAGTCATCAACTATATCAGAGTAAACATCAATATCCCTAAACACTGAGAACAGTTACATCTTTGAATCCTTGCAACATATTTATTCCCCTATTCTCTCTGGCTAGAATGAATATAACCCTTGGGCAAACTCCTATTCAACCTTCAAGGCCCATCTCCAATATCACCTCCTCTTTGAAACTTTTCCCTACCCCATCATCATTTAGTTGTTCCTTTCTCTAACTACCCAGGGACTATGTCCAAATTTTACAATAACACATAAAGCATTGTTTTCATGTGTGCATGCTCTACATATAAGTAGGAAGAATTCATTGAATGAGTAAGTGAATGAATGAACACAGCTTATAAAATCCTCTAAGGAAAAGAAAAGGAGTCAAAGCCAACTGGAAAGGGAACCTGAATATCACCAGCACTACCATCCCAGATTCGGACATGGGCAGCTCTCAACCCTTGGGTCTGGTCTGGCACCTTTCTACAGGTGTGACTGCCCTTGTGGCTGCGGAAGGGAAGTGGGAGGCCCCTAAGTAATGGAGAAATGCACAGCTAGTCAGAGAGAAAAGCAACCTTCACACAACAGCATGTCAGAAATCTTGAGATCTGGAAGCTTCCACCTCCATCAAAGCTCCCCAGATATTTTGGGGGTACCCATTTCTTATGCTTAGGCTCTGACCTCTCTTGGTATTTACCTGGAAAAGGTGACTTCCAGACTGCCCGAGAGTGATATACCCCGAGTAATGGGCTCTGCCTGTCCCATCCTTGGCACAGCTCAGGACAAC
Organism: Cheirogaleus medius; assembly: GCA_008086735.1. NCBI lineage: Eukaryota > Metazoa > Chordata > Mammalia > Primates > Cheirogaleidae > Cheirogaleus > Cheirogaleus medius. The sequence goes on from VBSM01002608.1 coordinate 167,190,234, forward strand.
CGCTGCCCATGTCTTGACTGAAGGGCGGTCCCTCAGGCCCAGGGAATATAATGCTAAGGTTACAAATGCTAAGGTTACAAACAGGCGTGCCAACGGTTTTAACTAGAGTTTTCTGGCTAGCAAACCCTCGATCAGCCTTTCTGAACAGTATTTCCATGGAGCTTTTAGAAACGCTCATCATATAAGCTCCAAACCACCCTATTTTGGGGAATACAGAAGCAAGCAAAACACTGAGGTGTGGGCCTTACAGGGACAATAAATGGCACGTCCAATTGCAGGACCTCACTCTGGGATAGCAGAATTCCCAGCAGTGGCAGCGATACTTGCACTGTTGTTTCTCATTTATCTATTCATTAACAAAAGTGCTTAGCATGACTACTGGCTCCCAGGCCCTGTCCCAGACACTGGACATGCCGCAGGGACAAAACGGACCAAATTGCCCAGCCACATGCAGCTGACACACAGGCAGTAAAACAGCCAAAGCCAGCAAGTAAATCATAAGCAACATAAGAAGATGGTGAGTCCCACAGGAAAGATCTAGCACAACAAGCAAAGGGATGAGACATGCAGGCAGCGCTGGGCAAAGCTTGGAGAATACGATGTGAATGAAACACGTTTCTGGTCCCCTCTGAGGAGCTGCTGAACAGTGCTCAGAGCCATTTACAAACGCAGCAGGTGAGAGGCGCCCTCAGAGAAGCCTGCACAAGGGTGGGGGCCGGAGAAGGGGTCCTGTGTTCTTCCTGGATGGAAAAAGGCCGGCTTCCCAAGGGGGTGGCCCTTGAGCCAGTGTTGGCGGCAGACCAGAGGGGCCAGGTCATTTGCACCAACAGTCAAAGGCACAGGTGCACCTGAGCGGATCAGGTATTAGCTTTCTGGGGCTTCTGCAACAAACTACTCCATCTGGATGGCTTCAACAACAGAGATTCATTTTCTCAGTTCACGTCCACCGAACATCAAGGCGTCAGCAGGGTCAGTTTCCTCTGAGGCCTCTCGCCTTGGCTTGCAGACGGCCGCCTTCTCGCCGGTCCTCGCATGGTCTCCCTCTCGCTCACAGCCCTGGTCTCTCCGTGCGTCCAGGTTTCCTCTCCTTGTAAGGTCGCCAGTCGGGCTAGATTAGAACCCACCCTGAGACCTCCTGTGAATTTAATTACCTTTGTAAAGGTCCTAACCCCAAAGACATGCACATTCTGAGATACTGGGGTTTAGGGCTTCAACATGTATGTTTTGAGGGGACACAGCTCAGCCCCAAACAGCTCACTCACCAGGAGACAACTGCCACCGTGGATCCCTGGCTCCCTGCAGAAAAGGGCATGAGTGCGAATTCCCCGTGTCCCGCAGCCAAGCTTCGCTGTGGTCACCTTCCTCTCCACACAGACAGCCACCCCAATCTCACAGCCTTCGCCCAAAGGGGGTGCAGGAAAACAGGTCGCCCACCGGCCTGCTCCTCTCTGTCTTTCCCTTCCCAGGGACTCTGGACCAGAGGGCGGGACGTTCAGCTTCCTCCCGCCTCTGGAAGGAACGTCCTCTGAACATTTCCTCCTCCTGCCCAGGGCGTGACACCACCCTCTGCGCCATGCAGACCCTGGTCTGAGCTGGCCACGGAGGCCATGAGCTTTGTCATAGACACCATGGGACGGTTGGATCTGGGGTTACCAAGGATGAAAGCAGAGTGGCTTAACATTCCAAAACTATTTTTCCTCTTATAAAAATAATATCTAATATCTAGCGATCACTTACATGCACCAGGCAGAGGGCACAGAGCTTTCTACCCCAACCCATTTAATCAAAACCCCTCACAAGCGCCGCTTCACAGGTGAGGAAATTGAGCCACTGAGAGGCAACGTCCCGGGCCCAGGACCACACGTCTAACAAGCAGTGGAGAAACTGGCACGGTGCCCGCGGCATGTGGCTCACAAGTTCCCTGCGGTGAAACGTGGCACAGTAGTCTGCACTGACCGAGCACGCTCCTCTCAGACACTGTGAGGAGGAAGAATGTCGCACGCACATCGCAGAAGTCCCCGCCTCCCGGGCCAGCCCTGGCTCCCGAGCCTCCTCGTGTGCGCACACGCTCTAGGTGGATCCGAGCCCCCCGCCAGCCTCCACGGTCTCGCTGTCACCTTCCAACCTCCAGTCCCGCACCCGGACGCCTTGGAGCAGTCGGTCCTGGCACACTGCACTCCTGTCCAACTCTGTGACAATGCCGTCAAAGTCCCCAGGGATGACCTGCCCAGGGCCCTCTATGCCAGCGTCTGTCCTGCTCGCCGTGAACCCTCTGCCCCGCCGACCTCAGCCACCCCCACCCTAGTCCAGGTTCTGCACGTGACGCGGACGGTGCCAGCTCTGAACTCTCAACTTCAAATGGCCCTAACCGTCCGCCACTTCCTCTTCCCCCACATCCCGTCCCAGCGTCCCTCACCCTCCGGTGCGCCGGGCCTGGGACCTCCCGTGCTCCCGGAGCCGCCGCCCGCTGTCTTTCTGCCCCTCGTTGCCCACCTGTGCTTCGCTGGCCCTTCGCACAGTCTCCCCGTGGCCCTGCCTCTATCGTCCTGTCCTGGATGAACCCCAATCCTGAACCCCAATCCTAGCTCAACGGGACCATTCACCCCTCCCTGCCTACCCACGTCGCCCAATATTGCTGAAGAAAATCCACGCAGCAAAGCGTGTCGGTTCATTCTAACGTCGTGACCCAAACTCTCCAATGGGCGCCAGCGCTGCCCGCGGTCCTGCCGCATCGGCCCCCAGCACAGCGGCCCGATTCTTTTCCTCTCGCCTCCAACTTCCCGCGCCCGCAACTGTCGTCGGGAAGCTGCGCAGAGAAACGCTTGCATCTTCCCTCGTCCTCTCTGTGCACAAGTGTCCCTGCCCTTACCCAAGGTGGCCCCTCACCAGCGTACCGAAAGGTATCCCCCATTCTTCTCGGGGACGCCCCCTTTCTCCTGGCCGTTACCTCCCCAAACCACGAGCTCTGGCGCCCCGTCTGCGGAGAGGGGCAGCGAGGGGGATCTGGGCAGGTGCTCGGGCTGCACCCGCGTGATTCCGCCAACTGTTGTTCTACAACCTTCAATTTTTCAAAATAAAAAGGGGAAACCAATAAGAATGGAAAGAATGTTATGAAATTTTGTTGTAGGTTTCAGACTGGATCCTCTTTGACATGTAGGAGCAACCCCAGTAAAAGACGAAAATGCTTTATTCAAAAATTCCTTTCATCTCCTCCCTGCGTTTTCACTCTTCTTCATGGCAGAATTCCTCTCCACGGCTTCCTCCTCGCCTGCGTCCTGCTGAAACTGTTCCCCCACGACTCTAACGACTTCCACACTCCACGCCTAACGGGCTCATCCTCCCAGCTGCCCACCTGGTACCTTCAACGTCACCCACCCGAAACGAGGTTCAACTGGCTCTTCTCTTGGTCTCCCCTAATTCTACTTCTCTTCCACCACCATCTGGCCAGTTCAACTCAAGGATGCAGGAGACATCCCTTATTTCTCCCTTTCCTTTAAGCCTCACGTAGACACAATCAAAACTCTTCTCTTCCCGGTTGTAGCTCCACGATTATTTTTTTTTTTTTTTTTTTTTTTTTGAGACAGAGTCTCACTCTCTTGCCTGGGCTAGGGTGCTGTGGCATCAGCCTAGCTCACAGCAACCTCAAACTCCTGGGTTCAAGCGATCCTCCTGCCTCAGCCTCCCAAGTAGCTGGGACTACAGGCATGCACCACCATGCCCGGCTAATTTTTTTTTCTAATTTTAGTTGTTTGTCTAATTTCCTTCTATTTATAGTAGAGACGAGGTCTCACTTTTGCTCAGGCTGGTCTCGAACTCCTGAGCTCAAGCCATCCTCCCACCTCAGCCTCCCAGAGTGCTAGCATTACAGGCGTGAGCCACCTCTCCTGGCCTACAAAAATTTTTAAACCCACCCATCAATCACAGTCTCCACCGAGGTGCCCCCGGGGCAAGGAGCCACCCTCTTTCCTGGACTTCGCAACAGCCATCCAGCCGGCCTGCTTGCTCCTGCCACCACCCTCTGCCGTCCATCCTTCCCGCATCTCCCCCTCCTTAAAACACATCGGTGGCTTCCCCGTGCTCTAAAATCCACCTGTGCTGGTCACCATGGCTCAGCAGACCCTGGGGAAGCCGCCCCATGCCTCCTTCTTCACCTGGGGCCACACACCCTCCCCCTGCCGCTGTCCCAATAGCCGCCCTCCAGCACTCTGGACACACCCGGCCCTGTCCAGCTCCCAGGGCTCATCCCCGATGCCCAGCTCAGATGCAGACCGTCCCCATCACCTGCCTACAGCCGCCCTCCTCCCCCGCCTAGGCCCTCAATAACTCTGCCTCTCACCCCTGTTCGCTTCTTCCAGAGCAGTCTCCCTCTGGCATTGTCACTGCCTGTACTTCCAGGCGCAAGGGAAGAGCCCAGGTGACAGAGACAGGGAGACGGATGAATGAGCCACAGCCAAGCAGAGGCCATGGAAGCAGGGCCTGAGCGCTCACCTGGTGGCGTCGGGGCCAACGCACCAGCCAGCCCTTGGAAGGCATCACCTGGGAACAGCTCCGGCCATTCGGAGCAGGGGAGCGGGTGTGGGAGAAGGGCTCCCGTCTCGACTGCAGCTACCTGAGGTGCCCCGGCACCCAGCGCCAACCCCTGCCCCGGGAAGCACTTCCGTCTCCGCATTTAGGTCAGATGGTGACATAAAGATCTCTGTCTCCAGGTGTGTCCCCGCCCCCACAAACAGGACAAGGATTTTCTTCGTTTGTTTGGTTTTGTTTTCCTTAAAACCCTCTGATAAACCTGACCACTGACGGGGGCTCCAGGACCTGCATCATTTGACCCCCGTCGCCCGCTCTGGCTTCATCTCCCACCACCACTGGCACCTGCTCTGCAGGCCCACGAACCCAGGGCACCCGTGTGCCGCCCCGTCAGCCTTTCACGTAGACTCATCCCCAACCAGGATCATCTCCCTTTGTCTCTCCCGCCGCTCTAGCACTAAGCCCTTCCTGTTTCCCCTCCAGCCTCCTAGAGTCCGGCTTACCCTACCACGTGGTTTTGTAGGAGCCTAACACTGAAGCTGATGTGTGTTAGCAGTGTATCACTTGCTCCATGTCACCACATGGAAAGGCTGTGGCCAGGGACAGGACGGCTGAGTCAAATGCCACAGTAGGGAGCACGCGGAACAGGGCGGGAAGATGGTGTGCAGAAATGGGGAGAGAATGAATGGGGTCTGGAGTCAGGCAGACCCGAGCTCACACCTATGCTCTGCTGCTTCCTAACAAGCCAGGCTGGAGCAAGCCTCCTCCCTCACCCCAAAGCAAGATCAGGATCCCGTGTTACGGTTCATGCGGCAGTTAAGTGAGATCATGTGTAAAATTCATAATGGTTCCATAATGGTTCATTTCCTCTTCCATTCCCCCTCCCTGGCCTCCCTAAGACTATGCCGTGAGATGGCCCTGCCCGGGTCGCTCCCTGAAATCACTGTTCTCCTGTCCCTCCTCTAAATATAGCTTCAAAAGCCGCACACTCGTTCCAGTTGAGAAGATCCTTTGTCAGCTTTTCTGCCTCTGTCTCCTGCTTTCGGCTCTGATCTGCAGCTCTCAACCTCTCGGGGGATGCGTTTTGGAATAAGACCACCCCAGCCTCCCCTGGACTATGCCCACCCACCTATCAGAAAATAATGACTGTCACTGTTCCCGCTCTGGCCTAGCTCACCTAACTCATCAGAACCACCGGAGACACCTGGGTTCGAGTCCAACTCTGCCAGGCACAGGCGGTGTGATCTCAGACACACCTGTGAAATGCGCCTTCACAGGTACTGTTCATCCATTCACTGAACTTGAACTCAAAGCCCTGGCTGATGGGTGAATGTGCTTTACAACCTGCAGGCCAACCACATGGTAACTCTGTTATTCTGAAAACAGGAAGGTGTTTTCTCCATGGGTTTTCTTGTATCTATGAAAATTAGAGTTCCTGGCCAAAATCACAGTCCTCATCCTATTATATTGTGCCCTGTGGTTTATCTACCTGCTGGTGTGTCTTTGCCACTCAACTGTGGGTTTCTTGAGGGCAGAGATGGATTCCATCTCTATCTTCCCCGGTGTAAGCACAGTCCCTGGCACAGAGAAGATGCTCAGAATCCACCTGTTGTTGGAGTCAGTGGCTGACTGAATGGATGATTCCAGCGTGACCCAATCACTCGCCCGCCCCCTCCGGGCCCCCTTGTTCATCTACATGATGGAGACCATAGCACACGAACTCATGAGCCAAGTGGGGTTCTCTTCATCAGCCTCTACTACAGCTTTCTTTCTGGAATCCTCCCCCAGTTAGCTGTCCCACCTCCTGCCCAAGGCCCAGTGGATTCCATACTCAGTATGGCACCTCTACCCCAGGTATAGTGTATACGATGAACTCTGGTCTCGGGTGTGCGCCTGTCATCATGTCAAAGCCTAACCAGATGTTTCATCACGTAAATTCACATGATCTGCCCAGTGGCTCACCTGTCCAGGAATGGCCACACTCCGAGAAAACTCATCACTTGGGATTTGGAGGCTGAGGGTGGCAGGATGCTAAAAATTGGGGGTGGTGACAATTCAGACACTGTGACCCCTGGCAGGATGCAGGTTTCTTCCAGGCCACCCCCAAATCTCCCCCCTCCCCAGAGGAACATGATGGAGAACAGGCTTTGGTGCCATCGATCCACCCAAACATCCAAGCCCCACCCTTGTCTCGCCACCAAGTGGCAACATGAAAGTTAATTTACCCCCTTGGGCCTTGGTTTCCTCATCTGTAAAATGGTGACAATAATTCCCATTTTAAGGCATTACTGTGAGGATTCGAATAACTGGATATATTAGAATAACTAGGTAGAACAACTAGATAAATAGAATAACTAGAAATAGGAACCCCTCATACCATGAGTATGTCATTTAGCTGCATGGCTAAGGACTCAGTACATGGGACTAAGCTCGGAAGCCTGACGATATGGGTCCCGGCGTCCTTGTGGTCGGGGGATCTATTTTCTGGGCCCTGGACCTTTCATCTGGAATTAGAATCGGCTCCTCCTAGCAACCCTGCCGTGCGTGTAATTCAGAACCACAGATGGGAGGCCGTCTCGCTGGCCACCTGGCACTTCCTGCTGCCTCGAGCCACGAGTCAGGAGCTGGGAGAACGGGAGTCTGTGCCCCTCCTGGCAGCACCTGGGAGCCAAGGAGCCGCCCAGAACTGATGCTGGGATTCCACTGGAGCCCCGAAGCGATTTTAAGAAATGAGCCAACAAACCTCAAGTTGCCATCGGCTGATGTTGACCACAATGACCGTGCGCCAGGCCCTGCGCCGCGTGCTGGGCCTGAGATACGCGTTTCCCGGCCCCGTGGTGGGCCAGCCTGGGAAAGCAGCCCTTCCCATGGGCGAGGTGCAAACCCGTCAACAGGAGCTGGGCACGCCTCCCACGGAAACAGAGCGCCCTTCTCGGGCTGCGGGCACACTTCCAGGGAGAGCCGGGCAGGCAGCCGCAGCTGGACGCCCGCCGGGCCGCGCACACTGCCCGATTGTGTGCGGAACCCGGGGAGAAACAGTGCCCGCTCTGAGGCGCACAAAGCCGCCGTCAGCCTCCCTCTCCAGGTGCTGCCGAAGGGAGCCTTTCCAGGGGCCTTTCGGGGACAGCCAGGAACTGTTCCTAACGCAGCCACCGCAGGGGCGTCAGGGCCTTCCCACGGGTCTCCTTTCACTTTCGCTGAAATAAATTAGCAAATGGAACCCGGGTAACATGATAATAGGTGATGCTTGAAAGGAACTTCTATAGCCGTGTATCTGAGTTTCATTCCCCTTGTGGGAACCCCCTCACCCATTGTCGTCCCAGATATCATCAGTAATAGGCACAATCTGTCCTCTTCCTAGATCAGAGCGGAGAATCACAGACTTAAAACTCACTTTAACCAGTGGTTCTCAAACTTTAGATGCTATGGGGACACCCTCCCCTTCCTGCTCGGCTGGGTAAAACACAGAGCGCTATTCCCACATCCTGAATTTCCCACCCAATAGGTGTGAGTGGGGCCTGAGAAACACGTGTCTACAGAGTTCCCAGGGGATGGCCCAGAGAGCATCTGGGAGAAGCACCGACCAGGCCAATCTTTTGCATAATGGTGAGAAATAGCAGTCCAGAGAGGGGAGAGGACTTCCCGCGGTGACACTGGGCGTGAGAGGCTGGTCTCCTGACACTCAACGCAGTCTCAGCCCATTGAGCCAGAGCCCTTCCAGCTTGTTTGCACTGTGACCCCACCAGGATGATTGATGCCGGTGTCTCTGCACACTCCCCCAGGAAATAGCAACCGAAGCCAAGTGAACGAGCAGGAGGCCGGGCAAGGCTCACCTGGACCCTGTGCCGGTGCTCTCAGAAATGGCTCCCGAGTGCCTAAGTGCAGAGAGCAGAGCATGCGTGGACTGAACCTGGGCATCAGGGAGTCCTCATGGCTCAGTGTGGCTGCCAGGGAGGAACCCACAGGGCCTGGGGCAAGACACAGTTTGAGACTCGTGCATTATCGTGTGGAAAACAGGGAATGACCAAAGGGGAGGGAGAGCGTGAGGAAGACTACCTCGAGGACACTAGGGAGGAGACTGCAGGGCCGGGGACTGGAAGCCCAGAACCAAGGAAAGGGCTGTTCTACTGACCCAGCATGATAGACCCCGAGCCAGAGCAGGGGAACAGGGCAGGCTGCAGGGACAGGCCAGGTACATAAGCACCTGTCACGTGACAGCGCCCAACACGTGCATTATAGATGCTCCGCAAACCCAGAATCAGGACTTGCCAAAGGCCTCCCACCGCCCTCATCACACCCGGTAGGGAAACCGCTTCCGTGCTGTCTGCAGAGAGTGCTTTTGGCTGTGAGAGGGAGGCCACCCTGCTCACATGTGGCTCTTCCCAGTGAGCTCACATTGTCATCTCAGAAACGTGAGCACCTGCTCCAAGGGCTGCAGCACTTGCAGGGGCATCACTAGTGCTCTGGTCAGTTACACTCACGGCCTTTTAAGCGATAATAAATAACATAGCATAAAGCACCTCTCACCATGCCTGACACAGAGTAGCTGCTCCATAAACCATATCACAACAGCGGTCACTCCCTCAGCCTGGCCCAAGGATGGCACTTCTCCCCTGCAGTTCTTGGGGAGATCTTGCAGTTCCTGGGCCAGATGCTGCCTTGGCATTTACTAATTATATATCGCAGAGCATGGCACAAACAAAAAGCCAGCAGTAACTTCTCTAATCAGTTGAAGACTCCTGAAAATGCCTTCTGAGCTTCTTCTATACATCGGGGCAGAGGCATTCAGGTAGAGGACAGGTTATAGTTGGCACCTTAGCTCTTTCTCCACGCAGTTGAGTGTTTGCAGGAGCCTGTTAAATGAAGTTAGTTTTAAACCTAGAGGGTCGTGTGTCTGCTGCATTCAGACCTGGCCACCACTGAGCCACCAAGGCTCAGTCTGCCCTCACAGTTATGGTCAGGATGAAGGAACCTGTATAGGTGTTGGGGACTCCACTGTGTGCGAAAGAGTTTAAAATGTCTAAAATGAGACTAAAGGAACTGTCTCTCTGAGAACACAGGGGTTAATGAATGGGATGCCTCCTTTGTCTTGAGGGACATTTCCTAACAGTGAGAAGATGGTGAACAGGTAAGACCAGGAGCACTGGACTCAGTAGACAAGACAGGTAGACAGTTAGCTCCCGAAATGTCTCCAGGTGGGCTAGCCTGGGAAAGAGACGTCTCTGAGCTGAGAATGTGCTGAGATAACCCGTTGTAGAGGACACAAGAGCACAGTAAAATCAGGTTCATGTATAAGCATAGTCTCTAGTAGAAACTACTCCTCATTCAATGTATGCACATTATATTCATTAAATAATAATACCAAATACTTAGATGGTACTTAGTAGGTGCCAGGTACTGTTCCAAGTGTTCATAAATATTAACTCATTTAATCTGCACCATAGTCCACAAGTATCCTCTCCATTCTAAAGAGGAAGGAACTGAGACACAAAGTGGTTAGGTCATTTGCCCAAGGACACAGGTAGTTGGCCCAGGCAGTCTGGCTCCTGAGTCTTTTTGCTCTCAACCCTCCTTACACTCCCTGGGGCTTCCCTCCATGGCATGCCATGGCAGCCACACTAAATCATCATGACTGATTGACCTCTGGTCTGCCTCCTGCACCACCCCCACTACCTACCAGTCTACAAGCTCCTTGAAGTCTGCCACTCGCTCACTGTGTGGTCATGAGCTCACTGTGTGTATTAGCTTAGCACATGTCTGGTATAACAGGCTTTCAGCAAATATCGAATAGACAAATGCATGAATGAAGAGACTTGTTGGGAACAAGTCCACATATAAGTTTTTAAAAATACAAAGGAAGGAGATCTATTGATGGAATATGTACTCTGTGTCAGGAAGTGTATATATACAGTCACACATCACTAGGCAGCAGGGATAGGTTCTAAGAAATGCATCATTATGCCACGTTGTCATAGTGCAAACATCATAGAGTGCACTTACACAGACCTAGATGGTGTAGCCTACTACACCCTCGGCTATACGGTGTAGCCCAGGCATCCTCAAACTACGGCCCGCGGGCCACATGCGGGTGTTTTTGCCCATTTGTTTTTTTACTTCAAAATAAGATATGTGCAGTGTGCATAGGAATTTGTTCATGGTGTTTTTAAAACTACAGTCCGGCCCTCCAACGGTCTGAGGGACAGTGAACTGGCCCCCTGTTTAAAAAGTTTGAGGACCCACTGTAGCCTATTGCTCCCAGGCTACACACCTGTGCAGCAGGTTACTGTACTCAATACTGTAGGCAATTGTAACACAATGGAAAGTATTTGTGTATCTAAACATACCTAAACATAAAAAATATACAGTAAATATACAGCATTGTAATCTTATGGGACCACCATCCATGCAGTCTGTGGTTGATCAAGATGTCGTTATGTGGTGCATGACTCCGTTATCATTTTTAATCTGCAAAACAGCCTAGTGAAAAAATATCAGCCCTATTTTACAGATAAGGAAACTAAAACTCAGGTTGAATAATATGACTAAAGCCATTATCCAGTATTCACCAATGTCAGAAAAAAATAGTGAAAGACTTTGAAATGGGAAAAAATAGATTAGTGGGTGTTTGTCTAGCATCTTTCCAGGCTATCTGCACTTTCTGAACATCTTTGTGCTATTTTACTACTATATATGTAGTAGAAAACCAATAGTAATGCGAATGATTCTTGTCCATGGAAATGCAAGTGAATTTTGGTCCTAGGAGATACAATTGATTATTGCCTTGTGGACATCAACTTGTTTTTCAGTTATTTGCCAATTCTTTTATAATTGCTGATTGCCTGCATTTGTGTGTTCTTTGAATTCTCCGTTTAACCTGTTTTTACATTTTACTTGTTTCCTCATTAATTAATGAGTTAAACAAAATCCTTGGCATGTATTCATTATATATTTTCACAAAGTCATTATTTTACCTTTATTTTAATTTTAACACCAATTAGGATTCAAACCGAAGTTTGTTGGTTCTTTCCAATTAATTAAGCACACACATACATATCCCACTGCTGATCCTAAGTTCTCTTATCATTAAGCTCTCTGTCAAAAGCAAACTAACCTTGGTTGAAACTTGAAAGCTACTCAAATTTAAATAGGTTATTTAAAAATTATAGTTTTCAATATTGTCTAATAAGTACTGAATTAGTAAGGCTCGACTTGAGGAACATGTGTCAGCCACCAGTGACACGCTGGATTCTATGACAGCATGTATCCTGGTCTTCTTTGTTCCAGATATCCTCTGTGCTTGCCTGCCTCCACCTCCACCAGATGCAACAGGCATGAGCCACGTATTTCCATCTGTTTCTCCAAAACTACACGGCGCCCAGAGCAAACTGACACGTGGTCAGGGCTACATAATGTAGGTTAGACTGAATTGAGATGAACTGAATTGAACCTGCATTCGGCCTCCTACATCTAACCAGAAATACTTGCCTTCCCACACTGCCAGGCCCCCGTGAATGGTCTTCCAGAGATACTATACTGAGAAATCTGGAGAAATCCCAGAGTTTTTTCCCTATAAGGTGACCAGAAGCTGTTCAAGGCAGGAAGAATGGCTGCTGCAGTCAGCAGGCCCTGGGCTAATACCACACTCACAGGTACACACATACACATAAACTAAATGCGATGCTATGGCTTAATGGGACAAGTTCTAAAGTGAGATCCCAACTTAAGTCCTAGCTACATCATTCAATACCATTCTGAGTTTCAGCTTTATCATCTGTGATGATTAATTTTATACATCACTTTGGCAAGACTGTGGTGCCCAGAGGTTTGGTTGAAAGTCTAGATGTTGCTGCAAAGGTATTTTTTAGATGTGATTAACATTTAAATTGGTAGATTTTGAGAAAAGCAGTCACCCTAAATAATGCCAGTGAGCCCCATTCAATCAGTTGAAAACCTTAAGAGGACACTTGAGGAAGAAGGAATTCTGCCTCCAGGCCACCTTTGGACTTGGGCTGCAACGCCAGCTCCTGGGCCTCCACCTGCCTCCTGCCCTGCACGTCTCAGGCTTGCCCCCCACAACTGCATGAACCAATTCCTTAAAATCTCTCTCCCTCTCCAGATGCAAGAGTATTAAATGAGAGTCCAGGGATGGTCAGCTGTACAAGTCCAGGGATGGTCAGCTGTACACAGAGTCCAGGGATGGTCAGCTGTACAGACTGGGCTTTCTGGGATGTTGTGAAGCCAAAAGAAATTTACTTTCTTAGACTTAGTGAGAACTGCCTTGCCTGGTTAGTGCCCTGTGGATAAATGAAGGGCCAGAAGACACTATAATGAAACATGAGGTGTCTTACCTGCTCTTTGCTCTCTGTAACCATTTCACTTCCAAAAGGTGTCTACATCTTTGGCTAAATAGGAAACTTAAACCTTACAGTGGATATTTGTCTGGAATGACAGGGAGCACATCTATAATTCATCTGGAATGTTGTTCAATTAAAAAAAATTAAAGACGACTTCCTAAATTTCGTATCTTTTGAAGACTACTTTACCAACCCAGAAAGGTCAGTTAGTGAGTCGGTTGTTGGAACAGCATTTGGATGTTTAACGTCACCCATAGACATGTCCCCGGGCTATTCTATTGGATCAAATGCAGACCCAAACCAACAGGGTGGCTGCTAGCCCCAGTCTAGGATGCACTGACTGGACTTTATTTAATTTCGCAAGTGTGTCTATGAATTTAGCTGTCCCCTGAGGGTGGGAATACCAGCTGTGAAACCACTCCCTCAACTTCTGCTATTTCATGTGTATCCCCAAAGGCTCTGAATTGAGCAAGAATGGGATATTTAATTAAATTAACTCCAAGGTCACAGTGCCCCCATTCTGAAAACTCACCCCTATTCTATTTCACACTGCAATAAGTTCAGCCACATGATTTAATATAGCCCCAGAGAGATCATGCAGTACACCCAAATATATTAATACATTGAAGAAAGATCCCAAATATGGACACTATAAATTCTTTCCCATTTCTTAATTTCCACATAGGAATTAAACTTCAAATAAATTGGAGTCTAAAATAATTCTCTTTCCCAGTTTCTCATTCTGCTTGGTGTTAGAAAGAGGGGTCCCTGGTGGAAGTAGATTTCAGGCGGATTTCTTCTGAAGCTCTGCTTCCCAAGCTACTTTCCAATAGAAGGGATAAAAGTCTTTTAGCACCTGCAAAGGATCAGAAATCTAATCCCAAGTCTCTCATGGGATCCCTTTTTCCAAAAAGCCAATAAGAACTACAAGGTCTCTCCCTACCACCCCGTCATCCACAAAAGTGAGAAAACCTAAGCAAATCCAAGCCCCTAGAAAAGTTACCACTAAGCAAAATTATGGTGGCAGAACCAATAGTACAGTTTAGATGCCGTAACAGACATTTTGGGAATTTGGGGGAAAAGGAAAATAAGTGGAAAATATATGAAAAAGTGAAATGTTTATGATTTCAGACTCACCAAAATACCAGCACATCTGGCCAGCTGTTTGGTGCATTCTTTCTATAAATAGAAATTTAACAGAAAGACTTCATCTTCGAGGTTTATGGTAATAGCCGCAAATTGACAAGACAGCCCTCCAGGCACTGGCTGCAAACTCGAGAAATTTGAAGTCTCTGCATCTTATTAGAGGCTTCCTTCTGCCTCTTAAAATCTCTTCATTTCTGGTTTCCCAGGTGCTCCTGGAAGCCCAGTCCTGAATCAAGTCACGGATCTGTCTCCACTCTCGCCTGCCAGTGGGGCACACCACGTTTATTTTTAGCTTTTTGTTTCCTGATAATTCCGTTTTGGTTTTTCCTCTCCATGACTCAAGAAGATGGAATATTCCTTGTAAAACAACCTCTTCCCTCCAGCCCACAAAGGTCTTTATCTTTTTATAGATAAAATCCACCATTACGATGCTGTGGTTGAAGCCACAATAACAATCAGCATCATTGTAAACACTTCTGAGCCAAGCTGACCCCACTTGGAGGGTGTAGATTTAGGCTCAGATTCAACTCATCTGGGTTGGCACTCAGGCACCAGTAATTTTCAAAATCCACCCTCCTTCCCCAATTAATGTAATATGCCAAGGTGGAGAATCCCTGCTGTGAGACCCAGAAGGTTCTCTCTTCTTAACATCTCCCTCCCAGGTCAGCCGCAGCTGTTGTTCTGATGGGGTACACAAGTGCCTCACCCCACACGTTGTGCGTGAGACTCGCCGTCCCCCAGAGAGGGGTCCAGTAAGGCTCTGCCCCCACCCCAAGATTCTCCTTCCCTTCATGTAAAACTCACAAGGTATATTCCCAAAGATTCCCAGCCAGAATGCACCGGAAATAACAATGACTCCTCCATTCCTCAGTTGTGACTCGTACAAACATAAAGAACCAACAGCCATGGATGTATGTATACACTGCAGAATGACCAGATCAAGTTCATTAACACACCCTTCACCACACATACCAATTTTTGTGATGAGAACATTTAAAATCTACTCTCTTGGCAATTTTTGAAGTATACAATACATTATGACATTCCGCAAAGTGTACAGATATCAAAGCGTCACCTGGTACAATGTAAATATATACAATTTTTCATGTGTTAACTAGAAATAAATAAATAAATGTTTAAAAAGAACTAGCAGGGATATAATAACCAAATATCAGTTTTATTCGTCTGGACAAGTTGTCCACAACCCCTGCCCTCCCTGGAAAAACACAAGAAGAGCCGGGCTGGAGATCACGCTTGGTGCTGAGGCTGAACCAGGCTCTGCGCCTACTTCTCTGCAGGTGTGAAGAAGACCAGGTGGCCCCTTAGCACTCAGCCAGGCGTGGGCTGGGACGTCAAGAGAGGGTAGGGTCAGAAACCCTCAGGGCCCACACGTGTGTGGAGAGCTGAGCTTCACGGACCTGAGGGGCCCGAGACTTGCTCCTCAGCAGCCGGGCACAGGTGGGGCTGTGATGATCCTGGAGCATCTCACCAAGCAGATGAGCCCCTTCTCTCCCGGCAGCCTCCCAACTGCCGTGCGAAGGCAGCAAAGGCCGGGCCGCCAGGGAAGGGGGAGGGTGGGAAGCAGCCTGGAGGGACTGCTGCCATTCTGGAACTCTCCAGAGTGGGGCTCCTCTAGCAGCATCTCAAGATGGGTCTGAACCTCGCCAGTCCACCTTGTTTGTGACAATAAAGCACGTCCAACCTGGACACGTACCCGCCGCTCGCTGGCCATCGAGGGGTGTTCCTCGGGGCCAGCCTTTCCACCCGTCTCAGGCTGAGTCCTGGTCTCCCCACCACGCCCTTGGCCGGAGCTGTTTCTCGACTCCGCAATGCGTCCTCCGTGCACAAGAGTGTCTGTGTCGGAGACGTGGACGTGACCCCGGACTCCTCCTGCAGCCTCCTCAGTTCCCCTCCTTCACACCCACGTGGCTGCCTCAGTTTGGACTCTCAGCATTCCCAGTCTCAGCCACCGGCCCACTCCCTGCGACCCACCCACTGCTGCGTAGCGATCCCTCCCACACGCCACCCAGTGCTCAGTTTCCCTCCTCCATCCTTTCCAGGCCACCAAGTGTGAGGGATGGCGCTAGACCACGTGGCTGGCCCACGCTGCAGTGCGGCCCTGCCCCTCTCAACAGGGTCTCTGCTCGCTTCACAGCCCATCCTGCACCCACATCACTGCTCCTCTGACGCCCCCTCTGCCCACGCCCCCCGAGGAGGCCTTCCCCACCCTGACAACACCCACCACTCAACCCACCCCACCCCCTGCTGCACCTGCCCCTCCTCTGTGCACAACCTAACATCTGCCTCCTACGGGACACTAGTGCCCACGTCCCCCGTACATGGCATTGCACTGGCCACACGGCAGCCTTCGGTGTATTTTTCCCTCCAAATGCTTTCTTTATTGTCGAATCAGAGTACAACACATTCCCCAGACAGACACACGGTGATTGTGTCATCTACACTTACTCCAGGCACCCTCCAAATGGGCCACCAGATGGAATAAAAGGGACTGTCCTTGGAGAACTCGATGAGTGAGGAACACATGCCCGTCTGAAGATGTGAGAGCGGAACAGAGAGCAGGCAGGGCCGTGTCCGTTCCTCTTCCTCCTGTCCTTCTCCTCCCCCTCCTGCTTTTTTTGCTCCTTTCTTTCCTTTTCCCTTGATTTTGGGGGCTTGCTTTTTACAGTTTTTAATCTGTCGGTTTTTGGAAACCAAAATAATATATTCACACAGCTCTAAAAGCTCATTACCAGGAGACACGGAACAAAATCCACAGGGTCCAGCCCCGCCTCGCCCTCCACACACACCCCTGCTCCCTGGAGACAACATTTTGTCTGTTTATTCTGGTATTTACTTTTATATTTCTAAATAATATGGACAGACTGTAGTATTTTGATTAACTAAATTTAGACATTGCTTATTTACTTCTTATGCAGATGAAATTTTATCTTTCATATACACTCTTTTCCCATCCACGAGCCCCCTGGTATAGAAATATAATATTTTTTCTTTCTATGACTTTTGGCTTTTCCTGGAGTTAAAATGCTCCATGTTTTTATGGCTCATTATTTTTCTCAAATTACTTCTAACTCCTCTCCTATCCCCCCAACAAAAAAATGCCATGGGAAAAAAAATCTTTTCCGTAGCCTTTTCCACATTGTTATTTAGTATGTCTCTCCTGTTTTTCCCCTGGAAATCTTTCTGCTGAAGTCCTCTCTCCTCCTGTCCCCGTCTGCATGGGGCTTGCTCTGACCCCTAAGGAGCTGTCATTCTGGAAGTTTTCTCCTTAATTGGAGGCTCCATGTCCCAGACCCCAATGGGTGCAATATTCTGCCCCTCTGAAGGTGATAGTTACGGTGTCTGTGATATTTTCTTCTGTTTTCTGAATTATTGATAATAATAATAATCCCCCCAATTGTGCTTGTTTGCTTTGGTTTCTATTGGGGACTTCCCTCTAATGTCTGGTAATGCTTCCTGTTTATGTGTAAGAGAGCTGCACTGAAAGCTTGTGTGGGGGGCAGTGACTCGGGGGGGCTGTGAGTATATGGGTGTGTGTCTGTGTCTCGGTGTGTATGGGTGTGGGGGAGGGTGGGGGGGCAGGCAGGTACAGCATCGTGTGCACCAGTGGGCTTGGCTGCAGGCTGTCTGTATGCTCTGCAAACACCAGCTCCTGCGGTTTCCTCAGGGTAGTTCCATCTCTGCAGGGAAGGCTGGTGGTGGGCCTGGCTGCTGCCATCCTGCAGGTGGACAAAGGAAGATGTTGAGGATCTTCCCTGTCCCTGTGCAGGTGTTCCCAACACCTAGCTTGAGTCTGGCACCTCACCCTGTCTCTCCTCTCCCACTCAAAGACAATGTTCCTATAATCAGCCACTCCACCTGTCTCTCAACTTACAAATCCACTGAAATATGTCCCATCAGAGTAAAACTGGCCTCAACTCATAACCGTCTCCACCACCCCCCATTTCTCTGCTTCCCTTTCCGACCAAACTCCTTGGGAGAGGTGCCCATCCAGTCGGCCCTCTGGATCTGCAGGTCCTGAATCCATGGATTCAACCAACCGTTGGTCAAAGATATTGAAAATAATAATAATAATGCATCTATACCTGAACATGTATAGACATTTTTTCCTGTCATTATTCCCTAAACAATACATTATAACAACTGTTCACACAGCATGGACATCACATTAGGTATTATAAGTAATCTAGAGGTGATTTAAAGTATACAGGAGGCTGCGCACAGGTCATGTGCAAATACCGCACCACTGTGTATCAGGGACTTGAGCATGAATGCATTTTGGTACCTCGGGAGGTTCCAGGAATGAATCCCCCTCTGACACCGAGAGACCACTGGACCTGCCTTCCCTTCTGCTTTCCTTTCCTTCCCTCTTGCACCCACTCCACGCAGACCTCGGCCCCCGGCTCCCGTGCACCCCCTCAACTAGGCAATGCCTTCGGGGACCTCCAGGTGACAGAGCCAAGGAGCTCAGTCTCCATCTTGCTTGGTCCGACAGTCAGGGAGGGACTTGGTTGACCACCACTGGGCCCTCCCTCGCCTTCAGACATCTGCTTCACCCTCCTTGGGGTCTCCCCTCCCGCGGGCTCCCCAAGCCCCGTCAGAGTCACTCTGCTACCCAGAACGGCTTGAGAACCACTGGGCTCCATCCTCAGTCCTCAGTTCTTCCCTCTCCCCTTCATTCTCTCCCTGGACTCGTCCAGCCACCCGGCTTTAATCACCACCTATATACTGAGGACCCCCAAATGTTACCTTCAGTCCTGACTTCTCCCTGAAATTTAGATTTGTATATCCAATTGCCCACTTGACGTCTCTTCTTGGATGTCTAATAGTTCTCCAAATGTAACATGTCCAAAGAAAACTCACAATTTTCTCCCCAAATCCTGCTCCTCTCACAATTTTCCCATTGCAGTGGTCTCTAAGGCTCTGCTAGTCTGCTTCTGCTGCCTCTGCCACACCCCGGCCACACCCGCCCCTCCCCCCACCCCCACCCCCAGCTCAAATGTCACCTAGCAAAGGCCGACCCTGTCACTCTATGGGAAATGGTGCCCTTCTTTCTCCACTCTCCTCTTTCTCCTGCTTGCCTCATACTTGCAGCCCCTATGACCACGTCACATGTTACATATTTATTGCCTGTGTCCCTCATGTAGAATACAAGCACCTCAAGGACAGGGATTCTATTTGTTTCATTGACTGCTTCATTCACTAATCCCCAGCGCCCCAGAACTGTTCTTGGCATGCAGAAAGTACCTGAAAATACTTGTCGAGTAAGTGAATGAAAGTCATACAAGATGTTTGTTGGATTCGTGACTTTTTACACCTAAAGTTAGGCGTACCGGGTGTAAATGGCAAGGGAATTATGCTTTGCACCTTTTTGTATGCCCAGGTCCCGGCACAAACACACGCACACTTATGCATAGTCAACTAGTCAGTATCTGTTACTGGCAGAGGGAAGAGCGATTTCAGATGATTAAATATATTCCAAAGGAAGACACAAGACCCCACCTCCCATAGCTCATGGCTGTGCCTCTTCTAAACCACCGATTTCTGTCCATCTCACGCGGCAGTTGTGCCTGCCTGACCTCACCCCAGCTTGGGCTACGAGTTCCAGGGCAACAGAAACACTCTTTGATTTGTTCCATTGCCTCAACAGTGCTTTGTATGGAGCTACTGCAGAGCAAATACTCCACAAGCACTATCAACTGACAACCTACACACCAATTAACGCAACTCCAACCAACTGAGAAACACAGACTTGTACTGAGTGCCGTGGTGAGACAGGTGTCTCAGACAGAAAACAAAGCTTGTGCCTGAGAGTGGAAGAGCAAAGAGATAGGGGAGGGGAGTGGAGGGGCTGGGACCTGGCAGCTCCCCGCTCACACCCTGTGCTCCGTCAACCCCCTGCCCGGGCACCTGGAAGGGAAAGATGTGAAGTAAGTAATTAAAAAGTCTTCAGAATCCAAACAACTAACAAACCCAATTAAGAGATGATTTCTGGAGCCCCACAGAGTAAGTCAAAAATCAGTATAATTGAATGAAAGGAAATAAAAACTCTTATTCAGTGTTCTTTTGTATAAATCCCAACTGTATGAAAATAACAATCTACATATTATCTTTGTGCTGCCATAAGTCTCCAACCTGCTGGGAACACCCTTCCCTCGAATCCAAGACACCATTATCTACACCCCTGTCACATGAAGTCAGGAATTTCGGTTTCCTCCTCATTATTTATAGTGTTCTCAGATGGTGGTCGCATGTCCCAGTGAATGTGTCCCCTCTAGATCTGGCCTGCTGCCCAGACCAATCCTGTTGGCCATCTCCAGCCGCCACGTCACCACTCCTGAAGATGGCTGTCCTCTCCACACGCCCACCGTCCTCACCCCAACCAGGGTCACCTTCTCCCTCTGTGCCTCCAAAACTCTAACACAACTCCAACTCTAACTGAATGTGGAACACAGTTGTTAATAAATTTTACTAAAGAGTTTAGAATATCATAAAGAAACAGAAAAAGGAAATATAAAACTCGGAATGAATAGTACCTCTCCTAAAGCACACTGGCTGTAGACATCACAGAAGGCCAGGGTGGCTGCCTCACGAACTCCCCAATCTCAATCTCCTTCCTCATCTATCCTCTCACTCCCTGTATCAGTTAGGTAATGCTAGCCATTGTCACAAATAAACCTCTAGATCTCAGAGGTTCACCATCCTGGAAGTCTATTTCTCACCCACACCAAGTGCATTCTGGTCTTTGGCAGGCTCCCTTCCACACAGTGATGCAGGGACCCAGGTTCCTTCCATCTTGCGGCTCTGCCCTTAGAGACCTTTGCTTCCAGCTGATGCAGGGCCCCCCAATCTATGGTGAGTTTTATAATTATTTCATTATATATTACAATGTAATAATACTAGAAATAGAGTGCACAATAAATGTAAGGTGCTTGAATCATCCCAAAACCATCCCCCTCTCCCTGGTCCATGGAAAAATTGTCTTCCATGATAATGGTCCCTGGTGCCAAAAAGGTTGGGGACCATTGAGTTGATGAATAGAGATAGGGAATGTGAAAAAGGTACACCTGCTTTTTAACTATTTTGGCCCAGAAGTGATACAGGTCACTGCTGCTCATATTCCCATTGGCAAGATGAAGCGGCACGGCCCCACCTAATGCTGGATGGGGACTGGGAAACATAGTCCCGGTGGGAAGCTGCTTTTCAGCAACTACTCTGCAATATGGAAGGAAAACAGAACTCTTTAGAGGACAATCAGTCACCTCTGCCACACACCCTGAGATTCAGGGTCTCTGAATTCCTCCCTGTCCCCACACACACAAAAAGCCCCAAACCAATGAACACCTCCACCAGGATGTCATACATCAGGAATTCAGCAGCTGAAGGTGAGTGGCACTGCTTTGTTGTAATACATCAGTGACGAAAGTGAGTTACTCAGTCCTGTGCCCCAGCTGCTCACAGTCTGGTGGGCCCAGTCTCATGGTGCCCTGGTAAATCTTCCAGTTCAACCAGGAGATGGGGTGGGTATTCGGCAGGAACTTCAGCTGCATGTGCTGCATTTCCCCCACCCGAGCACAGCTGGGTCCTTGCAGATCTTTCTGAATCGCAAGGGCAAGCTCTGCATACTGAGAGGAGCAGGGTCTGGTTTGCATTTGTTCTTGGTCAAAACAGGAAGTGCTTACCCCATTTTTCGAAATGTGTTAGCTTTTTTAAAAAGCAAATGCACTGTGGCGCACACAGTGATTCAACCCTGAGGAACACATGGAAGCTGCTTCAAGTCTTTGTCATGGCTTTTCCCCTGCTCCGTGTCCTCTTTGCTGGGCTGGATGTTGGTGCCTGTCTGGTGAACGCTGTGCTGCAAGCTGGCGTGAGCAGCGGGCACTCGAGGTGGCCGTCGCTCCAGTACTTCCCCACGTAACCTCCATCATCCCAGTGGCCGCCACATGACTGCCACTCCTAGTGGTGCAGGGCTCACATGCGGGGAACGAGATGGAGCCTGGCGACCCTCACATTAGGCTGGGTTTGGAGACCTGAGTCCTAACTCTGCCTTTTACTACTTGGAGGGCCTTAGACAAACCTCTCTGAATTTCAATTTGCTCCTCAATAAAATGAAGTTAATGACTGTAAAAAGTGACTTGAAAAATGACAATAATAAAACATACAATTGTGTTGTACCTTGCAGCTTCCAAAGCACAGAGAGCTTCACATGGGCCCATTTGAAAGAGACCACAGGCGAGGGGAGGCTGAAGCTGGGTCCTGAGACACGCATGAGGCTTGCACCAGGGCGACCAGGGCTACCAATGAGCTGGAGAGCATGACAACACTGTAAGCTGAGGGGACGCCCACGGGTGCATTACTGCAAAGGCAGTCCACTGGCAGGTGCGCCCGTGGGGAGACGCTTTAATGAACAGGCACGTCGACTAGTCCTGAGTGCCTCAGAAAAGCCATGGTTCATCCACAAGCACGGTGAGATGCTCCCATAGACTCGGGACATCCTCGGTTTTAATGTTTGCCCATTTCATAGCTCCCATTTTCATCATTTTCATACATCAACACGCCTGAACTGTACCATGTCTGAATTTCAGGTTTTATACGTTAGCTGAAGGTTGCATGCTGCTGCAAAATGATGCTGGCAGGCGGCTGCCGCAGGAAGAAAAAGCCAGGCCCCCTCGGATAAAGGCCATTGTCCTAGCTCCTCCCTCCCCGTGGATGTCAAGGGTGTCTCAAAACCCCCCAAGGTCTGGAGCTTTCCGATCTGCCTGGTGTCACAGGGGTGGGGAGGGAGGTGCGCAGGTGAGACAGAGGCCACCCCAGGTCCCATCCATCTCAAGGTGTCATGCTAAGATCACTTCTCCTATCTATTTTCCAGGTATTTAGTGACTTGGGACAGACATTAGGATTTTGAGGCTGCTCAGTTGCTCTGCCCCCACCCCCTACCTCCCGTTCCTGGGAATGAGATACCCGGGCCAGAGTCCCCCATCCCAAGAGAAAGCTGCCTGCCATCCCAGGGCGCCCCAAAACCAAGCAAAGATTCTCATCTGAACATTGACCCGCCTGCAGCTAAGGTAAGCAGAACCACAATGAGAAGTTTTAAAACAGCTGTAGCTCTCTAGAAATAGAAATGCCTGCCCACCTCCCTTAGACCCTCGGACCCTCCACACGGTGTTAGAGGGTGACAGCGCATGTGCAGGCTTGGCAGCCGCTCCCTGCAAGAGGTCTCTTCAGCTGTTTCTCTCGCCTCCCCACGAAAGGGGCAGTTTTCTCCTCGGGGGGGACCACCGAGCCTTTGCCCAAGTGCAGAGCCGCTACGGCGTCGGCTGCTTTTGTTCCAATGTGACATCTACTCGGGAAGCCCCCACCTTCATAGAGTTGGAGAGGGGAGGAATTCTCTAGCTTTGGAAGTGAAAGGAGATATTAAGAAGCCCTCATCTGGCTTCAGGCCTAAACTACATCCTGTGCACTTTGCCAGGGAGCCTGCTCCTTGGGGTGCTAGGTCTGTGTGAGCTCTAAGGACCCACGCGTGCCCGTCTGACTCAGGTGACCTCCATCAGTCAGAGTCCTGGAGGAGGCGCAGGGTGACGGGCATCCCAGCCCCAGTCCCGGAGTGTGTTGCAGCTCCAGGTAAGCTAAATAGTCATGTAACGTCCAATCCCAGGTTTCATGACACTTCCAAAAGAGAAAATTAGGACAATGAAGAGCATGGGCCCTGGCTGAACTCAAAAGTCCCACTGTCCAAGTCAGTGACACATTCGTCCTGTGGGACAATTGATTGAGGGGACCCCAACCTTGGTGTAAAACTTTGCAACAGTTCATCAGCCGTCCGTGTAGATGTAAATATGGAATAAGAACTTTTTCACTGCTTCATTTTGTACAAGTCAGTGTTAATGATGATGATTTAAGTGGTAGTCCGTTGTGCTCAAAAATCAAAAGAATCAAGTTGACAAATGAAACAAAACACGACTACATCTATTATAAACCCAAATCCAACATCATTCCACTAGCTTCAATACATCAATGTTTTCTTACCACATATCATTAATGCTAGTATGAATTCTGTTAGCGCTATAGTTTTATCTGCACTTAATTTTAAATGCATTTTTATTTTATAATTGTATAAAAGCTATGGTTTAATGTTTGTACATATTTAAATAAATTATATAAAAATAATTTAGGTCACCACTGTAACATTCTGAAGATGATGCCCTATATTATTTAAATTTGAGAAAAAATACTCTATAATATTTGTCAACTTTACACAAACTCACTAATCCTAAGAGATTCATCTGTTCAGGTATCATAAACTGCTTTCTGTGGAAAGCACAGATGAAAAACATTTTATTGTACAAGAAATCATCCCTGTCACCATCAGCCTTTGTGAGCCCCGTGAAGGCAAGGACACAACTTTGGTCCAGAGTCAAGTCTCCTTCAATAAATCAGAGGTTAACCCGCCTCACTCGACCAGCAAACTCTGATTATTTTTTAGGATCTCCCTGAAATATGAATCAAGATGAAGAACAAAAGCAAAACCATCGAGCCATGCTGGAAGGAAAAATATGAAGTTCCCAAATGAACGTGTTACTTGGAAATATAAACCATTTCTTCTTAGCTTGGCTCTGTCAACCATCTCGGAAAAGGATGTTTTTACAATCAGAACAGAAATATGACTGGCGGGCTCCTACATTTACATTTCTTTGTTGCAAAATGAATGCGACTTGTTCAGATTCCAGCAGAGGAGAAAGCAGCAGCAGCAGTGGTTACTTTCCAAAGTGAAACTTAAAACCACAATCTCCGGTGCACAAAAGGCAGAATGAGTCACAGGAAGAGGCCACTTGCTTGCAAAACTCATTAAAAGCAATGCAGGGCTGAATGGACTTCCTGCACCAATGAAAAGAGGGCTGGCACCGGGACAGGCACCTCGAGGCTCTGACGGTTTGGGGGAGGAAGGGAGCCATTAGCAATCTGGGCACAGCCCAGGTCTGCTCCCTCACATGCACCCCACCCCCAAACACACACACCCCAGACTGCAGGGCCTAGAATCCCCTCCCCACCCCAGAACCGGCTCACATCTGAGATCCCTGGGAAGGTGGCTCAGGCTGGCAACTGTGTATTAAAAGATCACAACGACACCTTGTGACTCAAGTGAGCACCTGTATTGGGTTTCCAAGCTCCTTTTCAGGAGTGGCTAAGGCAACACGATCTTTCCAGGGGCTTCCCTCCTGCGGCAGGTCTGCGTGAGCTCTAAGGCCAGATGAAAGTCAGATGTGAGCTGCAGCAACACAAAAGAGGCTGCCTGCGTGCAGGATGGGGGGCTCCCCTCTATCATCTAAAACGTGCTCCTCGGACTCAAGCGTGCATCAGAATCCAGATTGCTGGGCCCCGCGCCCAGTGTGACTCGGCAGGTCTAGGGGGAGGGCCCAGGGGCTGTAGGCTGGGAGGCCACACTTGGAGAACCACAGATCCAAATGGCTTTCAGACCCGGACAAACAGCCACACACTGCTCCCTCTTCCAAGCCCGTTAGTGGTGTCTGACCTCGGGCTGTGCCAGCTGGAAGCACTTTGGTACCAAAACTGTCCCCCCTTGAGGGACTCCCCCCTCGCCCCACAAGTCCAGTCCACAACCTGGCCGGTCTCCAGGCCCCGCACTACAGGGACAGGGCCTTTGTCAAAGCAGAGACTTTGTTAAAGGCTGTGCTGCCAAACCCAAACCAATTGTGCCCCCAGGTGGCCATTTGGGCCTGTTGACTTCCAGGGTCAGCTTCTGTCTGCTCAGAGGCTGGTTTCTTTCAGGAGCCAAGCCCCCCACCCGGCTTGCAACAGAAGTGATACTGACCACCACCTTTGATGCAGCAGGAGTTGAAAAAGGTGTCAGAAACAGAAAGGAGGAAAACCTAGTGGCATTTTAACCACCTTCTCTTAGATTAAGGCAGGGACGGGGCACAGCGTGGCTCCCCCATTCTGAAGATGTGCAGAGGGAGGCGGAGAGGTGAGGGGCGGGTCTGTTGAGAGCCTCCTGCTAACAGGCACTGGCTCCTGCTAGGATGAGGAAATTGAGACTCAGGCAGCTTGCTTTTAACTTTTTAAATGGGGCCGACTTAGCTCTCCTCCTCGGCAGTTCTGTTCCTGGACTGTACTAGGGCCACGTGCGGTACCTTTCCCTGGAAAGGGCACTTGAAGGCCCAGAGCTGATGGCCCATGGCCCGGTCGTCAACGTTCCTCGGCCTCCAATGCAACAGTTGTGGGTGTCAGTGTTTGAAAACCAAGCTACAGAGCATTTTAAATAGTCAGGTGATTACAGCCATGACACTGGGGAAATCCCAGCCACCAAACTCACCTCCCCTGCACATTTGAGGGCCACTCGCAGGCTCATGACAGTACATGGGAGTCGACAGGCCACAGACCAGACAAATTTTTATTTTACAGATTAAAAAAGTCGACACACTGAAGTCAGAGTTGGAACAAATCAACACAATGAAAGGGTTTGTTTTGTTTTATTTTGTTAAGATGCACAGCATTAATTCTACAGGTGCCCAGAGATGGACTGCTTGGATTTGGGCTTCGTGAGGAACTCAGGCGGGTATCTTGGGCAGCTATGTTTTAAGGATTTAGGAACCAACACTCTTCCATTTATTCCAGAAACACTTAGGCTGTGCCTGTCGACAGTGTGCAAAATCAATAGGAATTATGACAGTTTTCAGCTTGGTTGTTTGAGCTAGCCAAGGATTTTGATTGATTTGCTCAAAATAAAAAACAAATCTGGGGTAACCACAGAGAAGAAGTAGAGGGTCCAAAAAATGAGGACAGCAGATGTGAGGCAAGAATCGTTCAACCTGATTCCTTCTGGGCCAGGCCCTTGGGAGGCACTTTCTGGACACCCTCGGACTGAAACCTCCCCGCTCAGCGATCATCCCACCAGGGCAGGGAGGAGCCGGCACACACCCTTCTCCTCTCTTTCTCCATCCTTCCCAGCCCTTCCAAGCGCATAGAGAGGGGTGGTATTTTACCCACTTGAATCTAAAACATCAGAAAAGATGTTTTCTCAAAATAGTGAACAGTCTGTAGCTGGAAGGATTTGGGGTTTTTTTGTTTTTTTTTGCGTAGAGAATAAATATGCTTGATAACACACACGAGAAAATCAACAAGTTAATAACTTATGAAAAACTATTTAAAATTCACATAACTGATTTTCAGAGAAGTCTTTCATCAGTCTCATTTATTACAGTATTTTCTAGCTTTGCTTCCACTACAACGTAATGAAGCAGTACAGTGATTTTTATCATTGCACCAGCATATACAAATACAGATCAAACATTGTAAATAAAATATACTCAAAGTGGTGATCCAAACCTAAAATTAAAAAGGAAATTCTCTTTGAAGGTGTAATCATTTTTCTCCAGTGTACCAGATATATTATTTTTCTCCATGCCAAGATTATATATTTTTCTTTACCACGTATGATGAACGTCTAATGACTTGTCGCTATGGTGTGATTCATTTCCAAAGGGCAACTGTGAAACATGTGGTCCAAATATAGCATTCTAGCAGGTGACCTCAGCATCACTGGGTTATAGCTGTGCACACACAGATAAACCAACTCACACATGCATGCGTGCAGCCCACATACAAATCTCATTTTCAGAAGCCAAAAGACAGGTGTTAACATTACAGCCTTGCCAGGGCTCACTCGGAACCTGACACAGATCTGAGAGCATGACTTTCTGGAAGGCATGCCTCTGTTTCGGGGTGCAGTGATGTGGAAGTTTAAGATACATCAAAATGAGGGGTCCAAAACTGCATGCTCTCTCCCCTCCACCTGGAGAGCATACTGCAGAGGCTCGTCCCGATGACAGGCGAATTGCACGAAGGATGCGCCACCAACTCCTGCAGCCAAAGTTCCTCCCGGGTGCAAGGAAGAAACTTGGTAAACCTTTGCAGGCCCATGAGCTTATACTTAGTTCACAATAGCTAAAATTCACTCAAAAATACCCTCATGAAAGAAAGAAGTCATGTGGCCTCTAATGATTCTAGTGAACAAGCCCAGAGGAGTTATTAATAGTTAAGGCAGGGCTATTTTTAATTATTTTTAATACCTCTGAAAGGGAATCTGCACCGGCATGTCTGTGACTCTATGTAAATCTGTGATCCACGACACGTATGTCTGCCTTTCTCTGTGAGCCCACAGGAACCGGTCGGCAAAGGCATTACTGCCAACGGAGCCCACCAACTACAACGCAGGCAACAGCTCTGTGGGTTTTCTTTCACAGAAAGAGTAAAATTTCATTTAACTGTTCTGTTTTTTGCCTCCTAGGACTCTAACAATGAACTTTAAATAGGAAAGTGCTTCAATCATCAGAGTAAAACATTCTTTAAAAGAATAAGGTGTCAAAAAGTAAAGCAAAATCTTTTACCAAAATAATTCTTTCACTTTTCAAATCGTTTTCTCCACAAGCCAATTTAATAAAGCAAGTAAAAGAATCATTCTCTATTGGCTTAAAGAGTGTCACCCTCAAATCACTGCTTTTTTACTTGCCCTTAATTTGAATGGAAAAAGTCAAGGAAAATAACTTACTTATAAATGCCGAAGGAAGGTCAGTCTATGACATACACAGAATAAGGCTCTTTGGATAGTCTAACATACAATCCTTTTAATATATTAGTGACAGTTGCATAGAAAGAATACGGCTAAAATGTTTATAACAGTAACCTACTCAGAGTAAAGCAATAAATAATATCTACAAAGAATATAATTTAACTTCTCGAAACTATTTTCTTAAAACCAACGAGTTTCTTTTGAGACCTCGCAATAAAAGTGACATCACTGTCATTTGGCATAAGCTCGTTCAAGTCCCCGTCACCAGCACCACCTTGCTGGAGAAGAGAGAGCTGGCCGAGTGTTGAACTCATTCAAAATACTGCCTTAGGAATAGTCACTATCGTTTTAATTTAAGGCATTGCAAAGGTTACCAAGAGCTAGACACAGCGCATTCTAAATAAAATGTCTACCGCAGATGCATTAAGGCATAAATATTCCAGCCTCGAGCCACAAAAAAATGGGGAAAGTATGCCACTTAAATAGGCTACCTTTAGCCAAAGGTGTTAAAAGAAGAACTTATCACCTAAAAATGAGACCAGTTGGCAAATACTGCAAGGGACCATCACAAGGCCAAGGCCAAGGCCCAAACCCAGTGAGGTTTGGATTCCCTCCTGAAACCTCGGATTCAGGTCACGTGCCCCTGCGCAGCCCTCCCCACCGTGTGCAGAAGCCGGCGGCACATATGTTGCTACGATGGAAATGCGCCCCCTACGTTGCCAGGAACGGTGCGCCCCTCCACTGACGCTGTCACCAGCGGGGACGGCCCTCTGGGCGCTCTGCTGGGGTTCTGCAGGCCCGTACTGCACGTGAGCCGATAACGAGTTGCCGGGGCGGCCAGGATGCAGCAGGTAACTGGCGTCGAGCCACAAGCGAGGAACGCCTGCCACTCCGCGAACGCGCCCGACTCCTCGCCTGGAAAGCACCCCCTGTCACAGTTCCCTTAGCAGTGTCACTCCCCGGTCGGGGCGGGGGAGAGATGCGCCTCAATGCTTTCTGCCCTGAAGCCAATGACGCACGTCAGGCCCGAGCCGCAGCTGCGGCGCCCTGAACCTGTCCTTTCACGGTGACGCCGGCGCGGCTGTCGCGAGGCTGTGCTGCCCGGCGCGCTCTATGTGGAGGCGGAGTGGGCGTCCGGGTTCTCAAAGGGTGGCAGCGGCTCTCTCCAAAAGGTGAAATTACTGAAAGTATCCGAACAGGGGAAGTCTGAAGAATGGCTCCTTTTCAGCAGCGGGAAAACGTGGTCAACCACCTCACAGAGCCGCACGTACCTGGAAGGGAAACGGATACATCACTGCCAGTGAACGGGGTGTGCCGAGGAGATGGCAGGCGTCTACCGCCCCCAGGGCCGGACCACCTATCTAACACGACTGAGGCAATCCTAGATAACGTCTAAGTAATTAATCGGAAATCAGAGCCGAGAGTGAAGAGTGTGCAAGGGAGGATCAGAGGGGGCTATGTGGAAGGGGAAGGAGGGACTCGACTTCACTTGGAGGACAGGAGAAGGGGGCAGAGGACGGCAGGAGGAAGTCGGCGTGGCCAAGGGACAGCCGCCTGCTGCAGGTGTCACATATGGGGCTTGGGGGGAGGGGGAGAATGGCAGACAGGGCACATCTCTGGGGCACCAGACAGAGACCGCTCCATCGTACACTGAGAGACGCTGGGCTCTGGGGTTAAGGAGACACAGATTTGACCGTCAGTTCTGCCACTTAATAGCTGTGTGATCTTGGGCAAATGACTTAACCTCTCTAAGCCACGATTTCCTCCACTGTGAAGGGGGGAAAATGAAAACTGTGCCAAAGTGTTAATACGAGAATGAAATAAAATAATGCACACAACTATAAAATAATGTATACTGAATACCAAATAAATGTATTTGACAACAAATTATTAACATGTCTTAGGGAAAAAAAAAAAAAACCCTGGTTGTAATGAGGGTCCAGAGACGTAGGATCTACTCCTGTCTTACTTGCTGTGCAAACTTAGGCAAGTGTGTTGCCCTCTCTGGGCTCAGGTCCTTCATCTTTATGGTGTGTGGGGGTGGACTAGAGCAGGGTTTCTCAATGCTCCCTACAACATTCTCTCACTCTATTATCTCCACACTCCTGAAAATATGTTGCATGTCAATTTCTGTGGCCTGGACTCTAAAAACTAAGCTGCTATATTGAATATGCATGTTCAGACTTCCAGGAGCACCTCCAAACAGAGACCCTGATACACGCAGCTCTCTCTAGATTCCTCCTTGCCCGTCCCCGGGTCCCTCTCCAGTTCCAATTTGCTAAGAACTTAAAGGGGCTTTCAAAACCCAAACTCCAGGAATTAGCATGTTCTGAGGCATAAAATAACTTACTAAATAAGGACGAGTGTGTGTATTCAATAAAGGACCTCCAAAGGACTTATGAGAAACAGTGTGCTTGCACAAAATGAGAAAACTGTCTTTTAATATAAAACCAAGAATTATGTCTTTCCTGGGGATTAAAACAAACAAACCAATTTTTAAAATACCTCCCGGCTTTAAGGCCTATTTATCTGCGGTTTGTGGCCGTGGCAGGAGGCAGCAAGCAGTTCCCTGCCAGGCCGCGGTGGCTGCTAGAACCAAACCCGCTCCCACGTGCCGCGAGCGGCGGGCCAGGCTCCATCTGCACGGCTCCCTCGGAGTGGGCAGAGCTCGGCGTGGACGCGCATGAACTCCAGGGACAAAGCTCTGAGCGTCTCCCCCTGCGCAGCCCCTCCATCTGAGGACATTTCGGACAACTGTCCTGGGTTCCGAGTGACAAGCACCTACTGGGCTTAGAAACAGTTGTCCCGAGTTCAGTGTCAGAGCAATGTGTGCTTCCCAGGGGAGGAGAGTTTCTCTCTCGCGGGAACAAACCCAGCCCCAGGCCAGGTGTAAGATGACAATATTCTTTGGCAACACGTAAATGTGCTCCCAGGCAGAGGTCTGCCCTGTAACAACCCCAGGGTCTCAGCAAACAGTGACCTAAGAGGCCTCTTAGGCAAAGCCCCTTAGGTGCTGGAATCCCTCTTTCCAGGTAACTCATAGCAAGACCTCCCACTCTGCCACTTCTGGGCAGTGTCCCATTGGTTGAAAGTCTTCTTTGATCCTAAAAGGAAATCCACTAGATGCTCTTCAGACTAAGGACAGCTTCCCACGTGGGAACGCACCGCACGGAAGCGAGGGAGGCGGGAGAACAAGGACACTGTCAGGGGCGGCCGTTGAGAACAAGAGAGGAGGCAGAAACTGCAAGGAAAGGGCCAAAGGGGGAATGGAGTCCTGCTGGTTTCCTGCCAGTCAGGACACGGCCTGACCCGGACTCACCTCCCGCAGGACGGTGGGATGCTCCCCGTCTCTCCCCACACAGGTTGAGGACCACGTGGCCGCTGGCAGGGCTGTGGGGTGAGGAGGCTTGTGGGGCAGCCCCGGGCTCCCATCAGCCCACAGCTGCCCTATGATGCTGGCTTAGAATCTCACTGTATAAGCCTCATCATGAAAACGAAAACATTCCCTGGAGGAACTTAGGTCTCTAATATTTCTAAAACCACAGGAGGTCCCTGGAAGAGACCAATCCTTAGGAACCCACTAGATCCAAACTCCCCCAGGCTAACTCCTCCAGCTAAAGAGGATCCCAGCAGGCTCCCTGGGGTCACTCAGGCCAGAGACTCCTTCCAGGCCTTCACAGACCAGACCAGAAGAATTGCAGCCTCCGAAACGGACGAGGCAAAGAGATAATGGTCTGCCTGGGCTGACATCCTCACCCAGTGCCGAGCCCCCCAGCACGTGGAATGAGGACGTGTTCTCCATGCTAGGAAGTTGGGAACCCAAAGTAGGACGCGATAAAGTCAAGAGCCGGGTCTATAGCAACCCAGGATGCCTCGTTAAAAAGCAATAATCCAGTGTAGCCACTGACTCAGGAACACCAGGCTCTGACCAAAAAAAAAGAGGGGAATTCTTAACAATTACTCAGCAACGTTTCTGGTAAGAAACACTCAGTATGTGAAGAGATATATATTCCTCATCTTCAAATAGAGCTTCACATGTTTCAATTTGGTTACATTTCTAATTCACATTCTAAGCTTTCAAACCTAACTTGGCAAATCTAAACTACTAGTTTTCGAATTCATTCCATTCCATTCTGTAGCAGAATCTAACCACTAGCTTAAATTTTAAACCCAGAGGGGATCTGATTTAATTCCAATTTCTCTAAAAATTAAGTTTTGGACAAAATACAAGGAGTTAAAATATATTTTTTCCTTACAGGAATTAAAGATTAAAATATAAACAGCAAAAGATTTTAAAAAATGGTATATTGTAAACTGTAAAGCACCATTTCAAGGTAAGCACATAAAATGTGCACAATACTCACGATGAGATGTTGGTCTTAGCATGTTCCTGTACTAGTTCTCCTTTAGGATTGACGGTAAATATTCTATTCAAAGACACTCCTACTTGCTTGTATGAATACACATCCTGTATTTGGTAAAGATGATTTAAAGTTTTAATTAGAAAAAAGAGTTAATTGTAAAAACAAGTACATGATATTTCTGATTTGATGCAATATTATCAAATTTCCATGAACCAGAGCTACACCTCAAAGTAGTATAGCAAAACAGTATCCTTGGCTGGGAAACTACTCAATTAGTTTTCCTCTCTGGGCCTCAGTTCCCTCATCTGTTCGGGGACTGGGTTAAGGAGTAGATAACCTACCCAGTCCCCTGCAGTTCTAACATTCCTTAAGGTTATTCTCAGACCCATTTTCCCATATAATGAAAATCTGTCATGACTTTCAAAAGTAGGAGGATTTTCTGAGTGAGCAGTTAGTACCCAACTATATTCTCTGGGATACCGAACTTTGCAGTAAATCTGGGCAGTGCCTGCAAAATCTCAAAGCATTTCTTCCACCATATGAGACAATGTTGTACTCTTAAAACTGGAGAGGCTAAATTCGCTGCAGTGGTTAGGACTGGCTTTGTGGTTCCCTTCTGGTAGCGACGAGCCAATCCTATGAAGTGTTCTTGTTTTACCCATTTAACAAGTCATGTGGAGTTTGGAGTTTCAACTCTCACATTTCAAGCTTCCACCCACTGGCCAACCCTCAAAGGACAGGAGAGGCTACAAAATAACTTTCAATCTCCTTGTCTTTAGCTGTGAGCAAGTGGCCATTTACCAGACTGCTTCTCACAGGACCGGTGTCTGGCTTTCCATGCAGTTCTAGGCCAAGGCTTTCAGAAAAGGCAGAGATTTCACCAGTTCTTATATTCCCAACCTACTACTTACAGCCGGTCGGTTTCCAAAAGCAGCATAAAAGGGCTCCGTATTTGGGAAAAACAGGTTCTTGATGTCTGTCAAACACTGAACTTTAAACTTTTCCGGTTTCTTTTCAATCACTTCCCTGTTAAAACAAATAAATTATAGATTAGCATGATAAGCGTCATTAGCATCAGACTATTTTTAACTGTCAAAGCTGCGTGACACCAAGAACACTTTCATATCTTCAAAAGTTAAATACGTTGAAGTCAGTTGAGCCCTCCCAGAAAAGCACTAGACACAGAGGGTCTGTACTTTCAGGTTTCCCCACAAAGACAGCACTAAGGACAAATCATTTCACCAGAGTTCTGCAAGTCCTCCACGGAGCAAAGAGGGAACATCTCCAAACTCATTTTATGAGGCTAGCATAACCTCAAAAATAGAACCTAAAGAAGAAAAGTAGGAGCCAAGTGTGGGCCAATCTCATTTGTGAATATAAGTGCAAAAATGCTAAATATATACACATATGCAAACTGCAGCAATGTGTAAAAGCTGGGTTTATTCCAGGAATGCAAGAGTAACTTCATATTTTAAATCAATTAATATGATATATAACACATTATCAGTTTAAAAGAAAAAAAACAAGATCATCTCAATAGATACAAAAAGGGCATTTGATACAATTCAACATCCAATCAGGATGAAAACTCGTAAACCAGGAATAGA
Organism: Cheirogaleus medius; assembly: GCA_008086735.1. Lineage (NCBI taxonomy): Eukaryota > Metazoa > Chordata > Mammalia > Primates > Cheirogaleidae > Cheirogaleus > Cheirogaleus medius. The sequence goes on from VBSM01002608.1 coordinate 167,224,834, forward strand.
AATGAATACTCAAAAACCTAGAGTGAACATCCTATTAACAGTGAAACAACGGTGGTTTCTCTCATTGTTCCAATTCAACACTGCACTTGCTGGTCCAAGCCAATGCAATCATGTAAGAAAAATATATAAAAGTTGTAAGGATAAGAAAAAAAGGATTAGGGGAGAAATGGTCATTATTCACAAAAGAACAAGTATCCACATAAAAAAAAGAACCTGTAGATAAGTTATCAGAATTAATAAGAATTTAATAAGGTTAATAAGTCAATGCACAAAAAAAAAATCAATGAACAAGAATCAATTGCATTTTCATGTATCAAAAACAGACAGAAAAGGTAATTGTGTGAATACTATTTTAAATAGAATTTTATAATATCAAATGTCTAGGAATAAACCCAACAGAAGATGTTCCAGACCTTTATGGCTAAAATTATAAAACCTTACTGAAATATATTAGGGAAGACCTAGATAAATGAAGAAATAGAATATTCTTGAATTGAAAGATTTGATAGTATCTTGAGATGTTAATTCTCCCTAAATTTATCTGCAAATTTAATCAACAGATTTTTATACGTTTTTGTGGAAGCTGATTCTAGCCAGGACACTCCTGATAGGAAGGCAAGGAGCCCCCGAAGCTCTGGTAACTGAGCCACCACGGTGCTGGCCACTTTGTCTGGCCCTTTGCCCGGGGAACAAAACAGCCCAGAAACAGAACCACACATTCGATTTACGACCATCATGATGTCTCAAAGCAGCAAGGAAAGGTCCGTCTTTTCAGTAAATGGTGCTGGGACAAATAATGTCCATATAGGAAAAAAACAGAATTAATGTGGAGCCTGACTTCACTCTACCTGAACACATCAATTCCTGGTAGATTATATAATAGACCTAAATGTGAACGGCAACACCTTTAGATAAAATACAGGACGCTGTCTTTATGTCCACAGGTCAGGGAAGACTTTGTTAAGGCACAAAAAGTACAAACTACAGAGGAAATGATACGTTCAACTACATGAAACTAAATTTATGGTCATCAAAAGCTATGAACTTGGAAAAGGCATTTACAGCACTCATAACAAAGGCTAAGAATACAGAATATACAACACGCTCTTCCAAATCAAAAAGAAAATGGGGGAAAAGACTTGAACAGGCAATTCACAGAAGATGAAGCCCAAATGGCCAATAAACATATGGAAAGAGACGTTTCACACCCACCAGACTAGCAAAAATGTGGAAGTCTGACATATTGGGAAAAGAGTAAACGAAACACTTACAAACTGCAGCTGGGCGCACAAACTGGTTCAACGACTGGACAACAGTTTGGAGTGGCCTATCAATAATGAAGCGGAGCGTGTGCACACCCTACTGGCCCAGCAATTCCACTCCCAAGGACGTACCTTGGAGCAACTGCTGCACATGTGACCCAGACGACACATGCAAGAAGTGCTGTTTTTAATAGCAAAACACCGTGAATGGCTCAAGTATTCATTAACGGTAGAATGGATAAACAAACTGTGGTAGAATCATACAGCCAGATACTGCGCAGAAGCAAAGATGAGTGAATTACAGCCACACCCAACAATTTGGGCAACATCAAGAGTGAGCAAAAAAAAAAAAGCAAGCCCCAGAAGAAAACAAGATCCCATCTATACAAAGTTCACAAGTGTGCACAATTAAACATATGGGTTGAGACTGCAAACGTGTGATGCAACTATTAAGAAAAGCAAGGAACGATTAACACGGAATTCAGGGACAGTGTTTACTCCTGGGGGGTGGGGAGTAAAGCACAGCAGGGACTTCAGATGTGATGGTGAGTCTGTGTGTGCTCTCACTGGGTGGCAGGAACCCTGGTGCTCACTACTGCAATATCCTTTATACCCTGCATAGACGTTATATTCTTCTGTACCCACTTAAAAGTGTCATTTAGATGATGATAATGATGATGACGATGGAGCACCAAACTGGGTATCAAACCCAAGGGTTGGTCCTGGCTCTGCACTGCCTTCTGTGGGTTCCAGGGTCCTCATTAACACTAATTGAGGGTCTTGCATTCTACGTCTCAGTACCTTATAGATGAATACATGAATGACTGCATGATTATGTCTCACACCTCAATCCACTGGGGAAAACCATCCAAATTCAACTTCCAGCTTCAATCTTTCAATTTCTCTCACTCTCTCTCTCTCTCTCTCTCACACACACACACAGACTCTTTGGAGGATGTCCAGATGTATACTTATGGGGGTAAGAAATCACCTCCTTCTCTGGGAGGCCGAGGCGGGCGGATCGCTCGAGCTCAGGAGTTCGAAACCAGCCTGAGCAAGAGCGAGACCCCGTCTCTACTATAAATAGAAAGCAATTAATTGGCTAACTAAAAAATATATAGAAAAAATGAGCCGGGCATGGTGGCGCATGCCTGTAGTCCTAGCTACTCGGGAGGCTGAGGCAGGAGGATTGCTCGAGCCCAGGAGTTTGAGGTTGCTGTGAGCGAGGCTGACGCCATGGCACTCACTCTAGCCCGGGCAACAGAGTGAAACTCTGTCTCAAAAAAAAAAAAAAAAAGAAATCACCCCCTTGTCCGATGCCACCCAATGCTCTGAAGGTGTGTGGCTCCTCGCTGGGTAGTGTCGGTAGCTAGGGAATAAGTAGTGAGGGCTGCTGAGAATTGCTCCAGTGACCTGTATACACTGTGCCTTGGCAAATCCTATCTCTCCAATGATCTGAATTTGCAAACAGTTATTCGTCACTCACCTCACCCTAGAGGTAATTTTACTCTAGCAAACAAGCGTCATTTGTCCAATTTTCACAGCAGCTCAGAAACCCCCAAAAACATGACAAAGTTACTTGTAGAACAATTTCTTCTTTCCCGGAGCTGGAGGCAGCCTCTGTCATTGCCTAACTCACTCCGGAAGTCCAACTCTGCCCAGTAACCCGGAGGCAAGGGAATTAGCAAAGGCTGTGTGTCCAACCTCACCCACCAGCTCAACTCACCAGCAAGACACCCGCAGCAGACTGGAGCCGGACTTATTAAGAATGCACGGTTGTACTAAGAGAGGGTTTATGACAACGATCTGAGTAGCTCTGTCGCCACAGCCAAACGGGGTAGGTGATAAAAGAATTGTATGACTCAACTCCAATTTCTACCTTAATAGGAGCAGCCAGCTCCTGAACCAAGAGCAGGTGTGTGAAACGGATCCTCTCAACTCCTTCTTTCAGACATATTTCCCAGAATCACAGCACTGTGGAGCTGAAAAGGACCCTTGAGATCATCGGATCCAACCTCCTCGTTCGGCAGTTGAGGACAGAGCCTCAGAGAGGAGGGGAACCGACTCTCGTCACGAGCAGCCTCGTTAGCCGCCAGGTAGCACCAGGGCTCCCGGCGCCCGTTCCCGCTTCAGAGCTCCCTGCCCTCCTCCCATGCTGACAGCTTATTTTTGCCGACTGTGCGACATGCATATACCCACCCACTACATCCCTTTTCCTTCGTTTTAATTTAAATCCAGGCAGTACAGCCAGACCTGCACCCAGTTAAAGAGTCTTGCTCACAGCACACTTAGCCATTAATTCTAGAAAATCTGTGGGGCTGCCCACACATGGATGGCTTGGCCTTGGCGGTAACTGTGGAAAGGGCCAGGCTGGTGGCTGCAGAAGCACCTCCATCTCCCAAGAGGACATACACATTATGAGGTTTAGTTTTTTTAAAAAAAATGCCTCATAGGGAAAAAGTAATATATCTTGGACAATGATCTTTAAAAAGAAGGAAATGAAAAAGATCACTTTAAACTTATTTTTAGTGGTAGGATGTCAGAGTAATAATGTCAACTTTTTACTTAGCCTAGCAAGGCCTTAGTACTTAGCATACACTACTGAGTAGCCTATTGCAAATTGTCACCATGGCTTACAATCGATGATAGTTTCATTAAACTATCAGGATTTCTACTGTGATCTATGGTGCCACGATAGCTCTTAGGACTTGAAATACACAAGGTTTTGCCTGAATTTTCTCCCTAGAATGTGCAAGTTTCAATTCAAGATCTTTTACTACAGGAAAAAAAGTACTGCTCACACGAAACAGAGCTGTGATGGGAAAGGTATCCATACAGCTAAAGATAAACACTCAAGAATCAACATGGCATTTGGGGTTCCTCTAGGTTTTTCCACTGTTTGTATGCATGGTTAGCAGCAGCAAGCAGCTAATCTGGTCCCCAAATGCAGGAAAAAATGATGCCACAGCCTCTCCTCAGGTCTCAAAAGACCAAGCATGGGATAGTTACCATCAGCATTTAGCAGGGAATAGCGTCCTGTGTTTGACCACAATGGATCACACTTTGAGAAGTCTGGGAGACTGTCCTGGCCACAAACTACAAAAGTCCAGAGTTTTCCTTCCCCGATTCCATGCGGCCAGAGTTAGTCTAATTTAGCTGCCTTAAATACAGCCCAAAAGGTGAAAGGAGGAGGGTGACCGGAGACTGGCCAGTGGGCTGTGAGGGGACCCTTAAAATACACAGTATTTACAGCACCCTGAGAGAGAGAACCACACAGGTGACAGAGCCCGAGTCCAGGTGGACGGTGGAGGTTGGTAGAGGGGCCACTTAGCCCAGATTAGTTTCCCCAATGAGATGAGACACAAGCTGTTTCTCCAAAGGCCCCTGAGACTCAGCCACGCCAGCCAGGGAGAGGGGGAGCAGGAGAGCCACCCCAACACAGGGAACAGCATGTGCAAAGGCTCCAGGTAGAGAGCAGCACCTGAGCAGCAGAGACAGTTGTAGGAACTGGGGAGAGACAGGACTGGAGACAAGGAGGGGCAGGGCTTGGGGAGCCCCCAAGTGTCCCGAGTGCCCCTCGTGAATCTGGACTTTATCCCCAGGGTGCAGGAGCTAGTGGAGAGTCCTGCAAGGGGTAACAGGTGAGGCCTGCACCTTGGCATGATGGTTCTGGTGCCTGCTACAGAGCGTGAGTGATGGGTGGAGAAGGCCAGTGAGGTGGCCTGAGGCTAGGAGGGCAGCGGCGGGGGCGGTACCTGTGCAGGGCGGAGAACAGGCTGCTGGGGCTGAGCAGCAGCGGGCCCTGCGGCAGCACCGTGCCCCGCTCGTTGACCCAGTGCAGGTAGCCCCGCGTCATGTCCGCCATGCCGATGGCGCGGGCAGAGCAGTAGAGAAACTTGTAGCCGTTTCTGGAAAAGAGACAAAACATTCACGGTTAGTGGCACCACAGGACAGAAGCGTTTTGCATTCGCAAGCCCCGACCCCCATCTGTTCCATGCAGAACGGCACTGTGGCAAGTCCCTCCACGTGTGAAAGTCCACGGACCACAACATTTGATTTGCAATTGAGAAACAAGCCCAAGTGCATTTCACTGTGGTTCATGAAGTGCTTTCACTTTCCCCACTTTAATCCTCACAAGGACATGGTTGGGGGGTTGCTTTCCCCTGGTTTTGCTGCTATAGAAACCGAGGCTGAGAAGCATCAAACTGGCCAACCCCGACCCTGCTCCCAGCTAGGGCCACCCACCCCCTGTGACAGGTCCACGGCTGCCTGCAATTCATATCCTTTCTCCGGCGCTGAGCCCATCCTCCCCTCAGACTCCCTCACTCACCACCACCCTACCCGACAAAATTCCCCCCTCTCTTCTGGATAATTCCCACCAGCACATGAAAATGCCATAATCTTGCTCACCTCATCCTATAAACAAAAAAACAAAAACAACCACAAACACCCTCCGTCTCCCTCTAGCTAAGATCCCCTTCCCTGTACCCTGTGCAGCGAAGTTCCTCCACAGAGCTGTGCATGGGCACCGGCCCCACCGCTTCACCCACTTCCTCCTCGCCCACTCTGAGCAGGCTCCCAGTCCCCTCTGTCCCCGTCCCTCTGAAGGTCACCTGGATGTCCATCTTGCCAAATCCTGGCGCCACCTCTCAATCCTTGTAGGAAAAGACTTCCCAGTGGCATCGGCCTCAGGGCTCATTCCTCCCTTCAGAGTGACCCTCGTCACTCAGCGCCCAGGAGCCACGGTCCCTAGGCTGGCTCCTCCTCGCGGCCATCCCCGGACAGACGTGTCGTTGCCTTGGCCGCTTCCGTCTGCTCCACCCAGCCTCAAAACGAACAAGGATCCCAGGGTCTCGGCCCTCATTTCTTCTCACCACCCCCACTCCCCAGGCCGTCCCCCGGGGCCACCCATCCTACTACCCTGCCCGCACCGCCACGGCCTCCTGGCCTCCACGGCGCAACAGCCTTAAATCATCTCCCTGCTTCTATCCCATCTCCACATGGTACCCTAGGAAAACAAAATTCAATCCGCTCACATTCAACGCCCCACAAGGTTTGCCATCTCTTGCAGACGTAATCCACACCCTCCTTTGCCACGGCCTGCAAGGCCAAGAACACCTGGCCCCTGCCCTTGCCTCCCTCTGCAGCCCCACCTGCCAGGGATGTCCAACCCCTCATTCCTGGCAGGCCGCAGAGACGGCCCCAGCATCCCTGCACCCTCTACACTCACCCCTGCGCTGGCACCTGCCTGGGCTGTTCCTCCTGCCAGATCACTGTTCCCCTCGTCTGCAGCAGCTCAGTTATCTCATCTAGGTCTCTGCTCAAAGCCCACCTCCCCAGAGGTGACCCCATCCATGTCACGAAACACCCACCCTCACTCCTCACCCCAGGCAGCAGCCCCGGCTCGGCCTTCTTTCTCCTCGGCACGTATCACCGATACCGCGTTACAGTCCTTGTCCGTGTCGCTCATTCATCCATAAACCCCACGAGAAAGGAAGTCTGCTGCACGCCTTGCTCTGACCCCGGCGCCAAAACAGTGTTGGGCATACAGTGGGCACTTAGCGACTGTCTGCTGGATGAGCAAATAAGCCACCCACTTCTGAGCCGACTTACTGCTCTACCATGAATATTTTATAGTGGCCAAAGGACTTGTCTCTAGAATTGCTTAATAATATGGTCTTTAAAACCAAGAAACAGGAAAGTTTTAAGAAAAAAGGCATCTGGAAATATCAGCTTGTTTGGAATACAAGCATCCACCTTTGTATTTCAGCTGTCTAATTAATGCAATCTTTAAAAAAAAAACAAAAAAACTCTTATTTCTATGTATAGCTCTTCACATCAGAGTCCTAAATGCTACCACCTGCAGGGGTCTGAGAGGCTAAATTTACTCAAAACTTGATTTTCAAATATATTTTGTAGCTTGATCATGACACTGAGCAGCTGTCAGCGTGTGAGCATTCCGCTGCAAGGGCTGTTGCTAAACTTAGCTGGAAAACCAGCTTGAGGGTCTCCAAACAGGGAGCGGAGGGAGGAATGCTTGTTGGTGGCGGCAGGAATTTCCCCTCCCGCCTACAATGAAAGCTGTCAGAAATGCCAACAAGTGTCCCACCAAATGCTCAGGCGGCACCAAGTCTCCATGGTGCCCTTGCGGGTAGCACCCCTCACTCAGAAGGGCAACCAGTGGCAGGACACGCCCTACAGGCCAAGTCGCTACTCAGTCTGTAAGTTCCCGCCATCACCCTTTCTGTGCACGCTCACTGAGCACTCCCGTGCCAGGCCGCACACGGGCGGGGGGACCACAGGCACAGCACGGCCCTGCCCTGCAGGGGCAGACAGTACCGTGGGGAAAGCCAACAATCACCAAGCAGGACAGGTGACAGAGCAGAGGTGGGACTCAGGTAGGAAGGGCCAGTGAACAGAGGTGCGATCCACACATGGGGATGGCCCCGTTCCTACGATATTCTCGGCAACTGCAGCAGGGCTCTGGGGACACAGCAGAGCAAAACAGAAAGAACCACCCACGCCCAGACTCGGTACACACAGTTTTCTCCTCCCCTCCCTCCCAGTCTCCACATCTCTCTCAAAACACTGACCTAGGGAGATTTAGATAGTTCAGAAAGATCACCTTTGGGATCATTTTGCAGGATAAGCTTCTAGACTGGAGTTTCTCAACACTGACATCTTAGATCGGACAAATGTTTGTTGGGGAAAGAGGTCCCTATGACACTGCATGGTAGGAGTTAGCAATATCCCTGCCTCCACGCGCTAAGTGCTAATAGCATGCCCTGTCACGACAGAACTGTCCCCAGACCGTCATTTGCTCCATGGAGGCAAAAATCACCCTCCATTGAGAGTCACTGTTGTAGAGAAAAGAGACTCTGTGGTCCCACTTGCAAATCCTAAGAGGAGGGATGATCACCAGCCACCTTAAGGAGGGAAGGCTCTGTGCCAAACCCGGGTCTCAGCCTGGCCTCCAAGGCCCTCTGCAACCGGCTCCTGCCGACTTCCCTCTTTCCCCACCCCACCCTCAGCACTGGAGCCTCCCCGCTCCGTGAGCTCACCACACACTTGCCCATCTCTGGCCTCTCCTCTCCTTCCAAACCCAACTCATCCACTGAGACCTAGTTCAACAGCCACCTCGACAGACCTAGCTTGTGAGAGGTGTCAGGACAGTCAGCCACAACAGCCTGCCATCGTGTCCAGCCTGGTCCTCCACGATGGGGACCGAGGCCAGGCCAGGCCCGGCCTTTGGGTGTCCACATAGAGCCCAGCAAGCCCAGGGATGGGGAGGAGCTGAGAGCTGACCAGGTCACAGATCTGGCCTGGGGAGCCTTCCTGAGCCGGGCAACAAAGGCTGAACACATGCCAACCAGAGGTAAAGGCAGGTGGAGCAGAGGCCATCGCGTGAGACAAGGCAAGAAGAGGGGAACGAGCATGGGTGGGCACGCGGTCGGCGCAATTAGAGCAGGAAGGCCTGGGAAGCAGCAGCGGAAAATAAGGAGCCGGCCGAGGCTGGAACTGAAACTGCCGGGCTTCGAAAGCCACACAGAGGAACTGGCACTTGCCACTGTGAGTCCCGAGTGGGGAGGCCCCAGGGCTGTGGCCAAGCTGCGTGGGAGACGGCAGCCCTGGCCATCCCTGCTGGGCGCACTGGCCTGACTGGGTGCCGCCACCAACACGTGTCAACGAGCACACAAATGTCATGTCTCCAGATCACGCTCTGTCCCTACCTCCCGACCACAATGATAATACAAAAACAGCTCTGTCATAGTCTCAGAGCCCAACTGACAGGTTTCACTCATTCTAGACCAATCAAAGAAAAGAATGGTCAGGTGCTCTTGGGTAAGCTACGCAACTTTATTTCTCAAGAAAATCTCTCTTCTGGGAAAATCCAAGAGAGACACAAAACAAGACCAAAAAAATAAAAATCAACTGTGTTTTCTAAATGTTACAGTGAGGACAGGAATAGATTTATGTTCCAAAAACCAAATGAATCAGGCTGTGAACTACTCAATATCCTGACCCATGAGGGTTCCTTTCCTTCAACTAAAAATAGATGCAATTTTCGGTGTCATGCAAGTCAGGGCAGCTCATGAGTAGATTAATCCTGCTAAATGCAAGGTCTGCCCGTGGCGCGGCTGCAGGGAAGGGGCGTGCGCGTACACCGCCTACGGGAGCTCAGACTGGGAGAACCTTTTTAGAGGGCAACTCGGTAATATTGATCAAATCTTTAATGTGTTCGTCCTTTGACTCGGCAATTCTTCTTCTGGGAATCTCCTTTACAGCAGCACTTCCCTAAGTGTGTGTGTTTCATCATTTATTCATGCATAGTTCTATATTATGAATATTCTATGTAAATGCTTACTGCACCACTGCTGAAAACAGTGAAAAATTCGGAAACTACCTACAGGTGCATCGGTAGAGGACTAGTTAAATGAAGTATGGCATATCCATAGAACAGAATTCCGTGCAGGAGCTGAAAAGAGTAAGGTAATCCTGCATGTAATAAAAAAAACATGATATCAAATTAAATAATCTGAGTACATGTCAGAGGGAAGGGTACGTACACAAATTTTTTAAGTGCAGCAAGACAGACCCAAACCGTTCGTGGAATTTCCGCTTCAAGGGATGGATGGGCTTCGGGCTGGGCACTAAGTTGCTCGGCGAATGAGGGATGGATGGATGAATGAATGAATGAGGACAGGGAAGTGTATTTCATTCATCTGTGTTCACAGAGTTCCAGAAACAGCCCTGGCTGGTTGCCCATTTCCTATCATCACCAAGGCGGCCAGAGGGGAGCACATCTGCTGGGAATCTCGGGACTCAGTTTCCACCCTGATGTTCATCGAGCGTGTGACTTCCTCGACGCCATCACCCACGGGACGATGGGGGGGGGGGGCTGTCCTGATTCAGACAGAGCCACTTTCCAGCTCCCAGAATGCACTGAGGGAGCGGTTTCACACGCACGGGAGACTCCAGCCCACAGAAAGCCGGACAAGTGTGACGAAGTGGGTCAGAGACTTGGACGCGGCAACTAGGACGGGGGTGTGTGGTGGGAAGGCTGGATGTGGAGAATCCCTGCCGGGTTCGGAACGCCAGAGGCAGACTAGGACTATGGGAATTTGGACAAATAACTCTGACTCTCTGAGTTAATTTCACGCGTCTAAACACAGAAATGACGTTACATGCCTTTCAGAATTACCGTATGATTTGAGTGAAGGAATATCCGTGCCTGACACAGGATGGCAGTTTGAAGACCCCTCTCCCACCGGACGGTGGCCCCAGGGGGGTGCTGCCTGCTCACGGGAAGCGCTCCGGAGACCAGGTGGACAAGACGTGCACTGCCGGCTAGGCTCTCGAGACCTGAACCGCAGCCAAAGCTTGCTCGGAATCTGCAAGTTTTTAGCCTACAGGAAATGGCTTGGCATATATAAGCCTGCAGCTTCTTCATCTGGTTATTTTTGACATTGCTCAGTATGAACTGAACCTCAATCCTGCCCCTAACACTGCCACCTTCTGCTTCCTCTGAGTAATTTCTGATTCACCTGTATTTCCCTCCTCATTTCTTGGTACCGAATTCAGTCTGAAGTTGCCGGGGTTCACGGCGCACACTGGACTCCCCACCACACCCCCCAGCCCCTCCCTGGTCCACGTGCAGCCCACTCCGCTCTGCAAGTCACCCAGCGCCCTGGCAGGAAAGACCCTGTGTGCGCAGAGATGGAAACACACTCTATACTTACTGGCTCACTTTATGGTACAGTTTAGCAATGCCCTGGTGGGTCCAATCCTTCCCGAGGGTAGGCAAAATGTGGCCGAGTGTATCTGATCTAAACAAAGATAAAAAAAGAAAATAAAAATCCCATTCAGGTTCATTGCACCATTCAAGCCTCGCAAAAAATGCAAACGAGCCCCATGACGTCCTTTCCAGATAGAAACTCAAGGCCCACGTGATCATGTGAGAGCGCTCGGGGAGGGCCGTGCTAATCCACCTCCTGTCTGATCACACGCCGAGGCCGTGGCTTGTGAAATCAAAGTGAAAAGGCCACTCGGAAGAGGCAGAGTGGAAGCACCCACCGGAGCAGCAGTCGGGGAGATGGTACCCAGGAAACAACTACATCCTGAATACAGCTCTCGAATGCAAGGAACTGAAACCGCAGGAGCGGCTCCAAGTGCACGAGCAGTTGAACCGCACGAGTCCCATGATGCTCCCACGGCCCCCATCAGCCGCACCTACCTGGTGATGGTTCCGTCGATATCAGAAATGATGACCTTATCGTCCCAGTTCCACAGATAGATGGTGCCTTCGCAGCGGCAGGTGCCTTGGTACTGTGTGGTGACGCTGAAAACCACGTCGTTGGGGCCGTTCTTCAACTTCAGGCTTTTCTGAAAAACATGAACCACTCGTCTGCTTGGGGGGAAGGTCCAGATTGAGGGGTGTTTGGCTTCTGTTCCATAAGAAGCAGGATTCAGCTTTAGAAAATGAACCGTGACCCTGGGCCATTGTACGATCTCTCTTTCCCCTTCCTTGTTCTAGCTCTTCCCGGGGCTGGATGGGCAACCCTGCATCTCGGTCCTCAGGCCCACCGTACTGCCTGCCGTCTGCCCACCTCCTACACGGGGCTCCCCTGCCAAGCGCAGTGCCAACTCCAGCCAGCACTTACGGATGACAATCATTGGACGGGGTTTAAACGAGAGGCCGTCAGACCCGGCAGAAGAACTCGCCATTTCAGAATAGGACGACTTACCACTCCATGACTAAACGGGAAGGGCCGTGATCTGGGGAGACAAATCTAAGCCAAGTGTGAAAATATGTTTCCCTAAATAACCATGTTGCAGTGATTATTAGACTGACGCAGATTGGAAAAAACAAAGTCTCAGGTATCAGTCATGCCTCAAATCCAGAAGAATATAGAGTCTAGGCCCAAGGAAACTGCACCAAGTTCTGAAAGCAAATTTACCTTTTGGCAGTTCTGGGCCTCTCTGCCAGGCCCCTCTGACGAGGGCCAGCTCGCTGCACAGACCGCAGGCTGCTGACCCCCGGGTCCCCCTGCGTCGCTAGCAGGAGTCCTGTGTCACACAGACTCCCAGGGTGCAGGGTCCCGCACCTGGCCTAGGTGGGTGTCTGGGCCTGTTCCTTACCTTTTCCCGTTAAACACCATCATAACTAAGTCAGGCTCCTCGCTGACTCTTAGAATACATGCAAAAGACTTTATTCACAATAAAAGCAAGGATATTTGCTCACTGACTGGTCATGGAAACCGTGGAAATTAGTTCAACGGGAAGGAAGGGGCTTTTGATTCAAACTGGTCTTACACACACACACAAGGACACTATAACCAGATGCTGCAATGCCCCTTGCTACCTGAAATTCTCTAAATTCGATCAAAACTGCTTGATTTCCACCAACTAAAAGAGATGCATTTGAGTTAACAAACACTCCTCTTAAAGTGAAATCCCCCTTGAGAGATTTTAGAGTCTATCGCTCAGGATCAATGAGCTCAGCCGGGCTGCCTCCTCCCCACACTTGAGAACGAGAGCCCCAAGGGCTGGATAAGAAAAGGGGGAAGACAGAAGATGATACTGCGGTGCGTGCCAGGCAGGGTGCTGGAGTCAGCTAGAAACACGGGGCAGGCTGCGGGGTAGCGGGCAGGCCGGGACGAAAGCGCCGGGAACACCCAGGCCACGACGCGCACCCCCGCGGCCCCGCAGGACCCCCGAATGCCGAGGACTGACAAGCACAGCCACGTAAGAACGCGAGGCTCACCAGCTGCTCCGAAGTGAGCCGCAGAGTCTTTTTGTAGCTGACGTTAGACAAAAGAGGGAGGTGGCTTGCGCTGGACGGCTTGGCAGCTGCGTGCTCCTCATCGCTGGAGGATGACTCATGCTTTATTCTGGAACACAGTGATGTCACCACCAATTAGAAAACGCATCTGCGTGGCCATTAAAAATGCATTAGCCCTGAATCAATGACTAAGTCAATCAGGTCTCTCCTGAGCACTGTCTCCTGGGTGGTCATTTACCATATGGCATTAGATTTATCAATGAACTCTAGCTACAACCCCCTCCATACATCTCGCGCCTTATTCATGCGGGGCTGCCTCTCCTCATTCACTCGCCCAGTTACCAGCCGCCATCGCTCTGTTTTAAGCCCGTAGGTTCCTATTCATGACAATTAGGGTTAAACTCCCTCCTGGCCTAGGAAGACGCTAACGTTCTCTTCTCTGCCCATCTGAGACTGCAGGCCACGCCCATCGGCCAGGTCCCTGCACACACATCTCCAGATGCACAACTCCCAGCAACGAGGGCACCTGGAGGACCGAGACAGGTACGAGTGAAAACAAGGAAGACTCACCAATTCTCCGCTCCGGAATCCCTACTAAGGTTATCACACGAGCAACGGAAACACCTTATCTGCCTGTGCAGAATCCACAGGCCAATGCCCCTAACTCTTCTAGATTTTTCTGTCTGGTGTGGGGCTGGGAAGTACAGGGTGGGAACCAGGCCCCTTTTCTTTAAATGGCTCATGGAAAGCATCTCAGTAATTAGCAGCTCCCTGGAGGAAAATCTTACTGTGACATAGTCCCCACCCTGGTAGTATTAGCTCTGCTCTCCGCAATCATCGCCTTTGCAAATGCCTTAATACTCCAGGAAGTGCTTAATACCTGTCTCAGACTGAGCGGAAAGGCCAAGTGGCCCCAAAGCAGGTGCGCCCCAAGCCCTCAGGCACTTCGCCTTCCTGCGAAGCCTGAGGCTCAGCACATCCCCGCTCACCAAGATTAGCACATGACAGAGCTCCATCTCATCTTTTTTTAAACTGTCTTTTCAAAACTGCTTATTGCTACAGCCTCTGGTAACCACAATCCTATTCTCTGCCTCCATCAGATCAACTTCTTTAGCTCTCAGGTTAAGAGTGAGAACGTGCGGCATTTGTCTTGCTGTGCCTGGCTTGTTTCACTTAACACAATGGCCTCCAGTTCCATCCATGTTGCTACAAATGACAGGATTTCATTTGTTTTTATGGCTGAATAATATTCCATTGTGTATACGTGCCACGTTTTCTTTATTCATTCATCCACTGATGGACACTTAGGTCGGTTACACATCTTGGCTACTGTGAATAGTGCCACGAGAAACATGGGAGCACAGGCATCCCATTCATATACTGATTTCCTTTCCTTTGGATAAATACCCAGCAGTGGGATTGCTGGACTGTATGGTAGTTCTATATTTAGCTTTTTGAGAAATCGCCATACTGATTTCCACTGTGGCTGTATTATTCCCACCAACAGTGTATAAGAGTTCTCTTTCCTCCTCATCCTTGCCAGCATTTGTTATTCTTTGTCTTTTTGACAGTAGCCATTCTAACCGGGGTGAGACGATAATCTCACTGTAGTTTCGATTTGCATTTCCCTGATGATTAGTGATGTTCAGCAAAAGAAACTATAGCAAACTAAAAAGCTTCTGCACAGCAAAGGAAACAATCGACAGAGTGAACAGACAACCTGTTGAATGGGAGAAAATATCTGCAAAGTATTCACCCGACAAGGGACTCATATCCAGAATGCACAAGGAACTCAAACAACTGAACAGCAGAAAAACAAGCAATCCCATTAAAAAGTAGGCAAAGGATCCGAAAAGACGTTCCTCCAGGGAAGCCACACCAATGTGCGTCTCATCTCAGTGAGCTGTCACCTCTCAGTGCTGATGTCCTCTCCTCCTCCCGCCTCCTGCCGTCCCCGCTTCCCTCCCCTAAGATCTCCTGTGCAACCTGCTGCCTTCCGACCCCACACGTGTTCATTCCAGAAGTGATCCCTATAACGCACTACTACCCAGTACTGGGGAGGACACTGTCACATGCACCCCCCATATTTGTGTCATTTCTACTACATCTTATGTGGAGACCTGGCCCCTTCCAGTCCGGAAAGGTCAGCCCTTCCCTAAGCACCTGCTCCCTGGGCCCCAGGAGAAGGCCAGGAGAGCTCCGGGCTAGTGGCCTGGGGCTCATTCAACCAACACTGCTGCACGGGTGCCAGGTGCTGATGACACAACCTGGTCTCTACCCTCACAGGGCTTTGGTCTAAACCATCACAACACAGCAACCTGGGCTGGAGACACAGATTTGGGGACACTGGGACACAGCCCTGGTGAACAAGCCACGGGAACAGGAGACTGTGTCAAAGGACAAGGGCAGAGCACAGGCTAGAGTTCGGGTCGGTGGCAGGGCTAAGCTATGCACAGATGGAACAAAAGCACGATGTGAGGGGCTCATTCTACCTACAGTGGAGATGGCACAGCAGGCAGAACCTGAAAAATCCAGGTTTCAGGCCCGTAGTGACTTTACACTGTATTACCTTGGACAAATCACTTCTCTGTCTTTCAGCCCTGGTTTCCTCCTCAGAAAATGCAAAGGAACAAATTGCTTCCCGCCCACCAGAAACTCCAGGTTGCAGGCAGGTAACCACCTGGAAAGACCTGGACTGGGGGACATGAATCCCAGGAAAGGGCCTCAAACCAGGTAATTCCTCTCTCGGCCTCTGGCAGCTCATCTATAAAATGATGACACGTTCCAACAGACGTCCCTTCTGGTTCCAACATCTGCAGATTCCATGAACAACGCTGGTTCTTCTGAACCAATGACACAGAGGTTTTCAGACGGAGCAGACGTGGTCCTGGAGCCGCCCGAGCCGGGGTCGGGGTGGGGAGTGGGGCAGGGGGGAGATCTCCTTGTCGGGCAGAAGGAGAATGAGGGTACGGGCCCCCATTGCACAGGAAAATGTTTACGTTCCAACCAAACAGTTTGGAGCGAAATGAGAACCAAATGTGAACCAAAGCTCTTGGTGACAACAGATTGATGTGTACCTCTGCCGGCAGGATAAGGACGCAAGGCAGAATAGCTGTTATTTCCATCTGCTGCTTTAAGGAAAAAAAAAAAAAAAAACTAAATTCGTGCAGCATGCCACGTTTGAAGGAACACAGAAAGGAAAACACAGATACCAAGGCTAAAATGGGAGTTGTGCAGTTGGCTGTCGGTCGCCTCGCTTAGGGCAAGTAAATGGTCATCTGCGGCTGCCACCTCCCAGATCTTGCCACCCTGCGTGGAACAAAATGCCTCCCATTCTCAGGCCCCGCCTCCCCCCACCATGGCTCATTACATGCGCTTGCTTTACAGTGTCTGCAAGAAGCAGCAAAACAAAGGGCTCGTGTCATTTGAAAATCTGCGTTCAGACGAGTAGCTGTGAACAACACTGAAGTCGGCACTTGTCACAGTGTGCGTTTTTCAAAGGGTATTTTAATTATTTGTATGGTGACAAGCTGTTTGCTCAATTATGGGACTTCGGGGACTGTGCTGTCAATCAAGTCTGTCAATTAGGAAAAACATTCTGACACCTCTTTTTCAAGTCAACTGCATGACTCTAATAAAGAGACTAAAAGTCTGAGATGCCAGCGTAAATTAAAAGATTTACATTTCTCAAGAGAACTTTATTATATTAATTCTTTTCAAAAATCTCGATTCTTTTTCACAAGGAATGGTGCCTTTTCACAATTCTTAATTTTTCAGGTTTGATAAGGAAGCGTGGTATGACTGATTCAGAGCGGCCAATGGTCCAGCTGTTTCTATTTAACTGGGAAGAGAATTTTCTGTCAATATTGGAGTATGACTGTATCAGACAGCAGCAAGAAGGTCCATCACGCTTCAAGTAAGCAGCAGGGCCTGATGTTCCAGCTCAGGAAGAGCTCACAGAAGTTCTCCCTCCACTCTTCCCGGCCTTCCCTGCTACAGCTCAGAGGGATAAAAATAAAGTCATGGGACACCAGTGCCGGCACCAGGCCTCTACGTGCGACCCTTCTCCCCGTGTTGTTGTCCCCCCACCCCTTGTGAACCTGGCTCTCTGGCCCATCTCCCCTGGGTCAAAGACTGGCATATGGCAGGATGGATTTGGCAGACACCCTGCGGTTAGCCCATGGAACATATTTTAAAATTTCTAAAACTGCATGGCTTAGGACTAAACGTGTCCTCCAGGTGGCTACCTTGACAGGCCACCCTCCTGACTGTTCCCCTCCAGCCACCTGCAGGCACTGATCTCCAGCATGGCCAGGTGGGTCTTCGCATTCTGAATCACCTTGCTCAGGAAGCTGCTCTGAGGATTAAACAAGATGGAGTCTATGGTACTGGTGTTATTCTCACCCCCATTTCACAGATGGAGACACGGACGGCTGGATTGATTTGCCAAAGATCACACAGAGGGCTGTCTGACAGAGTCCCTGCTCTTAAGTCCTGCACTGTGCTACCTCCTGTGTTTAGAAATTATTGCTAACACAGGGAAGGTTCTGAAAATGCATTCAGGAAATCAGGGTGTTTCCAGTGCAGGTTAAATTGGTTGAAATTGCTCAGGGCACAGGGTTTTGCGTCTTTGCTCTCGTGCCCTGCCCTGGGCCGAACATCCCCTGCACGGCCTCCGGGAGCAGCCCTCGTGGCCTGTCATTCGCCTCGTGCTGGGGCTTTGCTCAGATGTGTCAGGCGGTTTGCCTGAGGCCGAATGATGACCAAGTGGCAGAGCAGGGATTCCAAACCAGGCCTGCCTGACTCCAGAGTCTGCTGTTTCCGCTACAGCTCGCTGCCTCCCGCCAATGGGAGCAAAGAGCCGCTCATTTAGAAACCACCGGCTTCTGTGCTGGCTGCTTTGTACATCCCTTCAAAGGACGGCACGTTCCGGGCCCGTGCCCCACTCGGAACACACCTGCCTCCTCCCCTCCACGCTCACTCGCAGCCAAACTCAAAATTCCCTGCTGGGAAAGTAGCCAAGTCACCGTGCCTGAGCGCCCACCCCTGGAGAATGAAGCGAGGAACCCAACGGGATCACAGCGACTGCAGCACCGGTGCCTTCCCGCCCCGGTGCGGCTGTGAGCACAGGAGAGCACACGGCAGCCCCGGGAAGCGATCGGCACCGCCTGCATCGTCGCCAAGGACAACAGCAAGGTTCTCTTCTAGAACCTCCCAGCTGGGAACGACCTAGTCCACTTAGAGTCACATTCAAAAACGATCATAGCAAGTCCTGCACACTCGTCCCCAGAGAACGACAGAGAAATCAGACTGTTTCTTGCTTGTCACCTACGTGTCCATTTCCAACAAAGAATTCTAGAAACAAAATAATTTAGGACGCAGAGCCATGGCCAGGAGTCGGAGGTCTGGAAGTCTACCCCTGTCCCGCCTATAAATCAACAACAGATGAGGAACATCTCAGCAGTTCGGCAATAGTTCAGCAACATTTATGAGACGCCTACTGTGTGTTGGGCACTGGCTCAGCCTCCAAGGTACAAAAATGACTAAGATGTGGGTCTGGCCCTCAATGAATCGTTAAGTAAGAAATGCAATCCTGGGTTTCTTAAGCATAGGAACACTGAAAAAGTGAGGTTACCTGTGAAAGATGTTATCGGCACACAAATTGTTCAGTGCCGACGTGTAGCGTAATAATTAGTGGGGAATGGTACTGTCCTCAGAGCAGAGTCATGCGCTAATCCCGTACAAAGAGATTAACCTGAAGACAAATACTGACCAGTATTATCAAATCTAACCTCTCCTGTGCCAAGTTCCATGAATCCATATCAGCATTTAGAAAAGTACCAACCTAAGCCCTGCCAAGTATTTAAACTGTAGAGAAAGGCAAGTTTCTTGAGAATGAAACTTATTTTCACATTATTGTTAATGCTGTTGTTTATTATTATGATCTTCATCCTCATCGTCCTCCTCTGTGCATGGAGGGCTGGCAGAGGCCAGGCCCGGGCACCTGCTCTAGTTACAGCACCTTATTAAGGCTCACATTTACCTTGCACATTAGCTACTGAAGGGAGCGACTCCCTGCATTCTGCTGATGGGAAAACCAAGCTAAATAAATTGCTCCAGGTCACTGAGTGAACCCCAGGGCCAGAGCTGGAACCCTGCCAGCATCCAACCGGCAGGTGCCACGACCCTGGACGCGGAGAGGGGCTGCAGCACCCCAAGAAGACTCCTGCTGTACCTGGTGGCCATGCTCAGCTGGGACGGCTGTTCTCCAGTGCTGAGGCCCTTGCCCGCCAAGCACTGGTCCGGCTTGCTTTCCTGGAGAGGGAGAAAAGAAGAGAGTCGTGGACGCACCACAGAGAAGGGAATGCACCACAGCTCGCGTGCGCCCGTGGGCTCCCCTAAGGCCCAGGCCAGGCACCTCGAAGATGGACCCAGGCGCCCCGAAGGTGGACCCCGAAGGTGGACCCAGGCGCCCCGAAGGTGGACCCCGAAGGTGGACCCGGTGACACGCAACCCAAGAGGGCCTGGGAGGCCCTGGGTGTGTCTGTCTCATCAGGTCCTGGTTATTCCATCACTCAGAAACACACAATTAAGCCAGGAAATACATCTGACAGCAACGAGTCTGTGATCCACAAGTGTTGGTGGCACCAAACCAAACGTCATCACCACGGCAACGTATGCAAATGCTCTATCAAGGGCTGCCTGGACTCCTGAGGGCTTTCAAAATATTTTCCAGTAATTGCTGATAGAAACCCTGGAAAATATTTTCACACCATATTTTTTTTGCTTGGGGAAAATGTGGACGCATTTTTCTCTTTTTCAATACCACACACTCTTAATAGAAGATGCACCTTTGACGTACTGAAGAGAGTCTTACATTTCTAAGAGAACACCTGGGCCCGGTCCTGCTTCCCTCGCTTACAAACTTCAGGAGAGTCATTTATGTGTTTGGAATTTCACTTCCTCATCTGTGAAACAGGGGGGATGTTCTCCACCTCCTGACGCCGCTATGGGGTCTAAAGGCGACACTGTGTCCAGAACACAGAGCCCGGCACACGGCAGGCCGGGGGAGGAGACAGGCACTGACCCCACAGACTCCAGGAGGATACAAGAGGACAGACAAGGGCACAGTGTAGACAACAAAAACTCTTATCTGTGGTCACCTGGTCATTTCCTTAATAAAGAAAATGAACAACATACACGACATAACAGGGTGACTGTCTCAACGTATGCGTAGTACAAACTGGCTTCAAACAATCAGTGTTTTCATAAGCACATAAGTATTTGATATAACACCCAGTTATTTTTAATCTACTTATTGAGTCACATGACTTAGCCACCACTGCTAGCAAATTCTAGTTTGGCTAGTTCAAAAATGTGCATCTATCTGAAATAAATATGTTTTAGATTTTTTGAGAAATATGTAACTTCATAAATGTTCCTTACTTTATACTGGCATTCCCTTTAATTCGAACTGATGAGAATTTGGATACTCTACAAGCAAGTCTTTGAAGTATATTTCTACCTTAAATTCTACAACATTCTGCTCTTTATTAAGAAAACTAAAAAGATCCTTTATACTTTAAGCCACCTAAAGGAGAGCATATATATTTGCTTTAACTTATTTATACCCCTTAAAGATCAATAAAACAGATCAATAAAACTCAGATATGCTAACAGAAAATATCAAAGAACAATTACACCTTGATTAAAATCTTCCAGCAAACTTTTCCCCCTAACTGGGGTTTCTTTTACTATTAAAATAACCAACTTGACTTTTTTCCTTGTGGTTTCTTCATACTATATTCCAAAAGTAATCACTGTTCCCTCAACAAATATTTGCCAAACTCCTACTCTGGGTCCGATATGGGCACCAGGAACATCGAAAGAATCCAAGCCATATATGGCCTCTGCCTTCGCAGAGTTTAGGGTCTGGAGGGGAAGAGCGCTCTTAATCAAACAGTCACACTAATAAGTATATAATCATAAACTCTGACGAAATTTATGAAGGAAAAGTTCACAGGCAGAGAACAGCAGACCAGGCTAACCTGTGGTGAAAGGGCTGAGCTGCTAGTTAACTAAGTGAAGGCAGGAAGAGGAGTCCTAAGAACACTAGGCAAAGAAATAACCTGTGCAAAGGGCCTGGGGTAGAATGTACTTTCAGCCAGCCAAGCAAAAGCACAGAGGGCAGGGGGAGGGTGGCAAAGATGAGGTTAAAGAGGCAGGCAGGGGCGAGAGCACACGAGTGCTGTAGACCATGGTAAGGACACTCGCTGGTCTTTGCTGAAGAGCTGGCACCGGAAGAGATCAATCCAACGACAGTGCAGCGAATGCACGAGAGAAGGCAAGGACGGGCACAAACAGACCACATGGAGGCAACTCTGGGAGAGATGACTGTAGCTTAGTTGTCGAGTGGAGCTGGAAAGAAATGGATACATGTGAGAAATATTAAGGTGGGAACCAGACAGGACTCGGAGTGAGGAGGAAGGAAGTATGTACGCTATGGATGGACAGGGATGCCACTTTCTGACTACGGGTCCAACGACGGAAGAGCTCTCAAGAACACCGTGAGTCCAGTTTTAGAAACGAGGAGTTTGAAATGCTTGAAGCAGCCACATGGAGATGTCTGCTTAGTTGGCTATTTGATAAATGGGTGTGGAGCAGAAAGGAACGTGTGGTTTGGAAATGAAAACAGACTCGTCCACATGGGCCAAAGGGAAGAGCAAGGAGTAAAAGCAGAAGAGAAGCCGACCCTTGAGGACGCCCTGACGGGGCTAAGCCAGGGGGCAGCCAGCGGGGAGCAAGGAGGAGGAGAGCCGGGCAGACGCAGTGGCCCCACGGCAAGCGAAGACAGGTGGAGAGGTCGGCAGAGATCTGAAAGACACTCCGGGCACTTGAAGAGCTGGAAGCCACAGCCACGCACACTGAGACGCGCCGTTTCTGTGAAACGATGGTGGGGATTAGTCTGCCGCTCTAAGGACACCCGTTAGAACTGTCCTCACAAGCAGAAGGAAGATAGTCCATTTTTAAATGACCAGGTTGAATCCCACCTTTTTACAGATGAAGAAATGCTACGGAGCGGGCTGACTTGACTGACAGGGAGCAGAGCCCGGAGGTACATGCACCCCACTCTGCACGCGCCTCTCCTTTCCTCTCCGCCCACCCCACGTCCCACGAGGGCACGGAAAATCACACTTACTTCTCGGATATAAATGCATGAAAATTAACTTCACTACATGGTACCAAACCTGCTGAGCTGAGCGCAGGCTTCTGTTTCCTGTGCTTACCTCTTTGATCGTGGTGTTTCTTCCCCTCCACGAAAACCACCATCTTCCTCCCTTTTTGGGCATCTTATCCCTCATGATAGATTCCACAGTGGCCTGTTTTAAATGGATGGTAACATAAATAATGGAACCAAAAAAAGATCAACTTAGCACATTCAAACCAAAAGAAACATACATGCAAATTAAAGTAAGATTAACAAAAAAAAAAAAATCAGAGAAAACAGAACATACTATTTGTGGATTAAAAATTTTAGAGAAGCAAAACCTAATGGCATCCAAAATTACATTAAGGTAACTTAAACATGAAGACTTGAGAAGGTGTTAAAGGAATAAACAAACAACAAATAAAATACAACACAAAGACAACAACAAAAAAAGAAAGCATTAAAAATCATTAGTGATTAGTAAGACCAAAAGTTTCCAAATTAAAGTGGCTTACTGGTTAAGATATACTGTTATCCTCAGTATGATGATTATAAAATAAAATATGAAATGATTAATATGAGGCATAGGATACAACAGTTTTCAACAAAAGGTAAAATACACAGAAATTTTTAGTAAGTGTAAATTCCAAATTTTGACATTAATAGATGCATTTCACTTAAAATCTCAAGTATTAAAAAGAAAATTCATGCTTTTATCCTAGACAAACGAAAGTTTGATGGGGGAGATTAAATATGCATTAATTTACTAAGTATTTCCAAAGAACAAAATGTCTACCTTGAGGCTAATTCTAGGACCAAAGTAAATGTCACCTGATGTCCCTTCATCGGTTTACAGAACTTTCAAGTAGCTGACACCCCAGCTACTAATGAAAGAAAGAGTTAAGTCCTTTAACTTGACAGGGTACAGGTAAGTGGATAGATAAATAATTCACTATTTAGCTTAAAAGACCCCTCTCTGACACAAAAGAACCTGAGTACACTAAAATGCAAACCACTCATGCCCGTTCATGAATAGGACAATTCACAAAGATGTCAATTACCCCATTTCCCCTAAATCCACTCATAAATGCAACAAAACCCTGATTTAAAACAGAGAGAGAGAAGGAAGAAGAAGGAAAAAAACTAAGAGATTATTTTCAGACCTGGACAAACTCTTTCTAAAGTTCATTTGAATAACAAACAAACAAAAATAGTCAAGAAAATTCTCAGGCAGAATAGTAATAAGTCCACACAAGCTCTGCCAGATATTAAAATAGAAGTAAAAGCTACAGTAACTAAAAGAATGCAGTCCTGGTACCCATGAGTAAACGTGTCACAAGAACAGAAGACAAAAGTCCAGAAATAAATCTAAATTCACAGAGAAATTTAACAGAGGGTAAAGTTGTAATTGCCCACCAGTGGGAAAAGGGTTCTTTAATAAATAGTGTTGGGATAATTAAGCAGCGAAGCCGATCCTGTTAGTTGTCCACCCACCCCCCATCTTTCTTGCCGACAGATCCCAACTCTGCTGGAGAATCAGGCTGCAGTACGTTCGGGGAAGACAGGTGCAACTCCAGAGGGTGAACCTCGATTGGTCTGAGCCATTCACAGTCACTGTTGTTTTGCCAACAGTGAGTTTAGAGGTGATCGCGTGACCAACTTTCCGCCAACGACATACGTTGAGAATGTATACGTTGAGAAATCTGCCCCCACCCTTCCTGCGCTGGACATGGCTGTATGAGGAAGTGATTGGCAGGCACCTTGTGACCATAAAGAGAAAGCCATGAAATGCACAGAGAAGCTAACCGAAATTAATCACCAACCTCTACGGTTACTGTCAGGTGAGATCATACACCCCGTATTATTTAAGCCGCTTTTCGTCATTCTGTTTCCTAAAACCGAAAACGTCCTAACAAACTCAATAACTAGCTGGGAAAAAATGCTCTGGTTCCTGACACTTCCCTTATTACTCTCAAAATCTAGATAGACCAAAGGTTTAAAATGAAAGAAAGCACGAGAAGAAAATGCAGGACTTATTTTCATGAGTTTTGAAAACAGAGAAGCAGGGCCACCCCTAAGTGTGACACAAAACCCAACAGTCATAAAAGATAAGACTGACTAATTCTACATATAAAAATAATTTCTTTATGAGAGAAATGCCATAGAGTGAAAAATTACTGACTAAACCTATAAAAAGATTTGGCATGCATATCACAAAAACTATTTCTTCTAAGTTTCACAGCCATGTGTATTTCTTTTTCTGTGACTAAAACCTTTAACTATATTGCTATTGCATTGGTCTTTTTTTTTTTTT
>VBSM01002608.1:167249499-167287084 GCA_008086735.1 Cheirogaleus medius
TTGAGACCAGCCTGAGCAAGAGCGAGACCCTGTCTCTACTAAAAATAAAAAAATCAACTGCACATGGTGGTGGGTCCCTGTAATCCCAGCCACTTGGGAAACTGAGGCAGGAAGATCACTTGAGCCTAGGAGTTAGACATTGCAGTGAGCTATGATGGCACCACTGCACTCTAGCCGGGGTCACGGAGCGAGACTGTCTCCAACAAAAAAGAATCTTAGACATTAGAACTGTCTGAGTGACTACAACATCCTAAGCAGTATAAAACACTTGCTAAGTGTATGAAGGAAACTAACAAGCCTAAGACACAGTCTCTGCAGCAAAAAGAATATATGATCTGGTAGGAAGATGCAACATTAAAACAATTAATAATTTAATAATTCCTGGCCGGTGTCCAGTGAACTGGGAGAAGATGATACACTGTGGGGCTGGCAGGTTGCCCACCTGCCCTCCTCACTCTTCCCTGCAGCCGCTCACCTACTCTCCCCTGCAGCCGACACTGCCCAGGTGCTATTGTGGCTCCTGCCTCAGAGGATCAGGCACAGGGCTGGCGTCTTGGCTGAGCAGTGCCCGAGGCAGGCGCTGGCACCTGGTGTGCACTGCCGCGCCTCCCTGCACCCAGCCCCAGTGCCTGCTCCAACCCTTCAACAGCGATGCTCTCCCCTTCATCCTCACTGGGCTCTGACACCCTGGCACCCATCCGCTCTGTCCCCACCTGTGTCCCTAGCACGGCAGGTGCTGGGAAAGAGATCCTTGGTCTGAGCTGCCATGATTGGGGGATTTTGCCTTGATACGGAGGAGGGGGAAGGATGTTCAAGGTGCGAGAGAGACAGATCTCAAACTCCTAACATGTCTGCTCGTGAACTTCAAAAGAGTATGATGTAATTGACTCTGTGGTTTCTAAAATAAAAGTTAAATTCCAACCACCCAGCCTAACCTACCCATCATGCCTAGTGTCCCCTTTTCTTCCTCGTGTTAAAGCTCACCTTTGGCAGAGGTTTCTGGAAGGCCTGCAGTGCCAGGAGCAGAGGTGCTGCCGTTGTCCAGTTATAATATCTAACACGAAACAATGAAACAGATGTCAAAAGACCAAATCTCGGACCAAAAACCTTTGTAGTATCATGCAAAACAGCCATGGAAAGCTCTGGAGCCCCAGCAAGGCCCTTAAAGAGCGCGATACTGTGGCTACATCCCCCACCCACCTCCACCTAAGCCCGGTGGCCGCAGTGAGGGGCCCGGCAGCAGTCGTGCCAGTAGCACGGACAGCTGGACGTGCCGGGGGACTCCGGCCGCTAGCTTTGCAGCACCCCAAACTCCACTGTGTGGTCGCGGCTCCAAACCACAACGTGCTTGTGGCATGTCCCGCCACATTTCAAGGCAACCAAGTTAAAACATAAAGCATCCACAACTTCCACTTAGGAAGAAAAGTGTGTTAACAGTCTGCAAAGACACCACATCTCTTGACCTCAGGTAATAAAGTTTTTAAAAGGAGTGGAAACGTAGGTTACGCTGTTATAGCCATGTGCCGTGCAGGGTCTGAGTCTCACACACCAAGCACTGCGACCTCACACGTTCAATTATCAGATCTAGTGCAGAGGACTATTCAAACCCCACAAGACTGATAGTTACCCAGACTATCAGCTGTGCTGCCCATTCTACTAGCATAGGATTCTGCCAGTAGTGAGGACAAAATAATGAAGTTTAGCAAAGATTTTATGTTATGCATTTCTGAAGCCTAATGTCTAGGTCTCTATATTTAAAAAAAATGAAACCGAAACTGTACCATGCTATTGCCAAATTGACGTTCAAGACATACTCACTTATTCCCAATCTTCACCACGAGATTGGGGTCGTCAATAATAGCAGGGTTGTCCACAAACTGCTGATAGGACACGGCCTGTTCCAAAAACGCATCTGCAACAGCAATCGTAGGGGATAAGGGAAAAAGAAAAACTCAGCTCACAATTAGGCCGATTTTTCCTTTCTTTTTTTTCTTTTTTTTCATTTATTTTATTTTTTTATTTCAATAGATATAGGGGGTATGAGCGGTTTTTGTTACACGGGTGTATTATATAGACCTATTTTTCATTCAGTCATGCGCAAGTGTTTTCTGAGAGTTTGTGCATTCCAGCTGTGTGGACAATCCTACGAAATGTACGAAATGCATTTGTACAGGGAGCCTCACTTTGCTTGGGGGGCGGCGTCTGTGCAGAAATGAAGGGAGGCTGCGGCCCCGGGGAGGGGTGCACCCTCAGTGAGGGCGGGCACTGGGGGCAGGGTGTGGAAAACACAGCGCACGCCCCTCTGTGGAGG
Source organism: Cheirogaleus medius (assembly GCA_008086735.1). Lineage (NCBI taxonomy): Eukaryota > Metazoa > Chordata > Mammalia > Primates > Cheirogaleidae > Cheirogaleus > Cheirogaleus medius. The sequence goes on from VBSM01002608.1 coordinate 167,251,811, forward strand.
CAGAGCAATGGTTATGGGGCTCAGAAGCCAGCTACCTCGGGTTAAGTCACAGTTATCGATGTGACCTTGGGCAAGTGCTTTATCTCCCCAAGCCTCGGCCCCTCCTCTGTAGCACGGGGACAATAACCTCATCCACCTCCCAGGGTGGCTGTGAGGACTGACCAGGTCGTGAAATGAAATGAACGGAGTCAGCCAGACCCAGTGAGAGCCCTGTTCCCGCCCGCCACGGAGGGAGGGTCCGGCTGGTGCAGGCGCCAGAATACCGAGGCCCCAGCCTTGTGTGAGAAGAACGTCACAAAGCCCTGAAGGGACTGCAGGACAGAGACAGGAGTGTAGCGTGGCAACCCTGGGTGGGAAGGGGACATGGAGGAGCCCCTGACAGGCAGAGGGGAGAAGCACACGGCCTCAGCCCTGTTCCTTGCTGGACACACAGACCATAGGGGGACAGAAAAGAGAAAGTGGTGGGAGAGGGTGGAGAAGGTGGGACCGGGCAACTAGGTCCGTCCCCGAGTTCAGCAGCTGATGCATCAGCTGGGGGTCTTGGGCACACCTCACCACGGAACTGTCCTGAGACACTGGAAAAGCTCTGAATGAATCACCTGCGCCCACCCTGACAGCAGCCTTCAAATCCGGGGGAGCCTTCCCGGACTTTCTCAGACAAACTCAGCCCTCGCCCCCTCCTCCCAGACCCGGAGCATCCCCCCCCACACCTCCACACGCTCTGCTTTAACAAGACTGACATTCCCGCTAGACCACGGGCTCCTGGAGGTCATGTCCGCAGTGCTGGCCTGGGGCACAGAGACACACAGGGTGTTCTGCGAACACGCCTGGCGAACGGCCACGTGCAGCCCACAGAACCCTGAGCTCGCTCGGCTAAGCGCAAGCCAGAAACATCTGGGCCCTGAGCACAAGGAGTCCTCTGTGCTACCAGGAACCACACCCAGGGAAAAGCCACCAATGACGGGACCTCATCTCAGAGCCGGGGGCCCTGCAACTTCCGACCAGCGGCCACCAGGGGGCGCGCGCGAGCGCGGTACCTTTTGTGATCTCCCGGTTGTCGCTGAGGCCCCCGCACAGCGAGATGGCGATGGACGGCAGGTCCCTCAGGCCGTCGGACGTGCTCTCCACGCCGCTGTCGACGCCCGAGCTGCCCACCGACTGCGGGGACTGGTTGGCCGACCGGGCCCCATTGTCGCTGACGTGTTTTGTGAGCCCGGGGGGGTCTCCGCTGCCAAGAAGGAAAGAGAAGATGCTCCTACATCCATGCCAGACGGTGGCTGCCCGGCAGAGCGGCAGGAGTTTTCATCTCAGGGCAGGTTTGTCATGAAGGCACCCAGACAAAGAAAGAGAAGTGCACGGAATTACCTTAGGAGAGGAGACCATTATGCTTTGGCCCCTTCCATCTCCTTGTCTCCCATCCCAGCACCTCCCCTAAATAAACTCAAGAGGAAGCAACTGTCCCCCAGGCCTCGCCCCCTGCCACTGCCCCCTACGGTGCTGGCCCCGGTCACATCACAGGGGAACCCAGCGTGGGGACCCACAGGAGACTCTCCTGGGGTGGGGGAGGGCTGCGCAGCCGCCACTCATGTGGGCTGTTGGGCCACTGAGGCTCCTGCCTGCGTCCCTGCCTGGAAGGGGGAGCGTGGCCACCTGCCTGCACACACGGCTACGGAGACAGCCCGGAGTGCCTGGCTGCTTTGCACAGCAGAACGGGAGCCTCCCGCTGCCTTTTTCTCACATACTCTCTAGTCAAACACAGGTGAAAACTGGGCTCACGCAAATTAACATGCAGATTATAGAAAATGATATGAGGAATTATAAGAAATTTTACTTTTTGGGAAAATACAGGGCTGCCACTTCAGGATCCATATCCGTGAGGTCGTCCAAGTAGACGCCATCGGCACCAAGATGCCTGCTTCGTTTATCTGAAAACGTAAATGGCTCGAGTCAGAAAACCACTCTTCCGGAAATGACCCCATGGGCTTGTGTCTATAGAAACGGCATTTAAGCACAATGTGCACATCTGCTCCCAAGCGCCCAAACTGGCCCCAGAAGCACCAGTGAGAAGTGGGCGACGCGGCGCACCACGTGGCCAGATCAAGGGCTGCGTAGCTTTACTGAGCCTCAGTTCCTTGTCTGTAAAGTGACTAAAGTGTCCTAAGCACTCAAAATACTGACACTATTACCATTATTATTAGCAGTAAACGATAAAAGCTTTCACTAAGCACCTCCCCATCGATACTCCAAGGCACAACATCGTCAACTGTGCGCTGTCAGACACTGCACACACCACGATTTCAAACTTCCTCTTTACTTTGGGCAGAGAATGATGTAATTGGTTTGCACAGCTCCAGAAAACTGCACAATGCTGCCCGGCTAAGAGATTAGCACTGACGCCATCTCTACTGACTGCAGCCAGGCATGCATTCAGCTAACACTCACGGAGCACCTATGTGCCAACCACTACTTTAAGCACTGAGGATAAAAAGGTAAACCAGACAAAAAACATTCTTCATCTCAAAGAGCATATATTCCAGTAGGGGGAGCCGGACAAAAAGAAAAACAAACTAATGATAATTTGAAATAGTGATAAATGGTATTTAAATGGGATAATGGGCTAGAGAGAAACTTGGGCCAAGGGGAGAGGCAGACAGGATTAGCCTAATAATCAACCTCATAAAAGTCACACTCGTGGGGGTGCCACGCTATCTCTCTGGAGTCCCCAATCTGTAAGATGAGGAGGTTTAGTACATGATCCCCAAGGCCTCCTTTTACATCTGATTTTCTGACTGAATTCTGATAACTAATACATTCAGCAAAAGAGCACAGATTGACCATGACAATTCTCATGGTTCTGTCTCTACCTTGATTTTCTTGGATGTTTTGAAAGAAAGACCTATAATTTGTGGAGCAAGGGCAAAGTCTGAACAGAAAGAGAGCCGGGAAGCCCCAGCCTTCGTACCTTTTTTCCTAGAAGGAGAATCCATCTTGCTTGCTGCCTGGATTACACTAGCACAGGGGGGTTTGAGCTCCTCGACCACAGGGCAGAGTGGTGCTGCCGCCCCCAAGGCCCCGATGTCTTCCTCATTCACAAACTGCATCTCTGTCTGAGGCTGGCTCTGGTCCAGAAGTGGCCCTTTGGCCAATATTGGCGATTGGTCACTATAAGTGTCTGAAGATTCGCTGTGAATGGCCTGAAAGTGACTTTTATCACAAATTTTTCTACTGCTCAACGGGCTGGATTCTTTCATCTTGTGTGGAGAAGATGACTAGACCAAAGGCAGAGGGGAGAGAGAGAGAGAGAGAGGGTCAGAGCACAGGCAACAGAAAACCTGAGTTAATAGAGGAGAACATGCAGGCAGTTAACAGTCTGTGGCATAGACTTTCAAACTTCAAGAATCATCCGGTGGTTTCCACACCTGTCGAAGGGTCCAGAAACCAAGAATAATAGTTCCAAAGCAAATGAACTGTCACATGAAACATCAATTGCCAAGCAGAAGTGAGTGACACTAGCAATGTGACAGTGGGAGGGACCCCCTGTCCATCAGTAGAACAGGAAGTACGTCCCACAATGAGATATTCTACAGCAACAAGAAGAAGTGAATTACAACTACATGTAACAACATGGGTGACTTGCAAAAGTCATCTCTGCTGTTATAAGTCAAGGTCATTTTTATTAGTGACTGCAAAGCATGGGAGCTTCCAAGTTGCTGGTCGTGTTCTGGGTGCAAGGTGCATGGGTCTGTTCACGCTGCAGAAATGTATTGAGCTATGCACTTATGATCCGTGTATTTCTCTGTATATGTGTTATATTTCAATAAAGTTTATTCCCAAATCAAGAGCGTATTAAGTAAAGATTTGATGGTGGCCGGTTCACATGAGTGGGAAATTAATATTTCTGATTCTACCCCGAGAGGGATTTCCAGTCATGGAACAGATGTATTCAAACAAAAACCTAAATACAACCTATGGCCTAGAAAGGGGGCAGAGAGTATTCTCTTATCCATCTGATCTCACAGCTTCTATCACAAATGAAAATAATGCTACAGTAGATCTGTAGCTAGAACTGTTTTGCCAGAAGTGATGGGTTTGCACTTTCACGCTGTTTCTCCAGCAATGAATGACATGAATTTGTAAAGATAGTTGGCTGGGTCAGCACTACAGCTGTGGGCAGAGAAATCAGCATTTTCCATGAAAGCTAACTATAACCTAGAGGGAAACGGATCCACAAACTTTAGCCTCAATAGACCTACTCTCCAAAAAGTTGCCCGTCTTGACTCTTAACAGGAATGCTTTCAATCTTCACTCACTCACTCACTCACTCATTCATTCATATTACAAACATTTATTGGGATATAAGAGGCTGTAGCATCTTCTGAGGACCTTACAATGTTAAAAAAAAGAAAGTCTACAATGATAATCATTCAAGATACTTGTAGTACACTGGAATCTAAAATAAAATTTCTTGAAAGAAAAGATTTCACGTTTTCAGAAAGCTCTGTGCTGCAGTGATTATGTACCTGCACGTGAACTTGCTGCATTTTGGAGACAGACAAGCCGAGGCTCAGTGTGTACGTGGTACAGCCAAGAAGAAAGAATGCAAATATTCAGAGGGCTAAATGTGCCACACATTATCTCTTTTAACCTCCCAACCACTCTGAGCAGTATCAATTGTTTTCTCACATTTTATAGATGAAGATACTGAGGTTCAAGGAGATCCACTGATTTGCCCAAGGTCACCCTTGCCAGCAAGTGGTGGAACGGGGATTCAATCCCAGGATGGTCTGCCTCCCAGGCCCTCATTCTCTCCACTACACTCAGCTGCTTCTCTGTTTCTTCTGGGGATCTCTCAGGGTCTCACCAACAATGATGGTCCAAAGATATTAATACTTCCTACTTGATGAATCAAAGCCTTAAAATGTCCTGACTTTATTTATCTATTAGGCTCACATCTTCCGTGACTGCTCTACTAGCCTTTCTCTCTGCCAGAAGTTCCTCTCTGTAAGGGACACCCCAAAGGGGGATTCCAGCTGTCACAACTCCCTCGGCCTCTCATTCAGCAGACTCAGCTTCCAAGTCTCTGTCCCCGTGACTTCTCTGCAGTCACCTCTGACCTCGAAGAAGTAAGAACTGGGAAGTACCTTTGTTTACAGCTTGAAGACAGCAGGATTTCTGTGTGAGTTGTACTTTTTAAAATTTATTTTGCATTTAGTTGTGATAGAAAATGAGATCCTGAGAGTAGTCCTGTATGTTTAAAATACATAAATGCAATGATATCTCTTTATAATGTCGGTAATGTGGAAAAATGCACTTCTGGGGTTCAGGTTAATCCTTAACACTGTTTCATTTACCTCCAGCTCCTGGTAGCTACTATGTTCCTTGGCTATGATAGAACACTAATTCCATATAATTTAAGCTAAGTTAGAAATCTTCAGTATGTGACAGAACTGAGAAAAAGGACCTACCTTTGCAGCTTGTGGCAGTTCTCCCCAAAGCCAGAGCATTTCTAGGTTACTCTTCTGCACCGTCCTGTCCATAGACTTACTGACCAACTCGGAATCACTTTTAGGTGTTGAAGGCCGGGAAACTGAAGGACTGAAGGAAACACAAAGCCATGATTAAAGTGAGAAAAGAAACTTTTTCAAATGTTTCTGGCCCAGATCCATGCTCAAATAACCCAGAAAATGCACCCAAGCTGTCCTGCCTTATGAGCAGGGCTTTGTGACATATCCCTCCTTCGGCCACCAGGGGTCCAGGCAACCTGCGACCAGGTAGAAGGGGCTCCCACTCTGGGTAACCTGCCCCAGCCTGCGGCCAAACCCCAAGTAGAGAAGAAGAGAAAAATAAGTAGCCTAGAAAAGGAAAATCAACAAGAAAAAGAGAGAGAGAGATAAAAAGAGAAAGGAAAAAGTTTGTTCTTACCTCAAAACCACCATCCTTCTACCCCACCCTGAGCTCACCTCTCCTGCACTCTCAATTTCCAATCACGTGTCTCAACTCTCAGACGCCTGCAAAATGGTCCTGGCCAGCCCTAACATACACTCATTATATTCTACATTGAAGATATTTATAAATCTGCACTAGCTTTGAAAACAGGGAGATCGTATCACATGCAGGATGCCACAAATAAACTCCAAGTCAAGATTGTATAAGACATTATAAAGGAACACTTCAAAAGACCCACCAATTTTCTCAGGCTCATTCCCTAACAACATATCATGGCATTCAATTCTCAGACTAGCTCCTAGATGGTTGTAACATGCTCTCTCACTCCCACATTTTCTCTCTTTTTACTCTTAAGACCTAAGCAAAGCCTTACTTGGGGCCAAAGTAACCATCCAAAAGTCATCAACTGATCCACGAGATTCTCAGTATTCTAAGTATTAATTATATTTACAGCAGTAATCATTGTACTTATCTATTACAATATACTAACATTTAATTACTGCTTGTCTTCATTCTCCTGCACCATTTCCTCTAGAGGAAGACAGCAGAGTTTTCAAACAGAGCGGGAAACAGAGCTACCACAATTTCCCTTGACATCCTCTTTCACAGACCTTGTCTACGTCTGTGACCTATCACAGACCTATCTATGTGGCTCTTCCGTGACCTCTCACTGATGTGCTTGGTCTCTTTTATCTGTTAGAGTTAGGTTTTTACTCCAGCTGAATACACCTCTCCTGTCAGTACAAGGTGAGCTACGATGACACAGAACCTGTATGCAACAGACAGGTGGCCCTACTGGACACACTGATCCTGACTCTCGCTGGGCAAGCCGTGTGGCACAAACAGACCAAGCACTGTCCCTCCCCCGTTTCACACTGAGGTGCACACAGGCCGGCCCCTTCTCCCTTGGCACCCACCGAGTGCCGATCCATCCCACGGCAGCCCTCACGCTCTAGCTCATCTGTCTGGGGAGAGGAGGCTCCCCAGGTGCCAGGCTGTGAGAGCTTATACACCAGGACACCCTGCAACCAACACACGTACATTTAGCTGCCCTGTAGGAAGCAGTCCCGTGACAAGGGACACTGGCCCCACACACGTCTGCGTGGGAAAGCACTCGCTGCCTTTCAACATCCCTTCCTTCCCCGAGTTCTGCAATCAGACTGTTCTCCAAAGGAGCAATGGTTTTCTGGCACCTAGGCCTCCAGAGTCACGTGTTCGATATCAGAGTAATGGGTGACCCAAGAGCTGTGACCTCGGGTGAGGGGCCCTTGTGCATAAGCTGTGACCTGAACCCACTCTTTCTCCAGAGGCGTCACAGAGGAAGTCCACCCTAACCGGCTAACTCCCCTCGATGGTGCTGCACCCGAACCCCAAAGCATTTGTTTAAAAAGTTCTTGCCATTATATTTTATCACATAAAATATAACTTACAGGCTGGGCGCGGTGACTCACACCTGTAATCACAGCACTCTGGGAGGCCGAGGAGGGAGGACTGCTTGAGCTCAGGAGTTCGAGACCAGCCTGAGCAAAAGTGAGACCCCGTCTCTACTATAAATAGAAAGAAATTAGCCAAACAACTAAAAATAGAAAAAAATTAGCCAGGCATGGTGGCGCATGCCTGTAGTCCCAGCTACTCGGGAGGCTGAGGCAGGAGGATCACTTGAGCCCGGGAGTCTGAGGTTGCTGTGAGCTAGGCTGATGCCATGACACTGTAGCCCAGGCAACACAGTGAGAGTCTGTCTCAAAAAAATAAAAAAAATAAAATAACATATTTTGTTATAAGTTCTTTTGAACAACAAATTATCTTACCCACTGACAATAAATTAAATAAAGCCCTTTAGACTGAGCAGGGGTCTGCAGATTTTTCTGTGAAGGGCCCAGTGGCACACATCTTGGGCTTTGTGGGTTATATGATCTCTGCTGCAACTACTCAACTCCACTGTCCTGGCGCAAAACCTGCCATGGCCAACACGTAAACCCACTAGCTGTGCTCCCGCAAAGCTGGACAAAAGCAGGCGGTCGGCTGGATGTGGCCCACGGGCTGTGGTTAGCCAAACTCTGCTCCAAAAGAATGGAAGTGCTGAGCAGGGTTCTCCCGAGGCACCGCCCGACTCCAGGATTCCTAACATTCTGGTCCTTTCCTAAAAGTGACAAGCCATAGGGGTTCCGTAGAGGCATTCAGGTTCGTAAGCTCACGTTATTAAAGAAGCGAGCCCTGCACAAAAGCCATAAGCTGCAAGTCCCACCTCTCGCCTTAACTGTGCCACCAGCATAAACGCTGCCCACTTAGGCCACAGCGGCCTCTCCCAGAAGGATTCCGCACACAGACACACATGTACTTCCTGCCACTGGTCACTGAGGGAATTCAGACACACTGAAGATGCCCTGAGAAAAGGGAGTCCCAATGCGGACTGTCACTTATCAGAAAGTTGGTTCCAAAATGCCCTATTATCAAATGTGACACTTTTAAAAATCGAGGGTTGTTCAGCAAGTAAGCTTACAAGATCACTGACTGATTTTCCTAAATAAGGTATTTATTAGCCTCATAATAGTTTTCAGTAATTTTTTTCCAGTCCCTTAATAAGGAAAACTAGCTATAACTGTTTATCACTTTGGTTTCCTCATTTTAAAATGAACTTTCTTCTGCTTATATAACATCTGAATGAAGTAAAAGCTGACGTTTGGTTCTCTAATCAAAAGGAAAACAGTTTGCCATGTACAAATTAATCACAGCTTCATGTGCTAAGGTTTTATAAAGTAAGCCATTTAAGTCTACAATGTAGGGAGGTCAAAATCTAAGGCAGAAACCTCAGACAACTGCACCAGATGAAAATATAAACCTGTGATCCTAAGCCTGAGATCCAACCTACTATTCTCCAAAATTCTGTTCTGTAAATTCTGTGGAAATGTCTGACTCCATTATTCAGACAGCCACATAAGCTATTTAAATATTTATAATAAATGGCTTATACTAAAGTGGCATCCCAAAAATATCTTGTAAACTTATTTGTCAAACAACCCTAGACACAAAAGATCATATTCCTAATCTATATTTCATTATTCTATTTTTCAAAGCACTCCACAAAATTAGGTAGAATGATATACTTAACCATAATTTCCAGAGAGTAAAATTCAGGACTTTAAAAAAAAAAACCAATCATCTACAAATGCTTAAAATGAAAAGGGAAATAATACTCTGTATATATTGTCTTCATAAGTAATTTGGTTGGTTAGTGAAGCAGATTGTAAGAGTTAGATCAAAATTTTCACTTTATAAAATCTATACGTATTTTCTCCAAAAGTAATTTGGTTAATGATAAAATAGACTTAGAAGAGTTAAATCAAAGCTTTCGTTACTGAATATACACTCAAGTGGGGAAAATAACTGTTCTACCTTTCTGAAGGACGGAAGTGGGAAGAATGCGGAGGGCAAGAGCTAGACAGACCTCCCTCGGCCGCAACTGCAAGATGAGGGGGCGTCCTTGTGCAATCTACCAGGTTACTGGATACCACCACGTCATACATTAAAAGAAAGAAAAAATCATAGGTCAATTAAATTAAATGGAATTTCATATAAATTATTTGACGACTCTCAACAATGACATTTATAAGAAAATGAAAATACTTAGGCATCTGACAACAGCTGAGAACTGCATGTTGAAATCACTAAGAAATCAACATGAATTTTCTGAACCACAAAAATAGGAAACTGCCAGAAGATCTATTTCACTTTCTATTAAACCCATGTGCCCATATAAACCATTGTCTGTCTTTGGTCACACTCTAGTGCTTATTCAAACTACATAATCCAAGAATTTGATAATCTGCACTATCAACTCTCTTTAAAAAAAAAATACCTAATTCCAAGTATGGAAATGTGTCTATTTACCCTAATTTGTAATTCCATTTGACAGTGGTCAGATCTAAATAATCTAACTCAGTTATTGTTCTGGATTCATAAAGAAAAACGTTAAAGACAAACATGCTCAGGGCTGTGTTTAAAATGTTTCTTTTAAATTCTTAAAATTAATATATAGCATTTGTACAGATTTTTCAACCTATTCGTAATTTCTAAATATTCTACATTATTTTGTTCCTAAATTACTGTTTTTTCCCCCCTAGGATTTTATCTCCACAGACCTAGGGAAAGAATGTATGAGGTTCTAGAAAGGTATTTCCACTGTCCAACATAATAAGCCACTAGCTGCATGTAGCTATTGAGCACTTGAAATGTGGCAAGTCCAAATTAAGATGTTCTATACATATAAAACACACAACAGATTTTTGAAGACTTGCTATGAAAATGGGAATGTGAAACATCTCATGGACAATTTTTTAAAATTGATTACTTGTTGAAATGATAATATTCTGGATATACAGGGTCAAATGAAATATATTTTCAAAATTAATTTCATCTGCTTCTTTTTACTTTTTAAATAGGGCTACTAGAAAACTTAAAATTACCTATGTAGCTAAATCATTATGTTTCTACCGGACGAGGCTGGTCTCTGACACAGACAGACCTGGCCCAGGGGGCTTCAGAACCGGCCCAGCCTTGCCCTGCGGACTCACATTCCAAGTCAGCCTTGCCTGGAAACGCGGCACGGGACAGACCTACTTCTTCTCCAGCCTCGGCTTCAGCACACGCCGCGACTGCTGCCCTAGTCACAAGAGTACTCTGACCACACTGGACCCAGCAGCGGTGTTTTGATGAGACCGGTTTTGGGTAGGAACCCACCACAGCACACGTCAGAGCTTCTAGGGACACGTACACTTCCGTTTTGAACGGGAAGTAAATCTAGGGCATTAGGTGCAAGAATAATCCAAGGATGTCACTGTCATTTAGATCAGTGCTTCCTCTTCCTCATTAGCACCACACTCCCACGCATTTTGAGATATTAATAGCCCAGGCCGCACCACCATGAGATTTTAATGCCATGGCCCTTTAGGGACCACAAATCATTATGATGTCTAAGATTTTGTTGTCACCCAAGAACCAGTTTTCATGCCAATTTTATCACCAGTGCTGAGAATTCACTATTTTCCTTTGGAAAACTACTCAGAGGGGCCCACGTATTCTCACAGGTTTCAGTGATTTAAAGGCCTCTGGAGTCTTGAGGCTGGCGGCAACGTGCACGCTGAGCAGCGCTAGGTCCCCAAGTTCATACGGGACCTCTAAGGCAATCTGCAAGTGCATTTCAGGGAGATAAATTCAGAGGAATGAACTAAGCATGTGAGAGGCAGCATTCTAACAGCCCTGAATGACCCCAGTGGCCACTAAAGCAACACATCTCTATTTTTGAATCTCACTTCAGGGCTAAGTATCAAGAAGAGCTCTGCCCCTGTTTTCTCCCATTAACGATTAGCATTGTGGAATTTAAGTGCTTTTCCTTGCAGTCTCACATCCGGGCAGCTGACAGCCATGTTTGCGGATGTCTGCAGGCACTGCCTCCCTCTGGCCCGCCCAGAGCTGTGGTGTCTGGGGAGGACCCAGCGCAGATAGAAGTTTGTGATCTGGACATGTTCTATTTTCAATCCTAATCTGTACATCCTACTCCATATTGCATTTTTATCTGGTCATAATTGCTTTCATTTTTTACTTCTATTTCACTATTTTCTTAGACATGCTTCCTATAAGTGACTTTGGATCCTCTGGACTGGGACAACTGAACACACGTAGACACACACACACACACACACACACGCACATGCACACACATGTGACTTACCTGGGGTTGGGCGACCACTCTCTGTCTGAATTAGGGTATGAAGCTGACTGAGGATAAGCTGAAACTGGGGAAACGTTTTCCTTAGAAATATCACCTTGGAATGGAGGTATATCGCTAGCCAGAGTTCTGGAGGAAAAAAAATTAAAGTCAAAGAATTATTAGTGATAGATTCATAATAAAGTCGACTTCCAATTTTGTCTTGATTATCTAAGTGCTTTGTGTATTAACATGACCTCTTTTTGAACACCCAGGCATATTCCAGGCAATGAGGAGGGGAAAACTGAGAAACAGGCATATATAAATGTGTTTGTGTGTTCAGGCTTGAGCTGAATTATAATTTGAAATGATTTGGTTTCAGCAGTGGACTCAGACGTGCACACAGTGCTCACACAGCTGGCCACGCCCCTGGTAGCACCTTACCACTGCCCTGCGGATTTCACATTCCAAAAGTCTGGGAGGGAGATCCGCCCAGAACTGGACCCAGGGTGGTATAAAACCCTTGTCAGGGATAGGCAGAGCTGCCAAATAACTCAATGGCCACCATACACATATCTTCTAGCAAAAGCAATCAATGACATCAACCAAAAGTACCTTATGACCACAAAACGATCACAAAGCTACATCATTCCTGGTATACGCAGACTCACTACTAAATATGATTCACTATGTCATTTGTGCAGAGGTCATCTGTCTGTATTACCTATCACTAAATTCTGGAATTAAAAGACATGTAGGAAAGGCAATTACGAGAAGCCCAAACATCCCGTTTCAGAGCCTACAGCAGATTAGAGGCTGCAGTTAGGGAAAGCAACGTTGCCAACTGACCTTTATTTTTAGCCAGAAAAAATATATACGTATATTCTATTCTGAAAAATGAAGCAAGGGGATACTCCTGATGCCCCTTATCCCTTTCTTTATGTTAAAAAGATGTAAAAGCAATTATCAAAAATTATAGTGAATTACATGAAAATCTGAAATGTCAAATATCCTTTAAAAATTAGTTTTATTTTTTAAAACTGGCATTTCTCCACCAAAATAGTCATACATAACAAACAGAATTTCACTATACTGTTAAAAATAAAGGCGAACAGAATAAAATGTCCATTAAACTTCGGGCCTAATCAAAATTAAAAAGAAAAAAGTTGCCTTGCAGAGAAAACTGAGCATGTTCTACATTCCTTTTTAACCCTAAGTCTATGACATTATCAGCCCCTTGGTCTAACTCAGCCCAAGTTCTGTGCACATAGTTGGAACTCGAATAAGAATAAAGACGTTCTAAGAAAATGGTTTCGGTCATAAACTATTAATTTGCTCCTTTCCTCTTTCTGACTCTATCCCAGACATCTGGAGTGACCAGCCAGGGAGGTCTGGCCTCACCAACTGTCCCTTAGCAGTAACCTGCGCCAAATCTTCACACCACAAGACTGGGTCCATGTGATTCCAAAATTCGGTCTAAAAATGCATAACTGAAGAATAAGAAATTCGGAAAAAAATAAGAGTTTATAAAAATCACCTTGGAAAACGCACTCGTCCAGGCGGCCCCCGGCCCTAGACAGTTACCTACTGCTGTCCGGCAGCTCCGTGTCCTCGTCCGAGCTCATCTCGATGGGGAACATGTCTTCGTCTTCAGATGTGTTGATGCTGTCGTCTCTTTTCAGGCTGTCCAGCTGGGACTTCCTCCTCCTCTTTCTTCTCTTCTTCACTAAGGAGCCGCTCGAGGGGCTCTCGCCAGGAGGGGTGGCCTGGGCTGGCGCGCTGGGGTCCAGGCCTCTGACTCTGTCCACGGAGTTCCTTTTCAGCTGGCATTCCATCCGCGAAGCTCCTTCCGACAGGATGGGGGAGGTGGCCAGGTACATGGGGATCACTTCCTGGGGGAGAGAACACGCTTTCAAAACAGAGCCGTTCGTTTCCGTGTAAGGAGCAGGACTGTGCCGAAGGCCCTCCCGGGTTAGTTTGGAGGCCGAGCGCTCCCTGGAGACGGCCACAGCAGGGCAGCCTGGCCAGATGTCACAGCCACAGTCATCTGGAGACGTGGCCGCCCAGTGTAATGCCATTTTGTACTCGAGCCTGCATTTACATAATTATAACAAAGTGAGGTAATTGTCAGTGATTTCAGCCACCCTAATTCAACTTTGTCTGAAATATCCAGAGCAAAGAGGAAAAAAATGGGCTTTGAGTCATCAGATCATGCTGAGAACAGGACTCAATTTTGCACTTCAGGGTGGGTGTGGGAGGGTGAGAAAGAGAGAATGGGTATGTGTGTATTTTTTTTTTTTTGGTCTCAAACTGTGTACTTTTTTAAATATGCACCAAATGAAGATGGTAACCTAAAACACAAACAAACAAACAAAAACCAGCTGACAGGCCTGCCCAAGTGCCTGCCGGTACCAGGGCACGTCAAGGTACCTGAACATCAAGGAATTAGATATCGACCTTCTTCTTAGAGACAAAAAGAAAAGAATGCACAACCTGCCAATGTACTAGTTGTTTGATAACAATCCTGCAGTTTTCCGAAAACTTTAGCAATCATTTTATTAATGAATGACTCATTATGAGAAACTTGGTAATAAGCAGGAAAGAACATACATACAAGAGAGAAGATACACAGAAATACGCCACTGGTAAATCAAATAGGTTTAAAGAGCATCCCACGTGTTAAAAGTATAATGTCTAAATCATCCCGGCAACACAGCTGTAGGCTGGAAGTCACAGGCTGCTCGGCCAGACCAAATGAGTGAGAAACACAGACTCGGGTGGAGAACAGAGAAGGGCCTTGGCCATCCACGGGCTGGGAAGGGAAGGGGAAGAAGCACGCGTGAGACAGGCAGACGCGCCGAGGCAGGGTGCAGCTACTGTGTGACAAGTGGTGCTGAAGAACACAGGCTGCCAGGGATGCTGCGAGGCACCTGCACGGGACCGAACATACTCTGGCCTGCGAGGCCCCGCCCCACAGCATGCTGGCCCCAAACGCTTCCTCAGCTCTGACGGCCTAACATCCGTCTAAAGCCGTGCAAACCAAGTTAAAAATGCAGGTGTCCATTTGAGGTGGGTTTCTCTATATGCACCTTTAGGAACCAATTAATAATTCTGAGAGCCTTTGCATTTAAAAGAGAGAGAGAGAGAGAGAGAGCAGACAGACAGGGATCCCTGATGCCACGGGGTCATTCAGAAAACGGAAGGTGCAGCACGGGGCGCTGGGTCCTCCCCAGACACCATAGCTCTGGGCAGGAGTGCCTGGGACTGTCTTGCCCTGAAGCCAGAATTACGAACGTTCGTTTGAGAGCTTGGAGCTAGACAGAGCTGCTCCTTTTTAGCCATGCTCTCTTCCCATAAAGGAACTAGTTCAAGTGGATTTCATGAACAATCACTACATCAGACCTCTTCAAAGAGGCTTCACCAGTAAATAAAAGATTTTTAAAAAATGGTTTGTCTTGCAAGAAAATATAATGGTAAACCCTCACGATCTTGGATGTGG
Organism: Cheirogaleus medius; assembly: GCA_008086735.1. Classification (NCBI taxonomy): domain Eukaryota; kingdom Metazoa; phylum Chordata; class Mammalia; order Primates; family Cheirogaleidae; genus Cheirogaleus; species Cheirogaleus medius. Next base: position 167,266,960 of record VBSM01002608.1, read on the forward strand.
CAAAGAATTCTGGCATGCATATGAAAAAACGGATAAATTAGACATTATTAAAACTAAAAACTTTTGTGTCGCAAAAGACGTCATCAAGAAAGTTAAGACAACCCACACAATGGGAGAAAATATTTACAAAGTATGTATCTAACAAGAGACATGTGCCTGGAATATATAATGAATGCATAAAACTCAGTAATAAGAAAGACAAATAACCCAGAAAAAATGAGCAAAGGATGTGAATAGACAATCTTCCAAAAATGATATACAAATAGTCAATAAGCACATAAAAAGATGCTCCAAATCACTAGATATTAGGAAAATGCAAATCAAAACCACAAAGAGACACCACTTCACACCCAGGGGAATGACTAGAATTGTAACATCAGATAACAAGTCGTGGCGAGGACGTGGGCCAGTCAGAACGCTCACGTACCGCTGGTGGGAACATGAAATGGGGCAGCCACTTTATACAACAGTCTGAAAGTTCCTGGAGTTAATCGTAAAGTTACAAGTTAGCACACAATGCAAGAATTCCCCTCCTAGATATTTAACCAAGAAAAATCAAAATGTACCTCCACACAAGTTTGTATGTGAATGTTCACAGCAGAGTTATTTAAAATAGCTAAACAGTGGAAACAACCCAAGTGTCCATCAATAGATGAGGGGTAAACAAAATGTGGAATATAGATACAACGGATTACTATGTGGCCATAAAAAGGAAGAAAGTACTGATACATTCTACAACCTGGATGAACCTTGAAACAAGAGTGAAAGAAGCCAAGCACAAAAGAACACATACTATATGATTCCATCCAAAAGCTCAGAACAGGGAAATCTACAGAGACAGAAAGTTCATCAGTGGCTGTTTAGGGCGTGGGGGCTGGGCAGGTTGAGGATAGGGAAGGCCGCAGCTAAAGCGTATGGTGTTTCTTTTTAGAGTGATGAAAACACTGAAATTGACTATGGTGGTGGCTGTGATTATCTGTGCAAAAACCAGTGAACTGGGGGAAATGGATAAATTGTATGGTATGTGAAGTATAACCCAATAAAGCTGTTAAAGTAATAAAAAATACAAGTGACTTGGCCACTCACTAAATAAAAAGTAGAACATTCAGCCATTTGAGATTTGACGCACCCCTGTAATTTGTGTGCTCTGGACGACGGTTCAAGCCAATATGTCAAGTCCCTGCCTCTGTCTCCCCGGAAACAGTGAGCAATGGGAAGCAAGTTGTGTAGACTCAGTACACGCAGCCTGTCTGGCTCAAATCCCCAGTACAAGTAAACGGCCACTCCTCTCTGCTGCCCTCGTCCACACAGCCGGGCGCCAGGGTTGCTTCTTCACACAGATTTCTGCTGTGTCCTCAGATAAGCACTGCTCAGGCTCAAAACCAGGAAGTCGCCCTGATCCTCACCCCCTAGCCTCCTTACCTGATCATTATCAGTTTCTTGAACAAAAAATGCTTCTCCGTTATCTCCCAATTTCATGTGCAAATCCACAGATTCCCCATTTATTTCTATGTCAACCTGAAAAGAAAACATGGTGAAGAAAAATGAGCTGGCTTCCCCACAGCAGGAAACTTCCTGGGGAAGGGCTTGTCTCTGCAAACACACTTGAATCACATACACTCCGAGAGCATCTCACAGCTCCGACCCACCACGGCTGCACCTGAGCCCCGGGGAGCTCCGGGCTCGGGAGAGCAGGCCCCTGAGCGTGGAGGACAGAACCCAAAATGAGAAGGCCCCTCCAAGACCACCTGGCCCAGCTCCTGCTTCTCCAGCTCAGGGGCTGGGGCCAGACAACGGGAGCGACCAGCCCAGGGTCAAAAAACTGGTTAGTGGTAGAGTTCAAACTGCAATCAACCTCTCTCTAGCCCCAGTCTTTAGAAATTACACCCTGGAACATTCACGGGAGATTGGCTGGGATCTCTGAAATACTCTCAACAAAGAGCTTCCACTTGGATTAAACTCAAAGGACCAGTCATGAGATAGCATTCCAAATTCCATATTAGCAGGGGCATGAAATGTATAAACTACTTTTAAGAATTTTTTTCTTTAATTTGCATGGCAGATAATCTTTTCCAAAAATGTCCCCATCAAGATTTCTTTTCCTACATGTTCTCCTAAAACCCAGTCACTCTCCATCAAGAAAAGCTTATTTCTCCCTCCCCTTGAACCCGGGCAGGCTTGTGACTGCCCGACTAATAAAGAGCAGCAGAAGTGAGGCCACGTGGTTTATAAGGCCAGGCCACAGAAAGATGCGGCGTCCACCTGGCTCCCACTCCCCGGAGATGCTCGCCCTAGAAACCACTGCCATGTTGTGGGGAGTTCAGACCACACGGAGAGGCCACGTGTGGTGGTGCGGCAAACAGCCTCGGCAAAGAGTCCAGCCAAGGGCCTGAATCAACTAGCAGGCATGGGAGAAAGCGGGGACCCAGTGACTCCAGCCCCCCACCTTGGAGTCCTCCCACAGAGGCCCCAGATGGCAGAGGGTAGAGACGAGCCGTCCCAGCTGTGTTCTGTCTGAATCCCTGACCCTCAGAACACAGGAGCTTGATAAACAGCTGGTGCATGCCGCATTTTAGAGTAATTTATATGGCCCCGCTAACTAGAACAACTGGAATTAGTAACTGCCAATTCATTGAACAGCCATTTCCAACGAAGATTTAAAACTCTGGGTCTGAGAAAGTAGACAGGTGACAACACAGAAACGTAATGATTTTCTCCAGGGAGACGGCCAGCGTGCCAGGTCACTGGGCCCCGCGCTCTTACCACTTTCTCCCGGGAGCGCAGGACCCCCATCTTCCCAAAGCGGACGTGGAAGGGAGAGCACTGGAGGTTCCCATTGGGCTGGCGGACGACGATGATGTCGATGCACCCGGACAGCGTGGCAGGATTCAGCCCCTTGTAGAGCTCCTTCACGGTCACAAACACCTGGCCGGCCAACTGCCCCACGTAATTCATGGTCTGAGCCTAGAACACGGAAACACAAAACACACACATACACACAAACAATTAATTCCAGGAAAGCCATCAAGAGCCAATCGAAATGAGCTCGTCACCCTTGCAAAAATGTAGATTACACACTCGACTTTCTTACTTTACTCAGATCATTTTGTTTCTCGAATGCGCTCTACAATACCCACCCCAATCAATAAGCCCACCGATCTCTGCCCTCCCACGGTCCAGCAGACGGCGCTGACCCCACGATGTCTAATCTCAGCTGTCACTGTGCTGTCTTCTCTCAAGTCCCATGAACCTTGTTTATATCGTCCTTAGGACTGCAGCCGCCTGCGCCTTGTTCTGTCGTCACACGCAGGTTTTGCACACTCACTCTTACGACTCTTGAGAAAAGAGACTACTTCATTCAACTTAGTATCCCTCACCATGCCAAATAAAGCAGCTACTTAATACGGGAGGAAAAATGAATTTTTGCATGAGACGGGAGACGATGAAGTTTGTTGGTAACGACGTCCATCCTGGCCTTTGCCTGCCCTGACTGCTCTCCCCCAGAACACACGGCAGCGTTGCTGCGTTTCTATTAAGTAAATGCTGAGGGAGTTCCGACCAAGGAGAGGGAAGAACGCAGCATATGGGCGCTGGGCCTCGAGGCAGGCTTGGAGGAGGACCAGACGCTTTCAGGTAAGTGGCCAGGGCAACGCAGGGGAGTGGAAGGAACATGAAAGGCAGGAAAGCTAAAAACCACCAGGTTGGAAGCTGAGCCCGGAACAGAGAATATGCAGGCGCGAGTGATGGGGAGTGGGAGGCCACGCCAGGAGACACGGGCTCTGCCGGGTGAAACCACCGGATTCTGGAACAACAAAACGACACTTCGATCCATGGTGTAGAAAAAGCATCACAGTAAAAACGTACAGAGGACCGGCAAGAAATGCAGCTGACGGCAGGAAGGCCACAGGGCACCGCTGGTGACAGTGCAGACGAGAAATGATGTCCCCCGCAAAAGAGGTGGTGACAGAAAAAGCGGACGAGGGACAAGCTAAGAGACACTTTGGGTTCAAAGCAGCAGGAGTCCTGAGCCGTCACCGTGCTCTGGCCTCTGCACAGCTCTGGCTCCCTGGCCAGCACCGGGGTGCTGCTGCTGGCCCATCCCCATGCCTGTCACATTCTGTCACCTTGCCCTGACGTGCCAGCCCACATCCTGACTCAGACACCTCAGACAGGCCCACAGCATTCACGTCCTCAGCCTGGACCAGCCACTACTCTGGCCTTCCTCTCTCCACTCCACCCTATGCCACAGCTGGCCTCGCCACCAACCGTCCTCTGGCCTCCCTGCAGGGATGCGGTACCTCTCAGTGGTCTTTCTCCTCTCCAGGCCTCTTCTTTCACCTAAGGCTTCAGTGGCCTCGTGAAGCCACGTGGTTGCAAATCCCACCTGAACATGGAGGATTTGCACAGTGTAACTTTCAATTGCTCCCAAGACCTCACCCTGTCTCCTGATCCACACTGCTCTGATGCTTCAAGGCAACTACCCCAAGGGGGTCACCTGCAGTGATTCCAGGAACTGCTTCAACCCCTGTGCACCTGTGGCCGACGAACCTGCTGTGTGGACTGGTTGGTTCTGGGAACTTTCCTGCCTTGCTGCTGTTCCCATACGGTTTTCCTATCATTCAGTGAAGCTGCGACATTATGACACAATAAGAAATACCTAGTTTGGTCTTCATCCCTGGGTCCCAGCCGGAGCTCCTAAACCCCTTGTAATTTCCTAAGAGATAAGAATACCTTTTGTTACAATATTTGGTTTTTGTCTCCTGCACCTGAAACATTTCAGCTCCTTAACAACAGCAGAGAAGTAAAGGTGAAAGATGCATCTTTTGTCATTCCCCATAGTCCCCTTTCAACCATACCTGAGTTTATGCTAATGAGGTAACTCTTGGAGGATGGGGACTGGTGGCCAGAGGAACAAACCTGTGATTGAAGAGTTGGTACTTTCAGATCATCCTGCCTCCCCCCACTTCCAGGGAAGACAGAGGGGAGGGACAGTAAGCCTAACCACCAGCGGCCAAGGATTCAATCCATCTTGCCATGGAATGGCGCCTCCATAACCTAAAGGAAGGGGCTCCAGAGCTTGCAGGAGGTACTAGGAAGGGGAGCCCCTGGAGAGGGCTGCCCCCTCACCCCTGCCCCAGGACCTTGCCCTAGGCATCCTTCCAAGCTGTTCCTAAGTTGTATCTTTTACAGTAAATCAGTAATAGTAAGTAAACCATTTCCTAGTTCTGTGAGCCGTTCTACCAAATGATTGAACCCAAGGAGTGGGTCGTGGGAGCACCCAGTTTACAGCTGGTCAGTAGGAAGCACAGCGTCCGAAGTGGGGGACAGTCTTGTGGGACTGAGCCCTTGACCTGTGGGATCTGACACTAACTCCAGGCAGACGGTGTCAGTCAGAACTGAACTGAATTGAATTGTACAGCACCCAGTTGGTGTCCACGGGGAATTGGAGAATTTCTTGGTGTGGAAGAGGCTCACACATTTGGTGTCAAAAGTATCGAATGAGAGTAGAGGAAATTGTATGTTTGCTTTTTCTTTTATAAGCTACATTCTCCTGGAGGCCAAGGACCAAGCCTTGTCCTTTTCAAGTTAAAAAAACAAAATACATCTTTTGTAAACCTCACCCCAACCCTTGTGAAATGAGCAGAAGTGAGTAGCATTCCCGTTTGCAAGTGAGGAAGGCAAGGCTCCCGAGAGGCCGGCCCGGCCTGCGGGGGCAAGTAAGAGCTGATTTAATTCTAATGGAGAACAGGCCTGAGAGCTAAAAGTAACGCAGGACACTCATCAAGAAAAGAGTATAGAAACCCTAACTGGCTCATTTTACAATTTTAAATGAAGCTCCCTGGATTGATACATTTCCTCTCTCAGCTGAGGAAGGCGCTGAGCGCCTTTAGTAAACACATCCAGAGATGAGCACAGCCCTGCCCTCCTTTTCAAATGGAAGAAACGCCAGAGCTGTCCAGCTCCACCCTGACCCGCCCTGCCAACACAAGGCACACACATATATATATATCAGAACACATATTTGTCTAAGTTTGCTAGTGGTGCAGCTTTAAATAACTTCATACCAAAAAGGTGAGGTGAGATGGTTCTTAAAAAGATGTACCATATAAAAAACGATTCTCTGTAACCCTAGTACCTCTCACAGTGAAGCATTTTATATAAGACATCATCATCCTCAATGACAAATTTAGATGTTCTAACATACATGTTTGTCGAGAGGGGTAAACCCCTAACCCTGCAGCTCCGTGCAGCAGTGTTAATAGCACCTTTGTTCAATTTCCTTCATATATATCATCATCTCACGTTGACCCTCCAACAGCCCTGGAGGCACACAGCGTTTCAGACCAGAAAACTGCAGTGAAGCAAATACCCAGATCATGGGGCCGGTGAGTCGTGCCACCAGACCAGACACTGGGTCTTTAGATTTTCAAGTGACCTCTATTTTGGTTTCATCAAGCCGCCTCTCCCATCCCCCATGGCTTCCTGTAACTTCATCACTCTCCTATAGGAGCTGTGATTGTCACTGAATGATGAGACCACCCCGAGCCCAGGCCAGTGCAGCAGAAAACTGCTGTTGATATTATTTACTCACATGAAAGAGAAAGCTCCTAATGGGACAGTATCCCCACATCCCTGCCTCCTAGCCTCTCCTCTGCAAAACCAGCAAGGTCCGATTCCAGCTCTAACTGCTCTGACACAAAGGCTGCGCTCCTCAGTCCTTGGCGACATCTTCATTAATTGAAATTGATTGTTGTGCTGCTCTCTTGTCATCAACAACAAAGTATCCCTCCCCCTTTTCAGGGAGCAAAGTCAAGGTCATTGCACAGAATCCAAGAATTTTGAAGCTGGAAGGATCCTGAGTGAGGTGTTGTTCCAACAACATCATTTTAAAGCAGCCCAGATACGGGACGTGACTTCGGCAAAGACAGAGCCAAGACCCAGGTGTCCTGTGTGATCCTCCCGGGGTGTGGCGTTTTCCTACCACACGTGATCAGAAGGTGCCCTGATACCTCCAGCTGTGTCTCATCTGAGGTGAGTGGTGCTTTGATGTCGTGAGCTACCCCCTTTGATGAGTAACTTCTTTGCACATCTGAAAATACCACTATTTGAAAGCAGGAAATTGTCTCAATAATTTTTAGCAAATGGTAAGGTCCTGGGCCCCACTAGCAATGTGCTCCCAGGAACTGTCCTCAACATCTATACCCAGGGGCCACCTTGACAACTGAGCGCTGAAAATTTTTAAAAAGGGAGAATACTACCACCTCACACCCGTTAGGATGGCTACTACTGAAAAGCAGAAAATAACAAGTGTGGTGTGGACGCAGAGAAGCTGGAACCCTTGTGCACTGTCGGTGGGGATGTACAACGGCGCAACCACTTCGGAAAACAGTCTAGCAATTCCTCAAAAAATTGAAAATAGAATTACTGCATGATCTAGCAATTCCGCTCTTATCCGAGAGAAGAGAAAGCTGGGTCTCGAAAGATAGCTGCACACCCGTGTTCATGGCAGCATTATTCACAACAGCCAAGAGGAGGAGGCAGCCCAACCCAGGTGTCTGCTTTTCCAGATGGATGGAAAAGCACCATGCGGTCTACCCACACAGCCAAATACTACTGAGTCTAAGAAAGGAAGGAAATTCTGGCACATGCTACTATGTGGATGAAATGCTGTACGACTCTACTTACACGAGTTCCCTAGCGTAGACAAACTCCCAAAAACAGAGAACAGTGATGACCAGGAGCTAGGAGAAATGAGAAATTAGGAGTCAGTGTTTAATGCGTACAGGGTTTCGGTTTTGCAAGATGAAAAGAGTTCTTTCCGGAGGCAGATGGTGGTGATAGCTGCACAGCAATGTGAATTACTTGATGCCACTTAAAAATGGTTAAAGTGGTAAATTTTATGTGATGTATTATTTACAATTAAAATTTTTATAATAAGTGGGGAGGGAGAATACTATATTAACCAGAACTAATTTCAGAAAGATGGATATTATCTGGTTTAAAAATTCTTTTGCAAGAGAGCTTGGGGTGGAGGGGACCATGTGTCTCCCCCAGGAGGAACGTGAGAGACAGTGTCCTTTAAGGCACCTGCTGGCCAAGGGGCACAGGCAAATTGGGGTAGGGAGGGGAGAGGCTCTTCTTTCTCTGCCTCTCCTCCAAGCTCTCTTCTGAATAAATGCTGAGCAAATGCTTAAAGAATACAAGAATAAACCAGCTGGCTGTAAACTCCCAAATTTCACTTCCTTCAGTTACCTCTGAAGTAAAAGGCTCAAGGAAGAAGCTACTTTGATTTACCTGAAGATAAGACACCCCACAAAACCAGTTGCTCGGCTCCCCTCCCCATACAGGTTGATCTCATTACTGTCTTTGTCTTTGGTTTCCTGGTGTATGCTAAGACATGTGACCAGGTAGTGAAGGGAATTTGGTTTTAAAAGAAAAAAGTATCTTAATTGCCTCAAGAACATAAAAGATAAGTAAAACCTACAGAGAACAAAACAGGATGCTCAGATTTCCAGTTGAGCAGCTTTTAAGCCACCTGCAATTTGTTCACCTCATACCAAATTACTTTTAAACCTATTGATTTCAATCTCAGAATCTGGCAAGAAATAGCTCCTTCACCTGACAGGGTTTTATTTACCTCCTGAAACAGGATTCCACAACCTCTAGTTCAAAAGTTTTTGAAGGAGAACTCAGCCAAATCTTACAAAAACCCTTTGGCCAGACTTAAATTATGCTGTGAATTTTCAGAGAAACTCTGAGGTTAAGAAATACGTAAAAAAAAAAATTTTTTTAATGTGGCATCTTCTAGCTTGACCTTGTAAAATAATACAGATTTCTTCAGATTAATACATTCCACTGGAATACCGTCTCTCCAAATATTCTTTCCTAGGTGAGAAACCACTACAGTGCTTATATCAGACTCAAATTGGTAGAGAAACATAAAACTCCAAAAGCATATTCCACTTGGAATTCTAATTACATTAATAATAAATAGCTTCAACTTGACTAGCAACAATTATTAAATATACATATGTGGATGTGAATTATTTTAGGCTAAACTCCTTAGTGGACAATTCAGGAATCCGTTGTTCTGCTCATTTTTTATGTAAGTGAATAAAAGTGATTTTAATTTTCTTTCTAGTTCTCTCAACTAGAAGATAAGCTAAGACACATTATCTAGGAAATATGAATAACAGTTTCTCCACTTTAATACTGTGGGTTTGCTCCTTGCAAACGAAATGATACATGGCAGGCAACATCTAACTATATGAAAGACTGGCACAGCAAACAAATGCAAAACCCTCCCAAAAAACACTCTTCCAATCCCCACTTTTATGAAATCTTTCTCACTTGTACTTGTCTTCCTGCTATCCTTTCTTCTCTTTAAGAATTAAGTGTCCCAGGCCGGGCGCAGTGGCTCACGCCTGTAATCCTAGCTCTCTGGGAGGCCGAGGCGGGCGGATCGCTCAAGCTCAGGAGTTCGAAACCAGCCTGAGCAAAAGCGAGACCCCGTCTCTAACTATAAATAGAAAGCAATTAATTGGCCAACTAAAAATATATAGAAAAAATGAGCGGGGCATGGTGGCGCATGCCTGTAGTCCCAGCTACTCGGGAGGCTGAGGCAGGAGGATTGCTCGAGCCCAGGAGTTTGAGGTTGCTGTGAGCTAGGCTGACGCCACGGCACTCACTCTAGCCCGGGCAACAGAGTGAGACTCTGTCTCAAAAAAAAAAAAAAAAAAGAATTAAGTGTCCCAAAAGAGGTCCTCAACTACTCCTTCAGCTGTTATTTTCAACTGCCTCCTCGATTTCCTCCTCCGGACGTCCCCGGGGCGCCTCATTCACAGACATGCTCATCATCTTTCAAACTCAACTCCTCGGCCCTCCAGCCCAGTCAAAGGCATCGCCTCCGTCCAGAGCAGTTGGTTGATAGATATTGGCTGTCATTCGTCAGGTGGCTGAACAGACAGCTGTCCACCGAGCTGGGCTGGCTGTCCTTGAGGACAGGGACGAGGCTTTGCTCATTTCCGACCTGGTAGCTGGCCCCATCACAGGGGCCCGGGAAATGTCCCCAGTCCTCTATGGCCACATTTTCTTTAACAACTTCCCATGTCATCCTTGACTACCTTCTGCAACATTTGCCAGGAATCTAATCTTACATATTTATCTATTATGCCAGGTACTTCAGGAATGATTTAATTGCATTAGATCTATATGGTGACTGATTTCCAAAAGCAAAAGTGCTTCTTGGTTTAGAACCCCTTGGTGCAATGGAAACAGAAGATACAGAATCAAAGCTGTTTCTTGACGGATGCCCCGGAGTGAAGGACTAGAGCTTAAGTGAGGTTTATTTACTTTTTGTGACCATTTTGGCAAAACGAGGACAGGAGTAGAGGTAGGCAGGAGCATGGGTAAGTCTCCCTTTGTCTAGTTTAGTTTCTTTTTGATTTCCCTTTTATTTCATCTCTTTCCGACTCTGCTCTTGAGACTTTCTTTCTGAATTAAAGGACATAAACTCACTCCACCCATCTAACTAGGTCTAACTACGGCTCCCCTGGTAACAGAGTAGCAGGAATTTAATCTCTATGCAGTGCAGGTTCAAGTAGTTGACGGACGCTGGGTGACTCTGGCCTTGGGAGCTTGTGGGGACTTGTTCCTACACCAAGCTGGAATCCAGCTGTCTCCTTTTGCCTTTCTTCTTCAATCTCTTCTGCATCTGCGTTTATATATTTTGCTTTAGCAATTTAGGCAATTGTTTCCGTTCTTTATAAAGCAGGTCATTTCCCGGTTTATTTTGAAATTCTTTTTGTTGTTGTTGTTATATAGAGGTTGCTGATTCTGGTGACTCTGGGGACACCAGAGCCAGGTTGTTTCAGTGACCCAAAGTTAAAGGGCTGAAATAGGCCACATGCTTCCTCCCCAGATGTCTCAGGGTTGTTAGCAATTGGGAAGGGATTCTCTTTTTGCTGACCCCAAGTTAAAGGACTGAAATAGGCTTCTTGGGAACAACTGGGTATTTCCCCATGTTAAAGTGCTGAATAGGCCCCTTGGGGATAATCAGATAGTCCCAAGTTAAAGGGCTGAAATAGGGCCCTTGGGGACATTTAAGTATTCCAGGATTTGCTTTCTTTTTCTGTAAATCAAATCATCTTGTGCCCTCTGCCAGTGTTCTTTTTATCACCTTATTTACCCTTGTTAGTTCTGACAACCTGTCTTTGCTTGCCCTAATACTGAGTGACACCCATCATTGTCCCAGTAGTTGGTTGGCTGTCACTCCTTAGGCTGTTCGCTTCCAAGACTCAACCCCCAGCCTTATCTTTGGCATCTTAAGTGAGCTGGATTTATAGTGTCACTAGGCTGCTTGAGAACACGAAAATCTATTCCGCCTGAGGTCTCTTCTTGCTGGCATTCAGGCGGCTACTGAACGTTACCTTTTTTTCCCCTTTGCCCAAACCCTAAGCAGTTTCTTCCAGTCGGATTATAATGTTACATTTATTCTCAAACCGAAGCCCTGCTGTATTTTGTGTGTTGCAACCTTTGTTTTGCTGTGTTCTCTTCCTCCTCCAGCCTTTGTGCTTCCCCAGCTGCGCCAACCTGGACTTCGCGAGCTTTGGCCACGACGGCCTTGTTGACTGGGAATCTGAGAAACGAGACATCTTTGATGAGCGTCGGTATCAAATACTGTTAACTAACCCTTGTGCTACTGAGTTACAAGACCTTGACTCACGGGTATCTGAACGCCAAACTCAGGTTAACTGAAGTCCTGTTTTCAGATCCAGGAAAAGACAACAATCAAAATAAACTACTTTCAAGAAACAAAGGCCTGCACTCAGAGGCATTGAGACTCATTTAATAATTTCGCTTCTATCTAAATTAATGTAAATTTACAACTAGATAAATGTTTAGCTACCTATAAACTTCTTTTTCCTATCATTATCAGAACTACCTAGTTGGGAACACCTGTCTAGGATTAAACCTGTTTCTCATGAGCCCCCAGAGGTTGGCACAGAGGAGCTGGCACACTCTTGCAAGCCCACAGGGGACCTCAGATGCCTGTCACAAGGCTGCCTCCCAAAGACAGCAAGAAAGCTAAGCAACACCCTCATTGAAATGGCTGATCATTAGCATTTTCCTGATAACCCACTGGTTATCGTTACTTTGCTTGCTTCCTAGTGACTGGAATCTAGTCATTTGCATGGTTATTAACCAAACTTGCATTTTGCCTTGGTTGTTCACCATGTTTACATTGTACTCCCTCCTCCCCCTGGAAAAGACCTTTTCTGTCCATCTTGGATAGAGGAAAATGACCATGTTGCATTTTGGCTGAACAGGGAGTGGTAAGTCTGTTGCAAACACGTCTTGTTGCATCTACATTAGTAATTCAGGGGAGGTAGAGCAAAGGACATTTTCCTTCAACAAGCTACATGGCTACATAACGTCAATAACCCCACTGCCCAGACCATCTGGGATTCTATTTAGGCAGCGGTCCTCAACCTTTTTGGCACCAGGGACCGGTTTCATGGAAGACAGTTTTTCCAAAGACTGGGGCAGGGGCAGAGCTCAGGCAGTGATGCCAGCGATGGGGAGCAGCTGTAAATACTAAATGCAGATGAAGCTTTGCCCGCCCGCTGCTCACCTCCTGCTATACAGCCCTGGTTCCTAAGTTTTATGAAAGACAATTTTTCCATGGGGATATGGGGGAGCTCAGGTGGTGATGCACAGCCTGTTCCTAACAGGACAAGGCCCAGGGGTTGGGGACCACAGTATTAAGGGACATTTGCCCAGTATCATTTGGTTCCTTCCCTTCTTGGGGCCCTTATTAGCTATCCTTCTTTCAATCTTTGGACCATGTTTGTTTAACCCTCGGGTAAAATTTGTATCTTCCAGGTTACAGTAATTGCGCTTCAAGATGATGCTAAAACAAGGCTTCCAACCCACCTCACCAGCTGATCCAGGACGTGGAGGCATCCAACCCCTGGGCCCCTTAGACCAGGTTTCCAAAGATTCTTACTCCTCCAATGCCGCCCGAAACATCAGCAGAAAGAACAAAAAGAAGACAACCCTTCGTCCTTCTTCGACCCCTTCAGACAAAGTTTCAACTTACCCTGATAAAAACAGGATGGAGGCAGAGCAAGTTCCAACTGGTTAGAACCAAGACGGTGAAACATCCATGAATATTCTATCAATCCCCTTCCGTGAATATCCCTCCCTTATTTAGCCTATAATGAAGTCGCTGCTTAAACACAAAGGCAACAGGAGCCAGAGGGGGCCGGTTCTCTTCTGCAGGGAGACTTTGCCCTGCTCTGTCTGTGGGGTAGACTTTCTATAGTTTCTAAATAAATCTCTCTTTCACTTCATACCCTCTCGCTCCTGAATTCTTTCGTGCGGGAAGCCAAGGACCCACTTGGACTTCAAGTGGCTCCCAGCATGGGGAGTCACTTTCCCATGTCGGGTTTAAGGCATTATCTGGGGAGCTTGTTGATTCAAAGCCAACCCACCATCAGTCTGGGACGGGCCTCCCCGTTCGTGTCCCTGTTAGCAGCAGCAGGGGAACAGCACCGCACACAGAGCCGGCTGCTGCTCGTGGGGCCACCACCGCGTGAGGACGGCCACCCACAGCCCTTGGCGCCCTTCCTGTAGGGAAGGTGGGGTCAGCTCCCCAGTCGGGCTGCACAGGGACTGTCTCAGGGCCTCCCCCTCACCACCCCAGCCGCCTTCCTCTGAGCACACTCCGGTCCGTGTCTCCGCGGCGTGCTACTGGTGCTCCCCAAGATCACATTCACCTCGGCGGTTTATAAGAAAAATGTCGGTTTTCATCCAAAGCATTAAAAAAAAGGCAACTTCTAAAAACTCCTGAAAATGGCATAATGACCAATAAGACTTACATGAAAATGAAATTGATTTATAAAAAGCGTAACTTCCTCCTGTAATTTACATTAAAGGCAAAGAGGAAGTCCTCTTTTCAGAGCACTGTGGATTGGTATTTATCGCAGTTGGTAAGGATGATAAATTACCTACAAATGACAAAAAGAGGACGTCTTGCTCAGATGCAGCGTGATGCAGGGAAAAGTGCACGGACCATCAGTCAAGCCACCTGGGCGGCAGCCCTCACTCTGCTGTACCTGTCACCACTGGTGGGCTGACCCTGCGGTTAAACTGTCCTCAACAGAGGGCCGTGAGGAGCTTCTTAAATGAAGACCGTCGACACCCTTGGGAAATCAGGGGCCATGGCCATGTCAGGGTTCTTTAGGAGACACTCCTATCCAAAATATGAATATTCACTGGAAAAGCTAAGAGGTGCTTTTAAAAAGCCTGCACATCAGAACAATTCCTGACAAACGTGAGGAAGCACCAAAAACAGTCAGCACTAGGGCCCTGCCACAGGGGAGATTTCTCCTCCTCCAAGGCCTCCCTCCCAGCGAGGAACACCCAGAATTAAGCTCGTCCTTAAAACTGCAGCACACGGCAGATGCTCGCAAGCATTTATTGCTCCACCCTCGTACGGTCCCAGCAAGGGCAGCACTGCTAACTCTCTGTCAAGGTGAGGTGATGGAGGTCCCATGATTGTGTGCCTAGTTGTTACGTCAGAAATTTCTGCACTGAGTCCAAAACTTTTGCAAATTGCCAAGAAATACTGCTTTCTTGGAACTGCCAAAATTCAAAACCCCTGTCATAGCTTTCATAACCCCATACCTTTTGCCAACATCGTCTACCTCTAGAAGATAAAGGTCAAGTTTAAAATGGCCTCAGACCAACACAACAGAAAAAAATGGGCAAAACAATATAGAGAGTTCACAAAAAAGAGATACATTTGGCCAATGATACAAGAGAAGATATTCAACCCCATTCATAATTAAAGATATTCAAGTCAAAGGAGGCCTTTCCAGATGGTCCAAAATCAAAGCATTTGGTAAAAACGCCAGCGTTGGTGACAGCCGGAAAAACAGGCACTCATCCCTCTCTGCCGGCGGCGTCACAAGCTGGGGTAAGCGCCGTGGCGATGGCCATCCTCTCTGGGCACATGTTAGCAAACTCCAGCGACTCTAATGCTGGGAACTGATCCTACGAATACAGTAAGATCCATGCACAAAGACAGTAATTGAAGCATCGACTGTAACAGACAAAATTAGAAACAACTTGAATATCTACACAACTCTGGTTTAATAAATTATGGACTATCCATACCATAATGTAATATTATGGTATGGATGTACCATATTCCGTAATGGAATATTATGAGGCTGTTAATAAAATGGAAAGAGGGAGAGGTACTTATACAAATGTTAACATAAAAATGAATATATTGAATGAAAAAAGGCACAAAAATATAATTTGAACTATTTCTTTTTATTACATTTTTAATTTTTTATTTCTATTTCTATTTCTATTTTGACAGAGTCCCACTCTGTCTATCCAGGCTGGAGTACAGTAGCATCATCATAGCTCACTGTAACCTCAAACTCCTGGGCTCAAACCATACCCCTGCCTCAGCTTCCCAACTAGCTGGGACTATAGGTGTGTACCACCACACTTGCCTACTTTTTTTTTCTTTTTTTTTTTTTTACAGACAGGATCTCATTATGTTGCCCAGGTTGGTCTCAAACACCTGGCCTCAAGTGATCCTCCTGCCTCAGCCTCCCAAAGTGCTGTGACTGCAGGCGTGATCTTCCACACCAGGCCTATTAATCCATTTTGTGATAATTACATTTATATATTTTTTGATATGCACAAAAAAAATTCTGGAATGAGCTACACACCAAACAAGGTTCACAGGGCTCAGCCCTGAGGACCAGGCCTTGGGAAAAGGAGGAAGAGACCTTTACCTTTCATCATCAATACTTCCCATAGTGTTGATTTCTAGCTTGTGTTTATCATGTGTGCGTGTATTACTGCTCAGCTCCTCGAGCGTTGGGATTTTGCAATGCTCGGATATTATAATCCCATGTGATGAGTGTTCTCAGGTTCCTGCCAAGAAACACGAACGGCCTGGACAACAGTGGGTGCAGATGTCTATGATACAGAGAGACCACTGTGCTCAGCAAAACAACCTAAGGCTTAGGCTCCAATCCTGTGGCTCTTAATTATTTAGCTCGTTAATTGAGGACTGGGCTTTTTTTCCTTAGAAGACCCAATGGCATGTGCTCTCTGCACACCTGCAAGAGCCCTCTGTCCACACCTGTGTCTTGGTCAAAAAGAATGCTCTGCTCTGGTGATTTTTACTTCCATGTGACCCTCGCTTCCCCCACCCCAGCAATTAGTAGAGGGCCAAACACGAGCTAGATGCTCGAGAGTGCTGCCTGTTAGGAGACGGTACAGCTCAGCAGGTAAGAGTGCAGGCTCTGGGGACAGTCAAATCCCAGCCCTACCTCTCACTAACCCCGTGACCATGGGCAGGTTACTAACCTCTCTGCATTTCAGTTTCGCATCCATAAAATGGGATGACGTCAGCAGAACCCACCCACAGAGCCATTGTGAGGTAGCATGTGTACAGTGCTTTTCAATGTGCATACACCAAATGAAACCAGGTGCTAGTCCTGTGGCCCCAGACAAAACCAGACTTTGAATGCAGTCTCTCACCTAAGTGTTTTGTATGTATCACCCATTTAAAATGTACAGAGGCAAAGACTATCATTGGTTAAAATTAATACAGAGGCCAGGCGTGGTGGCTCACGCCTGTAATCCTAGCACTCTGGAAGGCCGAGGTGGGAGGATCGCTCAAGGTCAGGAGTTCAAAACCAGGCTGAGCAAGAGCGAGACCCCGTCTCTACTAAAAACAGAAAGAAATTAATTGGCCAACTAAAAATATATGTAGAAAAAATTAGCCGGGCATGGTGGTGCATGCCTGTAGTCCCAGCTACTCGGGAGGCTGAGGCAGAAGGATCGCTTGAGCCCAGGAGTTTGAGGTTGCTGTGAACTAGGCTGACGCCATGGCACTCTAGCCCAGGCAACAGAGTGAGACTCTGTCTCAAAAAAATGTAATACAGAAATACCAGAAGGCTGTGTTTACATTCCACTAGGGAGGTAATACAGTTGTCCAAAATCTGAGCCCAAAGGAGCCACCCCAAGATTGGGTAGCATTCTCAGATGGCAGAGTCCACTGGCAGGACATTCTTTTGCCAAAACAGTTGTCTGGGCGTGAGCCGTGTTGGGCTGTGGTGCCCTGTCATCCTACAGTCCTCCTTGCTCGTCTCCTATGTTTTATAAACCAAAAACCTACAGCCCTGTAAGATCCTTATGCAGAGGAAGACTTCGCCAAGAAGAGAGCACACGTGTGTACGGGGAGACAGGAGGAAAAGGGCCGGCAAAGGCTCCCAGGCAACAAGGCCCAGGGGCACAAGCGCTGTCGGTAGCAAACAGGTGTGTGGGTGTGCGGGTGTGTGTCGGGTCTGTGGTCAGCTTTGTGAACCAGTGCAAATTACCTCACACTCAGGAGCAAACAGGCAGCCCACACACTGCAAAGCGTCTGTTCTAATGGCCTGTAGCTTTTTCTCTGGAAAGCCCCAGCATTCAGCAATAGCCAAAAATTCTGAGTTGCTGCAAGAATCACAGAATTCGGTTGGTGGGCTGAGAGATCCATCAGGAAGTGTAGCCACAACCACTGGTGTGTAGACGCTGTCGGCGCCTCTCAGCTGGAGTGGACACAGCACAACCAGCCCTGACACTCCCTTCAGCAAGCAGGACTGCGTGTGGCCCGGCATCCTGCGGTGACTTTAAGTCTCGTGGGTCACAAGCCCCATCGTGAAAGACGCTGGCCTAGACCTGGCCCCAGAGCTCTCTGTGGGCAGAAATTCAACCCGTTCCTCAAAATACTCCAGTCTGCACATACCCCGCTCCAACCCTCGCCCCTGCTGCCGCTCAGGCCTTGTCTGCTGAATAAGGTGGGGAAGCAGGAAAGAGGAAGAGGAAGGGAGGCCACAGGAAGGAGGAGCACGTGCTCCAGACCCCAGCAACCCCAGGGCCAACAGTGGCCTCCTGGGGGCAGAGACTCCCTGCAGGGCACTGCTCCAGCCACAAAAGCAGGTGTGGGCCCCTCGATCTCCAGACCCAGCTTAGAGAGCGAACATTTCAGGCACAGCCAAACCAGTAGGCATCTGGGGCCTTTTATAAACTAAGAACCTGTAAAATCATTGAAGAGCTTGTTTGGGATTTGTCTGACTTCTGTTTTTCCCACAAACCCCATTCTGATTTTAAGTGAGTAGGCTTACTCTATAATCTACTGGACCAGGGTTCAATCAGTGTAAACATCGTGACTTCGCCCTTCCCAGAACCGCTCCAACACTGGCAGCGGGCGGTTTCAGGGTCTTCCTGTCCATACCTCTTAACACCGACAGACAAGTTCCCACGCCCGGGTCACCACTGAGGAAGTCCAAGTGCAAACAGGGCAAACCACCATCCTCAGTGTCCTGGCTGGATCACCACCTGCTGGGTGTCTCCCAAAATACTCCAAAAGCTGCCACCATTGGTGCAAACCCACCCCACGGGCCTTCCTGAACAAGTCGCCTGTACCCCTCAACCATCCCCATCTGCACGCTTGCTGAATCAATTAATCTCACTCAGATACCCTTTAAACCTTAAGCCCCTCAGACACAGGGTCCAGGAAAGGCCACTCACAGTCGGAGAGGAGTGGCAGGAAGGAGATGGGGCGCCCACAGTGATGACTTCCGGACTAGAGGCCAGTGTCAGCCAGGACTGTCCCAACCCCACACGTAGCCCCCCTCCCTGGCACTCTGTGGTTCTCCCATACAATAATAACCACCAGGATCATTCACTGACCCCATATGATGTTCCAGGTGCTCTTGTACATCTCAGTTAATTTTTATTAACAATCCTGTAAATGGGTATAATTATCCCTTCATTTTATAGATGAGGAAAGTGAAGCTCCGTTGCAGTCTTTGGCCCAAGTTATACAGCGGCAAGTGGCCACTGTGACCACAGAGCCCAGGTGCTCTGCGCTGGCCCCAGCGCCTCTCCCGGAACCTTCTGGCATCTCCTTCCATCTCATCGCCCTCCCCTTCCCTCTGGCCAGGCCAGCCATCCCCACCCCATCTAGGGCGGACTCCTCCGGGGCCACTGCCAGGGTCTCCCCCTCAACCAGGAATCCCGCAGTCTCTCACCTGAACCCGCAGGTGCTGCCCTGTGCCTTGCAGCCCTGCTCTTTTCTCAAGTAACAAGACTGTGACAAGGGAGGGCCAAAGAACTTGCACAGGGCCCCACAGCGACAGCACCGGACAAGAGCCCAGCCTCCCCACCCGTGAGTCCAGGCCTGGCTCCCTAACGCCACACGGTCCCACATAACATAGGGACAAAAGTCTAAAACATACACCCCCACACAAAAACGTGTGATAAAACAAATGTCAGCAAACATGAAGGACCATCAGAAAACAGAACCATAAATCAAACTCTTAGATCTCTTAACATTTCTAGGGGGGGAAAGTGCTCCTGTGTGGATGTAGCTACTGCTCAATTATCATACATTCTTCAACTGCTTACTTACACTCATCAAACCCAAATTATGGACCAAAGCATACATAGTTCAATTCACAATCACCACCGCTATACCACAGTGCCAATCCTCCCCATTAAAAAATTATTACAAGCTCATCTTTCCCAAAACACTTCTATTAATAATACTATCATGCAGGAAACTACTGGGTTCAAAAAACTCTCCCAATTAACTGCCTGCCAGTTGTTTTAGTTCAAGTTTCCTGCTTGCTGGTCAAAAACAGGGTTGACATCTGCTTTCTCCAGCAACTACTGACCACACAAACTATCAGTTACCTATTCTAGCACCATGGCGCTTAAAGTTACTTCCGAAACATGACTTTTCAGCCTGTATTTTCCCGGCCTTCCCCGTAATAAAATTATTTGCAGGAGCAGCTGATGGAACTGACTAGGCCCAGCACCCATGGGCTGCAGGAGAGGTGCAGAGGCCCGGCCGAGATGGTTTGTAATGTGAGAAGCGGATTCCAACCTGGGCTCGGCCTGCCCTGCCGCCCAGCAGCTGTGTGACCTTGGGCAGGTGGGTCGACCTCCCTGAGCCTCGGTTTCCTCAACTGCGAAGCTGGCATCCTAACCCTCCACCCCCCACCCCGCCCCGCCCCGAGGAAAGATTTCCGTCCAAGTCCTC
>VBSM01002608.1:167287184-167297605 GCA_008086735.1 Cheirogaleus medius
AGGGAGGCTCGCGGGCTGCGGGCGCCGCGGCCGCTTTCAGGGCCCGCCCGCCGGATCCCGCGGCTCATCCCTGAGCACCTACCTTCGCTTGGCTGCGGGTGGGGACCCTCGGGCCGCGCGGCTCATTTTCCTTCCCCGAGCCGAGGTCATATATGTCCTTCAACAGAACAGACCCGCATATACCCATGCCTCGGAGCGGCGCGGGCTGCGGGACGGCGGGGAGAGCTCGCCCTTCGCCGGCGGTGCGGCCCGAGCCCGCCCTGGACTTTCCGACCCTGGGGCTGCGTTTCCGCAACCCTAAGTGGCAGCCGTGTTGACCACAGCTTCTCCAGGCTGGGCCGCCGCCGTCCCTCACTCGGACATCAGAGCGCGCGCTCCTGCCTCCTCCAGGCGCGTTCCAGACGCGGGAAAGGAGGCTCTGAGCAGGGAGGACAGCTCCCTCTCCCTGGGAGCCCAGCGGGGAGGCAAGGGACAAATAAATACAACATCTGATGGTGCAGTGATGTAGATCAGAGGATGTCACATGTGAACTGAAACCCTAAAAGACAAGAAACACCCGAGTCATACAAAAGATGGGGGGTAGAGCTTTGTGGAGAGCAGAAACAACAAGTGCAAAGGTCCTGAGGCAGGCCGCTGTGGGTAGCTGGAGGGCTGGCAGAGGCCAAATATTTAGGGTCTTGTAGGCCAAGGCAAGGAGTTTAGAGATTATTCTAAGATTATGCCAACCTGAGAATTTTATGATCTAATTGACTTTTTAAAAAAATCACTTCTTTGCTATATGGAAGATGTACTATAGGAGTGGAAGCAAGCCAACAGGCCTGGCGGGACCCCAGGAAACTGTGGGAGGTGATAAAAGGGGTGCTAAGCGAGAAATGGAAAGACTTTGGGTAGATTTGGGAGGTATATGATCACCATAGCACTCCAGCCTGGGCAACAGACAGCAGTATTACCCTATCTCTAAAAGATTTTGGAGGTGAAACTCACAGTCTTGCTAACAAGTGGAGCAGGAGAAGGCGCATGGTGAGAGAAGGAATCAAAGAGCCCAAGTGCTCTGCGCTGAGTGTCCATTTGGAGCATGAACCGCTGAGGGCCACGATGCTCCTTACTGAGATGCAGAGGGTGAGAGAGTTGCAGGTTCCGATTGGGCCAGGCTGAGCTTGCAAAGCTTTGCAGCCCCCCAAGAGTGAGTGTCAGGAAGTCATGCTCAGTGTACTAGAGGCTGAGCTCTGGGGACTCTAGACAAGATGTTTAGGGACAGCTGCTTGGAGAGTTTTGCCCAGGTGATAAGGCTCTGTTCACCAGCCATGTGTGAACGCAATCTAGCTGGGCTTGGAGCAACTCCCATCAAGGCAGCCTATCCCCAGGAGAGCTGGCCCCCCTCCCATGCCGACATTGCCCAGGTGGGGGCTACACAGGGATGTCTTGCCATTTACTGGCGAGTTACTTCTACAGGGTTTATTCAGAGACCGGAGTTACGAGTGCATCCCTGCTGCCTGCAAATTACCGAGGTTGCAGGACCAAGAAGGAAGTCTTCCCCCCTCCACCGCCCACCTGCAGGGAGGGTGGGCCTCAGCAGCAAATCCTACCCCATGTGGACAGGCTTCCCAGGAAGCCAAGTCCTACTTCAAGCTCCTTAAGTTTAGTCTTTATTTAAAATAACTCAAATTATTCAAATTTGGAGATGAGGGCTACAAATATAGGAAAGTCCAGCTCAAAGCCCTCATTCTAAACATAGTGAACCTGGGGGCAGAGCAGGGCTGGGCTCGGCTCTGCTGAGCAGGGTCCGGCTGGATTCAGAGCAAGTTAGGTCCTGCGGCTATCCAACTTTGCTTGCCACCTTGGGGAGGGGCGGGCAGATACACAGAGAGAATTTTTTCCCCAAACATTCAATAAGAAGAAAACACTCACTAGATCACATTTTACTCCCAGGAGGTAAAATGAATGGGATTCTTCAAAGCCCTGGTGCTTTTGATCTGACGCAGTCTAGAGTCCCCCTGGGAGGGCTCTTGGCTGGCTGTGTTGTCAGCAACCAGGCTGTGACTGAGCTCTGAGCCCGGTGACTAAGCAGTGACTCAGCCAGGAGAGCTGAGGTGATCCCCTTGGCCAATCCCAGGATCTGCTGTGTTCAGCCCAACTGGGAAGAGAAGGAGCCCCAGGGGTGAGTAAGCTTGCTCAGCTGGCTGGAGGAGGAAGCAGAGGCTGCACGATGCCCAGGCAAAGCAACGTATCAGCCTCCATCTGGGGACTGTTTTCGCAGTCTGGGCGCAGACGCTCCCACTTTGAGGATGAAAAAGGTCATCCTATGAAACACTTGGCACCGTTGCCAAGTTGGAAGATTTTTCAATTCTAAAATCCTGGACATTGAGGAGTGACCATTCCCAGAGGGATCTGCTCACTGTTTGGCCCAGCCGTGGTTCAGAGGGAGTGGCCAGACAGCACCTGCACCCAGGCTGTGCCCCCGCCAGTGACAAAGCCTCTGTCTTGCTGAGAACCAGTCTCTGTGAAAGCAGTGAAAACTCCACTGTTGCTCTACAACCCAGAAACTTTTCTCTGCATATGAAAGCGATGAGAAGGATATCAACCACCCTCTTCTAACTGAAACCTTCCTCCTTCCAGCTGGTGACAGATAACTGTAGTATCCTGGGAATTCTGAGGTTTCCTAGATCAATCACCTGCACAATTACTGGGCTCTGCTGCCTGGCCCCGAATGCCTGAGGCAAGGTGGGCAGGAGGAGTGAATGTCCCTCTTCCTGGGAGCCCCGTGAACCACTGTAGGTAGGAGAACAGTTGACCGATCCCCCCACAGCGCTGAGGAGTGGCATGGGTGGTTAGCTCCATAAGTGCCTTGGCAGGAAGGATCCCAAAGAAAGGACAATGAATTCTTGGCCTTTGCCCCTGACACTAGTGCTGGGGCTTCTGGGAAAAGAAGAGCCCTGATGAGGTGACTTTGTCATGGGCACTCCTTTACTGGGCACCTCGAGAACCAGGTGGGGCACCAGAGCCCATCTGGGGCCACTTTGCCACCTTGGGGTCAGCCTGGAAACTCACCTGAGAGGGATGGGGCCCCTGGGTTCTTGGGGGAAGAGGCAGGTGGAGAGCCTGGGCTCCATGGGGACAAGAGGAGGAGGAGGGTGGTCCAGGGAGAGCAAACATCTGGAACCAAAGCACAGAGACTTGGGACAGTCATCCCCAGGGCTGTCAAAGGCCCAGCCCACAATTCGGGTGGGCCTCACAGATTAGAACCGAGACGTCCCGGAGGGAGATGGATAAAGGGAAGAGGCCGACAGTTGGCCACAAGTGGGGATCATAGAGGTCACACCACTCCAGTTTGTCCCAGCAGATGCATCAATTTTACAGTGTCGTGGGTTTACATTTATTAATTGAATGCTGCTGTGGAATAAGGATTTCAGACCCTTTGCAGACATCTCCTGTTTGATCCCCATTACTTCGTTAGGTAAGTACTGTTGTTGTTTCTACTTGCTAGTGAGAAAGCACATGTCACACAGGACAGCCAGGAATAAGTCCTGGGTCTGTCCGTTCCTGACTTCAAGAATATTGTCGTCTAGACTAGACAGCTCTGTTAGGAGTCCGGAGCGTCAGTAGATAGAAAGCAGCAGTCCATAAACTTGAATATGGAAAAATTACACCTTAATTTCACTAGCATCTAACTGAAATTTTGTAGAATTTCTTTCAATTATGAATGTAGGCAACAGCAGTACTATTAACAAGTACCTGTGATCACCAACAAAAGGAACAGAAATCACAGATATTTTCATGCCACAACAAAGTTGTTGCAGATATTGCAAAATATCACATACACTCATCACTATTTAAAAACAGCGGCTGTTATTAAACCTGCTGGTAAGGGACAGAACAACTGAGGAAGTCAGACATCTGAGAATGAAGGACAGGTGCCTGCCTACCACTGAGGCTTAATCAGAATGACAGAGCATTTCTGCACGTCATCACCCCACTCTGTCAAGCTAACCAGAACAAGAACAACAACAGCAGAACAGACGTGCAGAAAGACACCCTCCAAGGAAGAAGGCAGAGGGTAGGTCTGCTGCTGAGAGTCAAGCAGATATTTCTCCGACAGACAAACCCCTGTCCTAAAGCGCAAGGTATTTCCACAAGAATCTGAAGGCTGAGGTGCACTGAGGGTAGCCATAGCAACAATGAACCTCAAACCCAGCCCAGCTCTTACCTAGATTAACTCAACCACCCACCCCCATCTCTGCCGCAAGACCCACCAGAAGAAAAAGCAGGTCTATTTCCAGAGGGGGAAAAATGATCTAAGTTTCTACAGTTCTACACAAGATGTCCAGCTTTCAAGAAAAATTATGAAGCAAATGAAAAGGCAGGAAGAGCACACTTCCAAGAGACAGCAATAATAAGAACCAAACTCAGGTATGACACAGATGTTGGACTTATCTGACATGGCTTTTTTTTAAAACTATGATTAATAGGTTGAAGTCTCTAATGCACAGGGTATACAATGTAGCAGATCAGATGAGGTATACAATATGTGAGATCAGATGAATACTTTCATCAGAGACATGGGAACTGTAAGAATCAAATTAAAATGTTAGAAATGAAAAACATTCTAACAAAGATGAACAGTATCTTCAATGGGCTCATTCGTAGATGCAGCACAGTGATAAAAGGATCACTGAAGCCGAAGATAGGGAGTATTAGAAATCACCCCAACTGAAACACAAAGAGGGGGGGAAAAAGTGAGGACAGAAACAAAAGTAGCAGGGTATCTAAGATGCCCTGTGGTCAATATCAAATGGTCAATATCAAAATATGTGAAATAGAATCCCAGAAGGAGAAGAGAAAGAGAGCAGAGCAGAAGAAATATTTAAAAAATAATGGCCTAGAATTTTCCAAAATTAATGCCAGACACCAAACCATAGATCCAAGAAGCTCAGAGAGCACCAAGCAACCGAGTAGGGTAACACACATACACGCATGTGCACTTGCGCGTGCGCGCACACACACACACATACACAGAGAGGCATATCATATTTGAATTACTGAAAATAAAAGCGAAGAGAAAATTTTGAAGGCATCCAGAGAAAAGACAAATTGTACAGAGTAACAAGGTAAGAATTATAGTAGACTTCTCACGAGAAACCATAATGTAGATTTTGCAGGTCACATGGTCTCTGGAGCAACCACTCAACTCTGCCATTATAGCACAAAAGCAGCCACACACAATATCTAAACAAAGGGACACGAATTCATTCCAATAAAACTTTATCTACAAAATAGGTGGCAGACCAGATACGGCCCAGATGTCATAGTTTATCAACCCCCAATCTAAAGCAAAACTGTAGCAATGCTTTGTACTTTAATAGCATATGCAGAAGTAAAAGCACAAAGGGTGGAAGGGAAGACTTGAGAATATAGTGTTGAAGGTTCTTACCCTTTTACAAAGTGCTATAATATTATTTTAAGGTAAATGATAATTAAACATGTAAATTATAATTATTTGGGCAATCACTAAAAAGGCTTAAGAAATATAAATAAGTCAATACGGAGATAAAATGGAATTATAAAAAAAGTTCAGTTAGCCCAAGTGAAGGCAGAAAAACAAAAAACACAAGGACAAATGGCACAAACAGAAAACAGCTAGTACGATGGTGGATTTAAATCCACCTATATCAAAAATCACATTAAATACACCAGTTAAAAGAGAGAGAGTGTCAGATTGGATAACAAAAGAAGACCCAGGTATACGATATCTCCAGGAAACCTGTGACCTGTGAAGGATTAAATACAAATGCACAGAATTGTGGTGTAGATACATGATTCTATGCATTGGTCCAGACTCACAGAACTGTACACCACAAAGACTATTACTGTATGTAAATTTTAAAATATCAATCAGCAAGTGGGAGTAAAGACGGAATGCAGACTGACAAATGAATCTGTGTTACAAAAGAAGTGTATAACTACAGCGACCTAAGTAACTTTGGCCAAAAGTGTTCCAGCTGAATACCATAAGGCCAAAGACTAAAAGAACCATATACAAACCTGCAGAATCCACGGATATGAAAAGTCAATG
Source organism: Cheirogaleus medius (assembly GCA_008086735.1). Lineage (NCBI taxonomy): Eukaryota > Metazoa > Chordata > Mammalia > Primates > Cheirogaleidae > Cheirogaleus > Cheirogaleus medius. The sequence goes on from VBSM01002608.1 coordinate 167,293,255, forward strand.
CTCCGTACCCGTGGCTTCTGCACCTGGTGAATATATCAACATGCCATTGGCTGAACTCTCAGATGTGGAACCCGTGGATACAGAGGGCCGACTGTACTTGAGTTGGGTACTAGGGTTGAAAAAAATAAGTAAATAAATTGTAGATAATAGGAGTGATGTTTCTTGCTGTTGGAGAAAGAAGTTACAAATAAGGAAAAGGGGAAGGCTAGATTGCACCGTGTGGTCTGAATTGGTGTCACTCACATATGAACTCATTTTTTTTAAATATAGATAGATGATAGATGAGATAGACAGATAAATACATGGATAAATGGATGGATGGATAAAGTAGAGGTGTATGTATGCAGGGCTATTATACATACATATATTTTCTCTCTCTCTCTCAGCAGTGACACCCAGTAGCAATGAGAACACGAGCACCCAGGTCTTGGTTTATAAATACTATTTGCCAATAAAAAGAATTAGGGTTCATTGGAGAACTGATTGATTCCAGGGCCAGAACAGAGAAAATGTTGCATGACCCTGGAGGACCTTATGGTACCAGAAAGTGTCAAAAATTTTTTAAAAATTAAAAATATGAGCAAAGATGTTGAAAGAGCACAGGAGCCAACATGAAGACACCCCCTACCCCCAGTGACCAAAGTTGAAACTTGTCCAACAAAATAAATAACAATACTGTTGGATTATAACCCCAATAATTTTTAAAACCCACAAATCCATACTGATATAAATAATAACTGCATAAAGAAAGGAATGGTGAAGACACAACTCTTCTTTAAAGAAGAATTCCAATTAACACATTTAGAAAGAATGAGCGAAGAAGAAAACCACCATTAGAATCTAGCCGCAGTAATATTAATAATTGCTACAGGCAGGATCCGCTGGTGAAAGCTAAGATTATCAGGCAAAGGTAAAAAGAGAAACAGGATATTTACATAGTCTCAAATACTTCCTTCAAAATATTTAGTAATTACGAAGGGAAATTACTTTACAGTGGAGAATCTGGCAGACACCACCTTAACCCAGCAACCAGGGTTAATATCTCCAGTAAGGCATATTGACACTCTGCCCCCATAGGACGCCCTGGAAAGGTGACATCACACCTCCGTAGCTTTCCTCCCAATAGTACATAACAGCTGCAGCCTAACTGTGACAAAACATCAGCCAAACCTAAACCGAGGGGCCTTCTAACGAGGTAACTGATGAGTGCTCTTCAACAGTGACAAGGTCATGGAGACAAGGAGGAGGAGGAGGAGGACTGATCCCAGCCCGGGAGAGACGGAGGAGGCACAGCAGCGGAATAGAGCCGAGGATCCGGGTTCCATGCTGGAGCAGAAAGCCTGCACTAGTGGGAAAACTGGTAAAGTCTGAGCAAATTCTGCAGCTTAGTTTAAAAAAAAAAAGAAAGAAAGGAAACATAACGGGCTCGACATTGCCACGGATGGTTACTATCAAATGATAGGTAGAGGCGCGAAGGCCCAAGGGCTTTGGGAGCGGGAGGAGTGCTGAGAGGGTGCTGGGGCGGGAAGGGAGGCTCGGCTGCGTGGAAGCAGATGGGGTCTGCCCCAGGCCTGGAGGGGCATCGCGGCACCCAGTAGAGGTGAGCAGAGAGGAGCTGGGGGTGGGGGCCTGGGGTAAAGGTGGAGCAACACGTTCATCAAACCCTCGGCAGCGGGAAAGCTCAGTATGTTGCGGATTCACGTGCAGATCATCTAACAACTCGGAGGTTTGTTGAGTGGTTAGCATGGGAAGGCAGGCTGAGACCAGCACACACACATGATGGCAGCCCATGGAGTGTTTCATCCCAAAGGCCCTGGAGAGCCATTAAAAGCTTGTAAGCAGGAAGGGAACATTACGAAACTGAACCCGGCCACGGCAGGCTTGCCTTGCCATACAGGATGTCGGGAAAGCCAGGCAGCGGATGGAATAGAGCGGGTTTCTGTGGTGGTCCAGATGTTCAGTGATAGGGTCAAGCTATGGTCATGAATTGCTTGTCATGGGGAACTGATGAAAGTTCAACACACCTCCAAGTGTGTCTGCTTTTTGGGTCTGAGAGAAGGGATCGCTCCAGCAATAACCCTGCCAGTCGCCACCCAGGCTCGCGGCGGGGCGTGGGCAGCATCTCTGCAGGGCGTCAGTCCTGACCCTGCACTGGGAGATGATGGCCCTGGTAGCCTCATCCACTAAATATCCTTCTTGGATTTAGGAAAAGTGATTCTTCATTTGTTTCCACGATCGCCCCATAAAAGGAAGGCAAGAAATCCAGGGAGAACAAACTGACTCGGGAACTGTTTCCGTGTGCACCCCTGCCAGGGGCCCTCGTATAGGGGTCAGACCGCACAGCCTGGCTGTTTTGAAAAGTCCCCGACAACCACCCTTTCCCAACTCAGAAACAAAACAGAACAAACAAAAAAGGCCACTGCCTTAAGATCCCAATGGAAGACCAAAAAAAAAAAAAAAAGATCCCAATGGAAGTACACTTCCTATAGACAGTTCTCGCTGGTGTCTGCTGGCTGTCCGCACTGCACAGACCTCAGCCCTGTGGGATGTGGGCAGGGAATGGAGAGAGAATCAGGAAAGGGGGAGGAGGAGCCCGGGGCAAACGTCACTTCCTTCACTCAGGTGCGGAGGGTTGGGGAATGGAAGCTCCTGTCCCTACTGCCTCTTGTCCTTCTAACAGGAATTAGACTCTGGGTTCCTGTTAGGCCCCAACTTGGAGAGCTCCCTGAAAATACGCTCAATATCACAGGCTGGTCCCCACATCTAAATGGCATTTCCTTTGCTTTCCCCATGTTAATAAGATATTAGAAAAAATATTGTATAAAGTAGAATTTTATAAATATGGACCATAGTTTATCATTCCTAAAAGAATACCTTGAGAAGGCGTCCAGGGACACTGAAAAGTACAAGACCCTTGTCTGAACGCCCAGAGCAAACCAATGAACAGAGAACAGAAGCGAAACTCCGAGCCTTGCTGCACAGGGCCCTCATTTCCCCAAGTCTCAGTCGCTTCATCTTCAGCGAGTGAGTGTCTGAGAAGCCGCCCCGGGGGATGCTGACACACCCCGCGGGGAAGCTGCCCCTTACCTTGGCTGCCCGAAAAAAGTCTCGCCTCCCCCATTTACAGGGCGCACCGTGAGGACCCCATTCAGCTTCCATTAACTTCCGAGGGAGGTCTCTGCTCGTGGGAACGTTGGCCTCCCGGTCGGGTCTCCTCTTTCTCTTAATGGTCTAGTTCTCAGCAGGCTGAGCCACCGCTTGGTGGCTGTTGGTGGCTAGGACCGGCATGGCTGGCTGCCCCCGGTCTGCCCTGCATTCTCTCTTTCCTCCTTCTCCTACCCCTAGGGCCCCCCGTCCCCTCCCATCTTCTCCCCTTCCCCCCCCCCCCCACTCTGCTCTCTGCTCACTTTCCTCCGTGCCTCCTGTGGGCACCAGGAAACGCGCATTGTTGGGTGGCAGGATTATGACATCACCTGGGCCATGACATCAGCATTCGGTGGTGCTCAGAGGAGAGAAAGATCCGAAGAGGTGAATGGGGACCAAGCAAGGCTGCGCAGGGAGCTGCTTTGGGACCTTCCCTGGGTGCAGAATAGAGCCTGGGCCACACCAGAGGCCGACGGAAAGCTTGGGGCCCAGCGTGACCAGACCCTTTCACCCTGAACTCTGCATTCACGATGAGCTAACCAGAAGAGACTTTCCATTGAGAAAGCTGCGCTCCAATAAATTGAGAAAACATGGAGGGAGGAAATTACCTTACCAATTTTTTACAAAGCATCAAAATTTGGTGTTACCTGCTGAGTCTAATATCGAGATTTCTACAATAGATGTTGTTGAATAGAAAAAGCATCAAGGCCAAGAAATTTAAGCTATGTATGAGCTCTTTGAAATGCCTAAATCAGATGGGGAAATGATGGATAATTACAGGATATAATTGTTGAATTATTGTCCAACGAGCTAAAAACAGAAGGTTTTAATTGGTGCCAAAATGGGAAGTTCTTAAACAGTCAGATTGGAATCCTTTAAAACACAACAGTGCTGCGTTGCCCAAAAGGAGAGAAGGTCAGCACTCCCCGTGACAAGGATGGAAGAGCTCTCGGGCTGCACAACACGCACACGGTTAAGGCATTGCCACCTACTTCGTGGCATCTAACCATCGTTTTTAATTTGGAGATATCTCAAAGAGCTAAAAGTAGAACTACCGTTTGATCCAGCAATCCCACTACTAGGCATCTACCCAAAGGAAAAAAAGACACTCTATAAAAAAGACATCTGCACTCAAATGTTTATGGCAGCACCGTTCACAATTGCAAAGATATGGAAACAACCCAAGTGCCCATCAATACATGAGCGG
>VBSM01002608.1:167297705-167344457 GCA_008086735.1 Cheirogaleus medius
AAAAAAAAAAAAACTGAGGGAATTCATCACCAGCAGATCTGCCTTGTACATAATGTCAAAAAAAAGTTTTTCAGGCAGAAGGGAAATAATACAGGTTAGAAACTTGAATTTCCATAAAGAAAGGAAGAGCATGGAAAATGAATAAATGAAGATAAACTAAAAATAAAGAAAAAAACCACGACAGTCCCACCATACAAGTGTCGAAGTCTGCTCACGTGTGACCCTGGGAGCCCAGACTTTTCACGGAGTATTGCACCCAGCTCTATATGCAAGAAAACATTTTTTACAGTCTTTTTTTGGTTATTCTCTTACGTTTCAAGTTCCCAGGCCAGTAAGATTTACTGACCAGAACTTTGTAACTTCCTGCTGCGCTGATGCGTTCCCTTTTGAGTTTCTTACCCAGGAGCAGCGGGGTCTCTTCGCAGTCACGAGACAACTGCAAAGCCCCACACCACCTGTTTGTCCCGAGAAGATAGGACAAGCCATGCCCCACCACACATGGTGCCCAAGGACCCGCTGAGCCTGTGCACAGGCTGAAAAAATGACCACTAGTAATCCCTAGCTCCTTGTAATACTAAAATCCCTGCCCAGGAAGGACTTACTTGCCATTTTTGATCATGGGATGTATGCACTAGCGTGATTCCTCACTGCGCTTGCGTGCCCTGCACTCCACCCAGACCCGTAACGATGCTCACTCCCTCCTGCATTATTCATTTCACCTCCAGAAAAAAACCCTGACCCTGTTGATCGGGGAGGTGGCTTTGAGGCAGTCCATTCCTCCCCCTCCCAGTGGACTCGCCACTGTAATATTAACAAATCCTTTCTTCCTTGACAGCCCTCGTCTCAGTAATTACCTTTCTGTGAGGTGAGCAACAGTGAACCCCCGCTGTGGGTTTGTTAACAGTACCAAGAGCATCTCTGTGCCCCTCTCATCCCGGCCTTTACACAGATGCTCAGGGTTAGATGGGTTTTCTTCTCCTAAGCAATTTCCATGGGCGTGATCTCAACGCCCAGTACCAAATGTCCTGCGTCAGAGTAGACGACGCACCTTGGAAACATCGCTTTGTGAACCAGGGGCCTCTGCAGGGGAAAGTGCAGAGTCAGGGCCCGCTCTCTTGGTCTTCCAGGCACACTAAGCCTGCTGCCCCTTCCCGGGTCTTTGGATGGTACCTTTGAAGCTTGATGGAAAAGCCGCATTTGGAAGACAAGTTCTTACAGGGAAGAGATTTTTCTCTTTTTGTGTCTAGTTCGTGGTGTCTTTGGCAGATGTGCGGCTACTGCAGAGTCCCACAAAGCATGTCCTAATGTTCAAAGGCAGGGCAGTAGCTTCTAGTGACAGCGTGGGATTTGTACGTTGCTTTGTTGACTTGTCATTACGCAAGAGCGCCTTTCAGAAAGTCATGTGAAAATCTAGCACATTCAGTTGTTCTGTATAAGAGAATGTAATTGTACCCAAAATATCTACAAATTGTTTCTTCTAAATACTGGGCTCTTCCACAGTATCTCCAGATCATGTCTACCCTTCCTTACCAAAATTTGGGGGCTAAAAAATATTCAATTGTTTCTGAAATCATGATTCTCAACTTCAAAAGTGTATAATACCCTACTGAGACGGGAAGAGGTGTTACTTAAGCCAGCATGATCAGTGGGCCACAAGAGTCCAGCTTATGGAACACTCTGCCAGACTCACTGGGATGAGATCACGTTACTTTGCATTTTCCCAACCCTGGATCCCGGCTCACCTGTTTGGAAGAGAATGTCCCAGCATGAAAGGGGAGGCCAAACCTTGCTCTAAGTACAGTAACCGAAGCTGTTTAACCCATGAAAAAAATTCAGCGTGGGGAATGGGAGATGGAGCTGGGTGGATTTGTGATCATGATAAAAAAGGACCTACAAGTGAGTCAGGCCTGGGCAGAGATGACCTGGGAGCTCCAAGCTAGACCTCCAATTGGAAAGGACCTGTGGGGGTGGGGGGGCAGTTGAACATGACACAGCAAATTGAACTAGATCCGTTAATGCTCTGCCCAGCCCTAAAATTCAATGAATTAGCTCTCTCCTCCTTTCTCAGTCTTCCAAAGTGAACTACTGTATCTTTTGCAAAGCCAATTTGAGAATTCTGGATTAAGCTTTACTCTTCCCCTCCCCGAGCAACTCACAGTCGAGTAGTGGTCTATGCAGAGACGGGTGGGCGGGCTTCTGAGAGCTGCCGCTTAGCTCTGCTGCGCCAAGGCGGCCTCAGCCGCCCTGCCTGCCCTGCTCCCCTCGGCGGAAGCCCACGTTAGTGTTTGTGGATGGAAGAGACTTGTGCCCCAGAAGGAGAGAAGAGATAGGAGAACTGTCTAAAGGATATGTTTTTTCCCTACTAGAACAGTAAGGATATAGGCCCGGTAAAATAAATAAATGTAAAAATGAAAATAAAACTCCCACAGGTCTTTCTAGAGACTGGGGTGTCCTGGATAGGGTCTGGCTCTGAAGAAATGGGGACCTGGGTTCTGATTTGCTCTCTGGAACTTACCACGAGATCCTGCACAAGTCACCTGGGGACCTCAGTCCCTGCATTAGAAATTGACAACAGCGGGGACCAGAGGACCATCGCGACACCTTCCCGCTCTGACCTTTAAGGTTCATGTCTGTGATGTGACTTCAGGGGCACAGATCATCTTGCACCCTCACCCCCCACCCCACACACACGTAGCACAGTAACTGCCGATCTCGGGTACGTGATAGCCCAGAGCATCTCTCATCGCCTGAAGCAATATTGATATAGTTTCAGAAGAAGCAATTAATGTGACTCCACCTTGATTTTAAAATAGGTAGCATTCCACCCAGTGCTTTCTCCTCTCCCTCCCCTGGGGATGTGTGAGTGAGTATCTGGACATCTCTAACCTAATTAGAGGAAGTTCTGGGCAGAGTACACACAGTCAAGACAAAGAATCAGCGAGGAGTGTCTTGACTGTCCAGTGCGAGGGAGGGATGGGGGCAGGGAGGGCGGGATGGGCAGGCAAGGCTGATCCCCGTCCTAACACTGTGCAGTCTGAATTCTCTTCTCACACCTTTGCTTGGTAATGGCTACAGTGCCATCTGCTCTGCCAGTGCTCAACACAACGGCAGCAACCTCAGGAAACCTGGAGGCAGGTGGAGCAGCTAGAGAGTGCCAGGATGACAGGGTCACTCTGACAGACACACCCCACTGTTCCAGTTCCAGCATTCAACATCCGGTGACAGGTCAGAAGCCACCACTGCCCTGGCTCCACCATTTCTCCTCACGGTGTAGCTCAAGCCACCCTGGATCATTCCCATTTCTTTACGCTTGCCCTGTTCCCTTCTACCACAGGGCCTTTGTACATGCTGCAGCCGCAACGTGGAGTCCTCTCCTCACCTGGCCCTCTTCACCTGGCTAACTGCCACTCATTCTTCAACCTTAGTTCAAGCATCACCAAACTCCCCAACCGCGTCAGTTCTCCCTGTTAGACATTCTCACTGTTCCAGTAAATACTTTATTCAAAGTATTTACATAGTATAGTTAAAATGTTCCATTTGTGTGTGCAATTATTGTAAAATCACTTCCTGGTAGCCAGATGCAGCAGGAGGGAAAAGACTATTTCTGTGTAAGTATCTAGCATAGTGTCTGGCACTTAGTAGACACTTAACACATTTTTGAATAAATGCTTAAATATCTTTTCATGGGTCATAATGTCTGGTTGCAAAAATCTATTCATCATAATAAAATAAACTATAATAAAAATATATTTAGCATTATAAAAATAAATGAACTGGGCATGAACTGGTGTTGGAGGTGTCACCGCCCTTATCGTGGGCCATTTTTGAGTGCTGACGATGTGCAAGGCACAGTGGGGGCGAACGACTGATTACACCTCTGTGCTCAAGGAGCTCAAGCTCTAGCAGACATGCAGTGTCTCCAGCAGGAGAAATAACGCCAGCGAGTCAGCACATGATGCCCACTGGGGCGGAAGCAGGGATTGGTAAAGGCGGGATTGGAAACGTACAAAGTGAGACGTTAATACACACATGGGACAGCAGCCCTGGGGTAGTTCTATAAACCTAAGATTTCACTGAACAAAAAATGACCATTCTGTATAAGATTCTAATTAAATGCATCATTGTTGTGTCTGATTGTGCTAGTGTCTGTCGCTAATCCATGCTACAATGATTCATGCTGGGAAAAAAAAAAAAAGCAGTTGGCGGTAAGAGCCACCGCAGTGCATTTCTAGATAAGAATACAGCGACTGTCACCGGACACCTCCCTAACAGCTCCATTCTCGATGCCAGGCAAGGAAGAAAACCCAGGGCAGATGCCAGACGGAGCAAAACAGACAATTATGCATTCATTTCCCCCTTACTTCGGATATCTCATTAAATTTCAAGGAAACATCAGAACTTAAAACTCCCAACATGGGGAATAGGAAGGTCATCTTCAGTGGAAAAGATATTTAATCAAATCTGCAAGGTGAAAGCGAAGGGGAAGTTTGACTAAAGACACAGCGTGGAGCAAGCTACACCCCGGACTTCCGCAATGGGGGCTGCAGCCGAGGGAGGGGACCCCGCCCAGCAGAACCTCAGGTGGGCACTGCCTCAGGAATGACACGGGTCCCCGGATATCAGCTGGCTCCTTGACTTTTACTCGGGAGTGAACTCTACCAGTTGGAGCTTCCAGCAACGCTCCTGCTCCAGCCATCCATCCATGCTAAGTAAAAACAGACTACCACAAAGTGCCAGACGTTGGAGGAAATCCTGCAACGTGAGAGAGAAAAAATAACAAACAGGAGGAAACATGATTCCAGAAGAAATAAAAAGAATCAAGAGAACAAATTCCAAAAATAAAAACAAAAACAAAGGAATAGGAAGAAATTCCCAAATTAGAATCTCAGATTTGGGAAAATAGTCATAAAACAAAAGCAGAATAATGCTGTGAAAGAAAAATAACTAGAGAACAAAAGAAGAACTTTGAAAAGTAAAAATTTGGATTGAGAAAAATAATGGTAATAGAAGATGAAGTTAATGAAATCTGCCAAATCATAGATCAAAAAGCTGGTCAATAGGAGATAAAAGAGATAGAGAAACACTCCATGGGTCTTCAGTCACAACCCTTTTCCTTGTTTTCCATCTTCTTTAATTCTTTGCAGTATCTTATCTGGTGATGTCGATTAGAGTAGAAGTGAATTGTCCTCCAGACTGAGTTCTGAACAGATGAATAAAAAACAACCACTGCAAGGCACAGCAATGTGAAGTCTGGGGACACAAAGGCGTAATAGAAAATCCTAAAAGCTTCCAGATAAGGTGAAATAAAATGAAAGGTCACCTACAAAGGAGCCAAAGTCACACTGGCATATAAGGAACTGTGGCTGTCAGCCAGCACTGGAATAATATGTTCGAAATTCTGCAAAAACTGAATATACCAACCTCAAGTTCCAAATCTGACCGAACTATCAAATGTGAAGCCAAATTAAAGAAGAGATTCAGACATGCAGGGATTCAAAAAGATACCTCCTCTCTCCCTTTTTATGGAGGTTGCCTGGAAATGCATTCCAGCTTTTGCTTATTTTTAAAAAAGGAAACTAAAGAAAGAAGAAAACAATAATCCAGTAGCAATGGCTTGACCGAGGGTCTCCCGAAGGGGACGGCTCTGCTGGAGGACTTGAGAGCACGCAGGGAGAGAGGGGCCCTCTGGAGAGAGGTCTTGGGAGAAAAGGGCACCTGCACAGAGAACTGAGTCTGGAAAAACCAGAGAACATGATAAATGTATTAAACGCAAGGAATAAATGAAAAGAATTAGACAACTATTGAAGGAGAAACTTCTTAGAGAGGCGGCATACTGTAGTGTTTAGGAACAAGGTCTCTGGATCTCTGTGGGTTTGAATTTTAACCTTACCACTTACCAACTGTGTGACCTTGAGCAAGTGACTCAGCCTCTCTGAGTTCAGTTTTCCATCTCTCAAACAGAGATAATAATAGGATCAACTTATAAGACCGTTGCGAGAAATTAAGTGAGTTAATATTTGTAATGCTCTAAGAAAAAAAGAACCCATCACACAGCTAGTGCTCTGTAAGTTTTGTTAAATAAATAAATGACCCTAAAAGCTGTATTAAAATTATAGTCATCCAAACAGAAGAACTAGATCCCAATGAAAACAAGTTAATTGGCTTAAAAGTAAAGAATATGATGGTTTCCAAATAATAGACTAAAGTTTAAGGACATTGTGTGTTTGGTTGGGGGGGGATTGCAGGGAGTAGGAAGCATGTATTTCTCCTCTTAACAATGAAAAAGAAGGGCAAATATAACTTCCAAGGAAAATATCCCCTCAACCCCTCCAAACCCCTATATAAGAAAGGCAGAGTCTGAATATACAACAAACTAAAACATAATGGAATCACGCATACATGGTAGAGTCTAAGAAAGGAGATTGATTTGCACACGGTGCTCTGTGAGAATCAGCTAGCTCCCCCTCTAAGATCAGAGTACAAGTCCACAGGACGGCAGACAAAGGAGATTCATAAATCGACAGTAGGAACAGGAGGCTGTGGTTGTAATTGTGAGCCAGAATTTCCTAGTTGATTTTATAGGGACCAGGCACACGAATCACTTTGATAAAATTTTTCAAAAATAAGTCTAAATCTAGACAAGGTTTCACAAAATGTATTCCTTCCAAGAAAACTAAAATTGAAGTCCAGTCCTTTTTCAAACCTAAAGAAAACAAGAAATTTAAAAAAAAAAAAAAAAAACCAAAATACTGTTTCAAGTAACTGGCCCGGGATAATCTAGAATTCCAGGAATTGTTGCTCTTATTAGAAATGTTGCAATCAAAGTACAGGTCAGCCAGGAATGAGCCTTTTCAAGTGTGTTCATCACAGCACCACATGAACGAAGTTGCTACTTTTAGTGTAACGAATTGTACTGATGTTTCACTGCCTGACAAAGACCTTGAAGCTTGCTGAATAGTTCATTGCTCAGCTGTCCCTCCACAATTCTAGGCCTTTTGCTGTCATGAATCTGGGGTGTGTTTGGGGGTGGAGCGGGAGGTGGTGGACTGGTGAGTGTGTAAGTCTTTGTGTTTCTGCATCCACAGCCAGATTCTTCAATCCCAGAGCAAGACCTCCTCGAGAAACCTTCCCTCACACATTCCTCAGGTCCATGAAGAATTCGTCCCTGGCTCCCCTGGTCTAATGAAGCCACCTGTAGCTCTATCATAGCACATTTCACACAGTGGCAACACTGTGTCCCTGCTGTAGCCTCTGCTGGCTAGTGACCCCTGGAAGGAAAAGAACAACCATGACCCAGTCCCCACTGTGTCCCCAGTCCCTGCTGGTTAGGAGGCAGAGAGAGGGGGAGGGAAGGGGAGAGAGAAAGACAGAGAGAGAGACTGCGCGCTCGAGTCCTGCTCGTTGTACTTCCCTTTGTTTTTGGTTTTCTTGTTGCTAAACATTTTTGGAGTTTATGAACCTACCTTCTAGGGATTACAGGGCATGAAGATGATCAAATGCTGGGCTAGAAGGAACGGTCTGGCTTGGAAGCCTGCCTGCCTGCTCTCAGACACCTCCCCATGCCGTGCACCCTCCCGGGTGATTTTGTCCCCCTTGCAGACCTCAACAGCACCGTGACACTGTCAACGTGCGGTTCAGTATTTTCAGCCGACACCTCCTCCCTCAGCTCCAGCCCACACAACCAACTACCTGCTGGCCGCCCCCTTGGGGATGTTTCCTAAGTACTCCAAGCTCAGCCAGGCTAACAAGGGCCCCTCACTGGTCTCCCTGCCTCCAGGCCCACTCTACGACTGCACTCGGCTCTCACAGGGCTGCAGAGCTAACATGACATTGCCTGCTTAAGACCCGTCAATGCACTGCAGCCCCCAATACCATTACCTGTAGGTTAAAGTCCAAGGTCCCAGAAGAGCAGGCAAGACCTCCTGGTCATCGGCACCCAGCCTCCACCCTATCCTCCTCCTCTAATTTCATCTCTCACTGTCCCCCTCTTCCCATCGTATCCCCCGAATCGCAGATAGATACGCTGTACTTTCTTACCTCCACGCCTGGCCAACTGTCGTGGCTCTTTCAGTAGTCTGCATAGCCTCACCTTCTCTCGGAAGCTTTTTCTGAAATTTCTTCTAAACTCCCCACCCTGTAACTCAAGCTGAGTCACAAACCTCCTTCTCTCCTGCCATGAGGCCTTGTGGGAAACAGCAAGCACTTTATGATTGAATGAAGCCCTGCTGAGCTCAGAGAAGTTAGGTAACTTGCTCACTGTCACATAGACTGAGGGTGGCAGAGCTGGGACCAGGATGCTGGGCCCCTCCTCCAATTCCCATGCCCAGAGGGTAAAGTCTGTCTGTGGTTTCGCCCTTGGGTCAGGACCCTCCTGCTCCGCATGTCCTGGCCAGCACTTCCTGTCCTGCTAGGAAATGGAGCCTGGAGTTCCTCTCCTCACTTGCCTCTCGTGCACCAGAGCCAGAGCCCTGCATGTCGGGCCGGAGGCTGTGAGGACGGGGCACGGCCATGATGACCAGCCCTCCTGCGCTTCCGCCATGGGAGGAGGGGTCACCACTTACCGGGACTTCCTGTTCCCCTCGCAGAGGGTGGCTTTTCTCTCTCCAGGCTCAACTGCCACCAACTGCCCCCTGTCAGGATTCCTGGCCTCTGATTGGGCCCCATCACTTCCCATCCCCTTGGGGACAGGACTGATGCTCCCTACAGAGTACCGGGCTTCCTCGCAGCCTTCTTCGTCCCTCTCACTGGGGCCTCTGAGTTCATCTCAAGGATGAGTCTCTCGCTCTGCCTGCCACTGCACTAGGCCCCAGGTGTCCTCTGCAAGTCCTCAGTCCCCTCTGTCCCAGTGTCCCTCTCTAGCTGTGAGCTCCTCGAGGGTGCAGACTGTTACTTTTCTTCTACATCTGTGAGGCTTAGGCCAGGCCACAGCAGAGACAAACAGGCGCTGAGGCCCCATCACCTCCTCCCGGAGCATCCCAGCAGTTCCCTCTCGAGCCCCTGCCCCCCCACATCCTGCTTGCAGACACTCTCCAGAGTGGGGACCTCGGCTTGAAGACCCACAGGCCAGCGCAAGTTGACGCGCTGCTGAAGCTCAAAGTATAGCGCAGGGCAGGTGAACGCACTATGGGAAAGGACTGGACAGGTGGCAGGGGCGAGTGTTTAGCTAAATCTCGCCCCCCCCCTCCAGACAAGAGAGGCTCTGAGAGCCAGATGGAGGAAGAGAGCCCAGGAGCCTGGAAAGGGCTCGAGGGCTGAGGGACGGCCCTGGCCCTCCGGCTGCCAAACTCGGGTCTGTGGAGATGCAACAGGGCAGCTCCCGTTCGCAGATGGGGAGCAAAGCACCAACAGCCACCCCAGAGACCACCCAAAGTGGCTGGACCTGAGTCTTGGAACCAGGTGCAAGGTGATGGGGCTGCGGCAGGAGAACACAGGAACCACCGGGCACGGGAGGAAGAGGCAGAATCAGGAGACTCCTATGAGACCTGTGTGACCGCACTCACATCAAGGACAGCCCGTGAAGGGCCACTGATGGCACGAGTACTAATGGAGACCTCTTGGCACTGGGGAGCCACCAAATGCTCTTTAATCAGGGAAGCGACAAAATGGTGTCTATATCCGGAGGAGGATGGATCGCAGGACGAAGAGATTAGAAACCAGCCAAAATGTCCTTGGCTCCGTGGGGAGCTTATCAAACATTCAGAAAGTGCTTTGGGCAAATTCTGAAAGTATCAGTTGAATGGCTCCATCCTGCTTTGGAGACTGCAGATATCTAAGGCAATAAACTGCTGTTTGACAAGGAGCAGTTTCTCTAATCTTGAAATGTAAAAACATAATGAGAACATTTTACAGCAACTTCACTCACGTTAATGTTTGAAGACCAGACATTTCGGATCCACCCAGGGTCTCTCATTATGGGAATCTGAAAAACAAAAACATTAGAAGTTAATTAATGGAAATGGTCTGGAATTAAATTTTGTAAGGGTTGCATAACCTTGTGAATATATTTAGAACCACTGAACTGTACTGTTTAACATGGTGAACTGTGTGATATTTAAATTACAGTCGTCCCTCCAGGTATACACAGGGAATTGGCTCCAGCACCCCTGCATATACCCAAATCCACGTGTGCATCAGTCTCAAAGTTGCTCCCATGGAACCTGCTTAGAGAAAAATCACCTCTCCTCATACGTGGGTTTTGCATCCCACACGTACTGTATTTTCCATCTGTGTTTGATTGAAAAAAATCTGAGTGTAAGAGGTCCCACATAATTCAAACCTGTGTTGTTCAAGGGTCAACTGTATACCTCAATTTTCTAAAACAGAAATTAATAGTAAAAACAAGGTGATGCCTTTTCTCTGAGCACATTCAGAGTGGGAAGTGTCAGTTACACGGGGTGCATTGCGAGGTCGTAAACCCTGTCACTGCTTGGGTCTTTCTCTGCTTTCTCGTCCTCCCCAAAGCACCTGTAACCTACAGGTGAAGCTGTGGGAGGTCGGGCAGTGTGGAAAACGATGGGATTGGGAGTCAGAAGCCAGGCATTCAAGTGCTACCTCTGCTGTTTCTTAGCTGCGTGACTGCCCGGGGCATGTTTTCTTAATGGTGAAAGGAAGGTAACAATAGCCCCTGCCCTGCCAAGCTGAGGGCACTGCTGTGAGCTGAGTCTACTCAGGTGAAAGAGCAGAGCCTGATTCAGGTAGGAGCTATTAGGACTATGGGTGTGGCAGTCCCCGAGCAAGCAGGGCCCGTGCAGCCCCGAAGCACCCAGGTCAGGGCTGCCACCTCTCGGGTCCGGCTTGGCCTTTCTATGGGATGTGTTGGTTGTCCTAGGCCTACAATTAAATTATACTCAAAAACATATGTGCTTTGAATTCAACTACAGCAGCCCAGAATAAACAGCCCCCAAACCCCTCCCCCTCTGTCCCATCACTCCCTGGACCTATACCCACCTCACACTCATCGGACCCAGTTGGCTTTTCCAGCCCACATTTGTTGATTGACTGACAGTTAATGGTGTCGTGTTGTTTTACATCACGATGTACCGAGTAGCTCTCGGGGCCCATGAACTGTGCTAGGGACTGGGGACACAGAAACAAACGCGATGTGAACTTGTCTGCGAGACACTCACAATCTAGGGGAGGCAGGAAGACAAGTAACCAAGTTTGCTGTGGCCGTGTCCACCATCAAGATATGCCCAGGGAGGAGTGCATATTGAAGGCTTATTGAAAAAAAACCAAAAACCTATGCCCCCAGTCCGGTGGGAGCACAGAGGCCGCGGCCAACCGTCTGCCTGCCGAGAAGGTTCTGTGCCGTCTGCAGGAGACGACGCGTGAGCTACTCCCGCAGACCGAGCGGGAGCCCTGGGAGTGAAGAGCGCCTCGAGACTGCAGGATGGTCGCAGCATGTGCAAGTGGGCACAGAGGGGCACGGGGAGGGGGTCGTGGGACCGGAGGCACGAGGAGAGTGAGTCTGGAGTGGCAACGACCTCCAGCCGGAGGAGGAGCTCAGGCCTTGTGCTCTGAGCCAGTCAGTTTCATTTTTGAAAGCACGCCCTCCTCAGACTGCATCTCCTGCAGGAGCGCATTATGTAAGGAGATGAAAGGGGAATTGCGAGGGTCAAATCAGGAAGGGCCTGGAGTGTTGGCGACAGAAACCCCAGGCTTCGCAGAGCGGTTTAAGAGCGGTGGCTGTGCGCAAAGGGGAGCCCAGAGGAATGGAGAGAGCAGGTGTGTGTCCCACAGGATCAGGTCACCTCTGTGTGGAGGGTGCACGGGAGGCAAGGAAGCAAATTGGAAGGTTATTCCAGCAAAGGCTGGCCAGGGCTGGGCCAAGGTGGTGACGAGGGACAAGGAGGAAGGGCAGCTCTGAACACATCCGGATGGGAGAGTCACCTGGATGTGATATGTGACTTGGAGTGGGGGTGACAAACAGGTTTCAAGGATGACTGAAATTTCTGGCCTGGGTGACTAGGTAGATGATGGTATTATTAACTAAATCGGGAAAACAGGAGGGATGAACTTGGGGAGGGATATTCTAGGCTCCTGGAACCATATCTGAAATAAAAAGGATCGTTTTCCTACAAGACAGATCCCGGGAAAGAAGGCAGATGGGAGTTATGGGATTCTACCCAGTCTGGATCCTGGCTGGGAAAGTGGGACGAGGCAATTGATTTCTTCATCTCTAACTTGCTTAATGCGGCCATTAAGTCCTGGTTTCAACTGAGCAATGCATTTGACACACTTCTTGGAATCCGGTGGCTACGTCCATTTCGGCTCCTGCGGAATATTTCAGCACGCTGCAAAGAGTCATGCAACGCGGGCACAGATGTTCCGGACCATCCAGCTCAGATTCTTCAGGGGCCACAAACACAGCCCCACAGGCACCAGCGTTCCCTCTGTATAATAGTTGGATTGGTTTCACACTCACGAGGTAGGCTGGGAAGGTTGCCAGCAGTTTAAATTCACACACTTGGATTTGGTCCTGATTCCAAATGAAGTTTTAAATAAAGTATGAAGTGTATTCTTTTACTGCCAGAGGAGCGATGTCTTTGACCTCAGAGAGTTTGGTTCGAATTCAGAGATTAAACAGAAACACAAGAACACCAAAAATGGTGACCCAGTATATTTCGACAATAATTTCTTTCACTGCTAAGAAGAAAATAGTCTCATTCTGCCCCACAACTATTTGTCTGTTATTCAAAATTCTAGCATAAAATGTGACGCTCAGCCTTTGGACTCTGGGCACCAAGCGGTTAGCGGTCATGGGAGAAGCTGCAAACAAACTTGAGTTTCAACCCCAGTTCTCCTACTAAGAGCTGTGTGGTCTTTGGCAAGGAATTTAACCTTTCTCAGACTTGATCTTCTCATTTGTAAGAAAGGCTAACAATAAAATAGCTACCTTATAGAATTGACGTGAGAATCAAGAGATAACGTGGTGTGAGACAGGAATGCACCAGAAAGATGTAGCTGCTACTCCCGGATCATGCCCGTGAAGTGGAAGGCTCGAGGTCAGGAAGGTGAGGGTCTTCTGGTTTGCTCTTCTCTTATTTGTACGATGAGTGGTTCAATTGCTGGGGGCCTTCTTTAGGCATTAGCTATCAGAGACACACTTCTGTCTTCCTGCAAGTGAGTGGACTCTCAGACACAGCTTGTGTTGGCCTCATTCTCGGCTCTATTTTCTGTCTTCTTTCTTCTTTTTGTTATATTTCTCACTTAATTTAAATTTATGTAACTGTTACGAATTGAATGTTTGTGTTCCCTGAAATTCACGTATTAAAGCCCTAATCCCCAAGGTGATGGTATTTGGGGGTAAGGCCTTCGGGAGATGATTAGGTGATGAGATGGAGCCCTCATAAATCAGATTAGTGCCCTTATAGGAAGAGACATTAGAAAAATAATCTCTCCCTCTCTGCCACGTGAGGACACAGCAAGAAGGCGGCTGTCTGCAAACCCTGGAAGAGAGCCCTCACCAGAACCTGACCACATTGGTACCTGCTTGGACTTCCAGCCTCCAGATCTATGAGAAATAAATTTATTTAAGCCAGCCAGTGTATGGTATTTTTGTTATACTAGCCCAAGCTGACTGAGACAGAAATCCTGTTGTATTTTTAACCATCTTTTCCCCATAGATATAAACGGCAAAAGATAGATGATGGATGGATGGATGGATAGATAGATGATAAATAGAAAAATGGAAAAGTGCTTAGAGAATGAGCAGAGTGGATGTAGACAGATGAGCAGGTGGAAGACTGATACTTAGTGCTGTGATATTTGCTTGTTCCCTTGACTATGCCAACGGTGACGGTGCAAAGAGCACTTGCAATAGAACCACCAAGACTGGGCCTCGTCAGGACCTCTGCCACTTAGGAGAGGAATGGTACTGGCCCATCGTCTTACCCTCTCTGAGCTTCAGTGTTTTCTAAAGAAATCCTGTGACGCTTCCTCTGTCCTGTCAAGTGTGCTGTGAGAGTCACGTGAGAGATGTGCTTGAAGGCGACCAGCTCATGGCAGACACTCAGTGAAGCTGAAATTGAATCTCAGTTGCAGCCTCATAAAGATCGAGTCCCAGGTCTCAGTGTCCCATGTCCCTCGTGGGGCCTTGCCCGCTGCTATGGCTCTTGATGCGATTTGCTGGAGGTCACTCTCCAGGACCTGAATCCAAATTCACATTCAGGTCTGTGGGACTCCAAAGCTCTTGCTGCCGTCTCACTGATGGGGACACATTTGAACAGCAGAAATCCCCAAACACAGAAGAGAAGAAAGAGAGACTCAGGGAGAAGTGCTCCCAGATGATCAGGCCCGAAGTCTACAGTGATAGTCCAGGCTGCTCCCAATTTCCAAATGGGGCATCTAAAGTTCATGTGTAAATATTTTTATATGCGGGATAACATTTTCACATAGGAACAGTACTAAGTTAGCTTTTCCAGGGGAGGAAAGGCAGAGAAAACCATACATAGCTGAACAAGCAGCAGCGTCACACAACTCGGGAACTAATGGCACTGTGGTTCATTTGCACAGCCTGCTTTTCTGGGGACAGTCACTCACAGTCCAATTGAGGATCCAGGAACACGTGGGAACTGTCCAGAAAGGAAGTGAGGAAGCGCTGGTCTGGGGACCGTTACTAACTTGCTGCAGTGCCTTGCCAAGGTACTTCCCTTCTGCCAAAGGAAGGAGTTACAGGGGATGCCTAGGGGCTTTTGATCTCCAAAATTCTGTAATTCTAAATGCATACGCCCTCTGACATCACAATTGCAACCACAAGATCCCCTTTCTCCACAGCCCAGTGCCCTCTGTCCATAGGACTTGAGATATGGGAAGAGGATAAGGAAGGGTTTGCTCTGGTTGGGGAAGAGACGGGTGAAGGGGGTGACACTGTGGGTGTCAGGACTCTGTCTGGGACAATTTCAGCAAATCCCATGAGAGAAACATGTGTGGTCCACAGCGTGAGTTTTGGAGTCAACTATCATGGGTGGTATAGGACTCCACCACTCACCATCTGTGTGGTGTGGGGCAAATCATTTAACATTTCTAAGCCTCCACTTCCTCTCTATAAAAGAGGAATAATAATAGCTTTGTCGTAGGGCCTTTGTGAGGATCAGGTGTGATACTGAATGACAAGTGCTGGGTATTATTGGTTGTTTTCATTGTCATTGTCGTCATCATCATCATCATCATCTTCCTTCCTTCTGCTGAGAGGCAGATAACTGGGTTCAAGCCTAACTCTGGTCTGCTGGATGACTTGGGCAAGTTCCTCCACCTCGGCCAGCATTGCAGAGAAGGCTGCGCAGCTGGGGGCGGGGGGCAAAGAGGACCCAGGAGTCAGGCGCTGGCTTCTCACCACGGTCCAGCCACTAGACAGTGCTACTCACCGTGGGGCCGCAGTCCCTGCTCCTGCTTGGACCTGGTTTCCTCCCCCATCCTGCGAGCCAGGAGGGACGACCTCCAAGAGTCCAGGTCAAGGTTCCTCCCCCCTTACCCGAAACAGCAGGTCTTGGATCCCACCCGATGGGTGACTGTGACCCTCACTGACACACCCACGTTGGTTCACTTCTCCAAGATTTCCTCAGATTAAGCCCCTGACGCCCCACCAGCCTCTCTGAGTGTCCCCCTCCGCTGTAATTAATGGCAATCCCTCACTCATCAGTGAAACGTGTCAGAAGAGTCATTGCTCACTTGGCGGCGGAGGCAGACAGAAGTCACACCTGGGTTGGCACCAGGGTCCTGGCAGGCGGACCGGCGCCCAGGGACGCTTCCAGGACAAAGCTGGGAGGAAGGAAGAGCTCTTTTTGGCCCTTTTGATGAAAGTCATTAATCCTCACTTCAAAAAAAAATCACATATACCCAGAAACCTGCACACAATTTTAGGGGACTCACAGACCTGCCAGGCCATCTAGAAACACCTTTAGGTTAGTGAACCCTGGATCTAGACCACCTCCTCCCTCCAGGCTCCGAGAGGGCATGTGATTGCTCAAGGTCACACAGAGAGGTGACGGCAGGGCTGGAATCAGACGCAGGCAGTGCTCTAACCTGGGGTCTCCCTGGGGGTTCCCCAGAATAGCACAGACATGGAAAGAGAGTCCCTGGCCAAGGGGATAGGATCAAAGCCCTGGTTACGATTCTTAGTGATGCTCGGTCTTGAGTAGGGCACTTCATGCCTCAGAAATCCCATCTCTTCATTCACAAAATGACGTTAATAATATGAACATTTCCTCCCTCTTCAAAGCGAGCAAGGGCAGCTGAGTGCGTCTAACGTCCACCTCTCTGACCCCATCTCTGAGTTCATCTGATGACACTGGGTCCACCCGATTATCCAGGATAATCCCCCTATTTTAAGGCCCATGGTGAGTAATCTTAATTCCGCCTGCAGCCCTCGGTTCCCATATGACATAACCTACTCACAGGTTCCAAGGGTGAGGACAGGGGCGTCTGTGGGGGACACCATTTTCCCTGCCACAGCCTCCTAACGGGATCACCCACACCTCCTTCGGCCACCCTGCAGTTCCTTCTCCTTGCTGCACCAAAATCATCTTTTTGCAATACAATCTAGTTATTCCATCCCCATGATTAAAACTGTTATATAATATCCCACTGCTTTTAGAGGTAAATATATAAAATTTATGCAATTTTTAAAACCCTCTTTAACTTGGTGAACAAAGTTCCCACCCACTCTTGCAGTTTCATCTCCCACTTGCTCCCTTTGATCTCTCTGACCGAGTGAAATTGGCCTTTCAGCCCCTCCTCTTCACCTTACTCCATCAGCCACAGGGCCTTGGCACATGCTATTCCCTCTGCCCCCCATGCATGTCAGCTGGATAGCTACTGCTCATCCCTCAGACCACAACCAAGTGCCACTTCCTCATAGGGGCTGTCCCTGGCATCCCTGACTTGATCACGTCGTGAATGTACCCTCTCAAAGTGCACACTTAGAGTTCCCTCAAGGCACTTAGCACAGCTTGCAGACTTACATCTGTTTGTGTATCTGTTCAGCTAATGCCAGACTCATTCATCAGGGACAGTGCCTGTTGTTCTCATCAGTGTATCCCCAGCAGGGACTGGCACATGGCGATAGTCAATAAATACTTGTTGAAAGGAAAAATAAAGGTATGATTTTCTCAATCCACAGATAAGGACAGTGGAGGTCAGAAGGAGTTGGCCGAGGTCACACAGCTAGCAAGTGGGGGTAGGTGAGCTGGAATTTGACCCAGGTTTGACCGGCTTCAAAGCCACTACACCACACCATCTGCATCTCAGGCTATTGGTTGTGGGGATTGGTTTGAGGGGCTGGGGATGGCCTTATTTCTCTACTTCTCCTAATGGAAAAGATGAAGGTGATGCTGGTTTCTATAGCTTGCTAGTGGCCTTGTGTCTTGGGCCTTTGTCTGACCAACATTGTGACCAGTAACCGCTTAGAGGAAGTTTTCGCCTGTTCCTGGTCATGTCCTCCTGGCCACCTGTATGAGTGGTGAGCACCTGCCTGGTCCCCAGGGCCCAGGGTTGGCCCAGACATCTGGCACGGGCACATGTCTGGCATCTGGAGGGTGCTCAGCCAGCGGGAGCCCAGGCAGAGGAAACTCCACAGAACAGAGCCCTGCAATGGGAGTCGGGAGAGGCAGAGGACACAGGACTGGGGGATCCCAGCTGTGGACAGTGAGCAGTCCACCCCCTTGTCTTGGCCTCAGTGTCCCCAAGTGTACAATGAGGGGCTGGATTTGACAGTATGTGTGGTGCTTCCTGCTTGGACATTCTATGATTTTAATGGGTATCCACAGCACGACGTTTAATGCCAGACTTTATGGACACCTTGCAAAGAAGGGGCCCTTGATACAACTCGTCAATAAACACTTGTGCAGCCGCTGAACAGGCACATGCCAAGTACACACGCTAGCCAGCTCTGCCTCAGGGTGGGGCCCTCACAGTTGCCGCTGCTTTGGGTCCCGATGCGAACACAAAAGTGTGCTCAACAAGGAAGGCTTAAGCTTCACATGAGATGTGTGTATATGTGTATTACATAAAAGATAGCCTCAATTTCCTCCCATTGAGAAGTAGAGTCTAATAACTCTCCCCTTAAATCTGAGCTAGTCCAAGTGACTTGCTTGATCAATAACATGACATCTTCATCTTCTGGGGCCAGGTCATAAGAAGCCTAGAGTGTCCTTCTCTTTCTGGGGGTGCCAGCCACCAGGTAAGAGGTTTGAGCACCACAAAATGCAAGCCTGAGAGGCCTTGTGAGCTGACTCCTGTCAGCAGTCCCAGCTGAGCCAGGCTGTGCAGCTACGGCCACTGAGGCAGCAGGCATGTGAGGGAAGCCGTCCTGGGCCCTTCAGTCCAGCCCCCCCACTACTCAGGTGCCACAGTCATCCCAGCCAGTGCCAGCATGAACAGAAGAATCACCCAGCTGAGCCCCATCCAAACTCCTGACCCTCAAGTCATGATATATATAATAAAATAATTATTGTTTTAAGCCACTAAGTTTTGAATCCAGTTTGTTTCAGAGCTAGAACAGAACATGTATGTGCAAGAAGGTGGTGAGAAGGTAGGTCTGGATTGTGTGTTTCTTCATATAATTGCTTCTGTGTGTCTGTATCACCATGGGGAGGGAGTGATTGTGTCTATTTTTGTAAATATGTCTATGAGCTTGCCTGTTTCTATACAGTTTGTGTTTCTGTGTGTTTGATACGTGTCTGTCTGTATGGGTATTTATGGCAAAATGACGAGGCAGGATCTCCCGTGTGAAATCTAATCCCATTGCTTAAGTACCTCCTTGCCTGTTTATGAAAAGGGCCCACACAGACCATAGATGTATGCCCATGTGTATGTGTCTGTACAAAGATAAGGCTTGATCGAAAAACAGGCCAAGATCAGACCCCAGGGTTCTCAGGGCAATTATAACAGGCTCCTTGGGCACCCTGAGCCCCTGGGCTCCAAGCCTGAAGACTGGTCACCACCAGCCAGTCAGTGGGAAGCTCAGAGCCACGCCACCCGCCCTGCAGTCCCCTGAGCAGGGCAGCAGTTCCCTGGGGATTTCTCATGGGATGGTGTGTGTTATGCAAAAACCAGTTCCACGGTGGGTCAAAGATAAAGATGTTTTTTTTTTTTTCCTGCACAACTTCTAAGTGCCTTTACTATACATCATTGTATGTTGTCAATCTCCAAGAGAGAATACAGCATTTCCCCAAACCATACGCCCCTGAAACCCCTTCTCACTGAGCACATGGTGCTATTTGTGTGCCAAGTAACTCATTTTGGGGAAATTCTGGTGCAGAAATATCCAAACCTGGGGGTCAGTCACCCACACTTCCCGAGTCCATCTATCCCCCAGGGGAAGATAAGGTGGTAGTTTCGAGAAACTCAAGTCTCTCTGGGGAGACTCATAGAAGGACCCATGTGAGGGTTGGTAGAGGAGAAAGGGTAGTAAAAACGAGTGGCAGATAAGAGCAGGTGTTTGTGCCACAGTGATGAGAGGCAGAGACAGAGAGCTAGACAGACAGATAGAGACACAGAGAGAGACACAGTGGGAGACAGAGAAATAGAGGTAGCCAGACACACAGATGGAAAGATAGAGCAACAGAGACAGAAAGATAAAGAGACACAGAGGAAGAGAAAAAGAGAAACAGCGATAGATACAGAGAGACAGAGACAGAGAGAAAGAGACTGAGAGTGAGCAAGGCCAGAGCAAGCAGAGGTGACCCGGCCTGCTCTGCCGACATGCCACACGTCCCTGTGCAGTGCTTATTGCACAAAGACCCCTGGGCACACATGCTCTCCTTAGCTGGGCCATGCCAAGTCAGCCAAGGTTTCTCTTTCTCAAGCACGCAAGTTACTTAATAGATCAACCATGCCTTTTCATTTTCTGTATTTTGATGCTTTGCTACCTCGGGCCCTGCTGCCCCTGGAGGAACTCTGAGGCTGTCCTCCCAAGGCTGGGTCTTGTCTGTGAGTGGCCTCCCATGTACAAACCAACAACCCGGGGCCTGGACCCCAAGCCCTTCCTTTATGGGGCTCTCGCACTCTGGGCCACCATCCACTTGCCCTGCTCACCCACAGGCCGGTGTCAGACAACTAGGGACAGCCCCTGTGCCCAGAACCCAGTGAAATTGTCCAAACCCGCCAATCCTGAGCTGTCTATCTTGGCTCACCTGCTCTTTCCCACTGAAACCGCAAGACATGCACATGTCCCTCACTCTCTGCCTCCTGACAAAGGCCCACGGGGTGCCATGCCTCCTGTTTCTGGGGACCTGTGATTTTAACAAGCTACCCCTTCATGACCGACATTCCCATGTCTGCGTGTCTTACCATACCCGATTACAACATATCCTGAGTACCTTAAAACACTTGGTGTCCTGGAGCCACAAGACCAGGAGGTGGAGCCCAGCAGAGACAATTGCAAGAACATCTGGGAGTTGATACATCGGGGAGATTACACAAAACATTCCAGATGAGTTTTAGCGCAGGCACCCACCAACCCAAACAGCTACTCAACCAGTTGGAAAGAACACATCACCCAGACACACCGACAAGCGGTGTAAGCAGCTTTCTGTATCTACGTGCAGACCCTGGAATGTGACCTGCCAAGCTCAAGTCCTATCCGTGTGACTTGATCTGGCCATTTCACTTTTCTTCGCTTCAACTTTTTCACAAATGGGGATGATGATCCACTGCTGACAACCCGATATAAGAAGCAAAGATCTCAATCAGTGGAGGTTTATGAAGCCAAAATTTGAAGACACGCCCAGGAAAAACACAAACCACAGTGTTCTGCACCTGGGAAGATAAACTTGTGATCAACATTACGGGTGTGGAATCGAACAGACTTTAGTTGTAGGAACTAGACTTAGTCTGCAGGCCCAAAGTCAGATTTTGCATGTCCTAGTTTATGGGAAAGCAGCAGAGAATGTCCTTATGAATGATCTGTGGGCGCAGTCCTCTGTGGGGGCTGATCTGGCTGATGTACAATGTCAATAGCAGCTGTTCATGTGGAAGGGGGTGTTGCACAAGGTCAGCCTCTAGGCTTGACCTTCCCTTTGCATAAGGAGTTGGAAGTGGGGGAGTCCTGAGATTTTAATTTTCCTTTACACTGTTATTATGAGGATTAAATGAGAATGAAGTTAAAGCACTTAGTACAGAAACTGGTATCTAGTACGCATTCAATAAATGTCATCTTCCATTGTTATTATTACTACAGCTACTAAAGCATATAGCTAAATGGCAGCAGTGTGATGCAGTCACTCATCTGTATTGGGAGCCCACTGCAGGTGCCGCCTGGGCCAGTGCTGTGCACAAATGCGAGTGTTCGTTGCAGTTCAGAGCAGAGAGATCGGCACGCGCTGGCCTGGGCAAGTACCAGTCACATGGTCACTGAGCACCTGCTACGTGCCGTGCCCTGTGCTCAGTGCTGAGCTCATCAATGGGGCAATTGCAAAAATGATCAAGACATGGTGACTTGAGTTACTCAGAGTCAACCAGGAAAAACAGAAGCAGAAGCTAATATCTGTAATCCAGCATGATATGTGCTATCAGGGAGGCACGAAGAAAGCACCAGGTGGCCCAGAAGAGAAATCTCCCAGAGAAAGGTGGGAGGGGATGGGGAGACCTCCGGGAAGAGCTCAGCAGGAGCTGACCAGGTGAGCAGGGGGCACACGGCAAGCAGAGGCAAAGGCCCCGAGGAGACACAGCAACCTTGGCCTTGCGAGCCAGCGAGGCCACAGAGGGGAGTGCTGGGCTACGGAGGAGAGGGGACTCTGCAGTTCAGGAAGAGGAGCTGAGAACTGAGACAAAGAATCACAGCACCGCTGAGGCACTTTGTCCAGGACAGCAACAATGTGACCCAGGCCATGGTCACAAAGGAGCCGCCGGGGAGCCCAGGTGTCCATGTGGCTCTGGGAAGGCAGAGAGAGGTTGTGACTAACAAGGGCCACTGAGTGAGGTCCGACCGTGGCCGCGTGCTGTGCTGGGCATTTGCACGGCTGGCTTCTTCCTGCAGGGTAGTTCAGTGTCAGCTCAGAATTGCAGCGGTGCTCAGAGCAGCCTCACGCGGCCTGCCCAGGGCCACACCGTGGAGAGGCAGCCAAACAGAGACTGAACCCACCGGACACCTGAGTGGCAGCCGCGGGCACGTGGTCTACATGCCACCGTGGCAGCTGCTATACCTCGACCAGACTCTAGGGTTTCACGACTAACCTTCTGTTCATGAAATGTGCAAAGCCTTGACCTAGCCCAAAGTACCAGAGACTCCGAGTGAGAAAGATCCTGGTAAACAAGGTTGATCCTATTTAAACAGAAGCACCGACGGCCGGCGAGCATCCGCTAGAGAGTGCGGCAGGAGAAAGGAATTTGGCCCCTGTTTGGATGCACGGCCCCAGCCCCCAACAATCTAGAAGCTGAGCTTCCAACGACCTGGCCCTGAGCCATCAGCTCGAAAGTGGGTGGGTTCTCTGCAGAAACGGCAAACAGAACATGAAGAAACTGCAGTCTCTGAAGACGCCGGCCCACGCGATGTCCCCGCTGCTGTGCTGTTGTTCCTGCGTTTCCAGAACAGGCAGGCGATGCGGGAGCCAGTCACAGCAGCCCCGATTCTGGGGAGGACTTTTAAATAAAGAACTCGGAGAGAAGCCCTGACCTCGGGTACATGCAGTGCCTTCCCTGAGAGCATCTGGCCTCCCGAGACCGCCGCAGTGACGCTGTCGGCAGTGAGGGGAGGAGCCCCGCGCAGAAACAGTGTCCGTTGCTTGAAGAAGTGACAGCACAGCCAACGCTGTGCACCGTGAAACTCTACGACCAGAACTGGCCCCGCTGGGACTGCAATGAAAGTCGGGCACTTCAGCGTTGGCACGTCACCCAGACCCGAGGGCAGACGACAAGGTGGCCTGTGACCCAGGCTTGCCCCTCAGGAGAACCTGCATGTCTGAGTGTATTTGCCTCCGTACAGGGTGGGGTAGGGCTTGTTCCCTGGCCTGGGGGTGAGATGGGGAGGAGGAAGCTATAAGTGGGAAGGACTTGGGAAGGGGACACTCTGCAATTAGGCACTGCCAGCGCCCACACGCCAGCAAGGCTGACAGGCTAATTCAGTGTGATTCAGGTTTCCAGTGGCTGCAAAACCAGCTTACCATGCACTTGCCTTTCCCTGTCCCCAGGTCACTACCAGTAGCAAGCAGGGGAAGGAGTCGCTAGGTGTCAGCAAGCACAGAGCACCCAGGGCTAGGAGGCAGGGATGCATTCCTGAGTCGTGAAGCACGGTCCAGGCGGGCTTCCCGCTGTCACACCCAGCGTGGAGAAGCAGGGGACAAGCCCCACCCCTGCCTTAGCCACAAGCCCCAAGGGGGGTCCTCCCTGTTCCCCCTGCACCAGTCACAGACCACCGGGAGCTGCTGCTCCAGCCTGGAGGGCAGACAGAGCTCAGGGCTGCCAGGAGCCCATGACCTGGGCGTGACGGAGAGGCATCTGGAATGTGCAGCTCTGTCCAGAAGCAGCGGGAGGGGCCCCGGGAGCACACAGGCCCCGGGTGCGGGCCGCCGTGTGACTGGCAGCTCCTCTTGCAACACTGCGGAGACGAGGCCGGAGCCCCACAGATAGAGGCACTGTCATTCTCAGAACTTGCTACGGGTCTACACATCTGTTCCCACCAGAGGCAGCTCTGTGCCTGGAACAAACACCCTTTTCTGGCCCAGAGGTTGGGGACCCTGGAACAGGGCAGGGATCCCCGTTCTGAAGGGGCCCGGGCCCACACCATGGACGCCCGCTGGGCTGGAGAACCACGCCAAAGAGGAACAAAGTAGATCAGCTTAGACTGCTGACCACATCATTCACCAGAGCACCTGGGCCACATTTAGAAAATTCTGGAATCTCTAGATCAGTGCTTTGCCACGCAGCAGAATCACAAGGACAACTTGTTAAACATGCCAAAGGATCAATGCCGGAAGCTTTGATTCCATAGGGGTTGAACGTGAGATTCCATAGTCTTTTTTCCTTTAAACAAGTTGCTTATAGCCCTTCTGGACAATGAGGGCTCCACCTGGCTTTCCCAGACCCCAGGACGTGCTCTCCGCCTTTGCTCTGTCTCCCCGACCCTCTGGCTCCATCTGCCATGTCCGCTCTGTCTGCCGGGATGACCTCAAAGCTTCCTTCCAGTCAAAACTGGACACAAGTCCACAGAAAGCCTCTGGGGTGGGATTTGGTCAGTTCCTGCTCCAAAATAATATTTCTCCCCGACTTCGGCTGGTCTCAATGCCTTAGATTTCCCAGCCTGTGATATATTCCCAAGATCCTGGGCGGGGATTAAACCCTATTTCCGTATTATGGGGTTTAACAAAGGGGTGTAGGCCAGATAAGCGGGGTGGAATTTAAACGAAAACTTTGAGATAAGCATTGCCTTTTTTCCTGACTCTTTTTATCAAAGGAAAACATCCGGAGAAGAGCGATTTCAATTAATTTTATCCTACGGTTCTCCCCTGGGACACAGAATGGGCAACCCCAGAGCACCGTGTCCCCGGCAGGGAAGCAGAGAGGGAGGCAGCAGGGGAAGCGGTGTGGTGGGCGCATGGGGTGAGCCCTGCACACCCAGGACCGTGTGCTAAGTGCTTAGGAACATCGCTCGGTGAGAGCGGAGCCCGACGGCTTATCAGAATCGACTGCAGAATTCACTAGCTTCACCTATTCCCAGGCTCCAGTCAAACCTGCCGAATCAAAGTCTCTAGGGGCCAAACCCAGGAACTTTTCAAAGCTCCCAGGTGCTTCTCGTGTTTGGGAGCCACCGCACTGCATCGTTTAGCCCTCACAGCGACCCATTTCACAGATACGGCCACTCAAGTGCAAAGTGACTTACTGAAGCCACGCAGCCGGGTCGTGCCAGAGCCGAAGCAAGGAGGACACGGAGCCAAACTTTCTAGTGGCGTATGCACAGGCAGCAAAAATGTTCAAAACCCGAGGCGGGGGCGGCGGGGTAATAATGATGTCTCTTTGCTTTGAATATGCCAGCATTTTGAAATTTAGGATACACAGTGAGGTGTGTCCAGTGTGTGGACTTCATCCTGGGTGGCTCCGAGTGAGTCATTCTTTGTGTTGGAAAGCAAGGGACGTTAATAGCCTGTAAGAAAGGGGCAGCCCCCAAAATTCACAGGGAACAACTCTGCTAAAGAAAACGCTTCCCTTTTTCATAGAATCGTTAGACTGGCAAACCAGGGGAATAACACACAGACTCACATTCACACTCACACTGCATGCAATGGTTTTAAAGAGGCATTTGAGAAAATCTGTCATGATGCCCTATAGGATGGGTTGGATAACTAGGGTTGGGTAATGTTATATGAAACACAGCTAATTATACTGTCATTCCTAGGAATGAGGAAGTCAGCTAGGATGGAGGTGTCACGTGCCATGCCACAGGTCCTATTCTTGCCCTTTCCTTCCTAGACATTTTATCAATATTAAGCTGGGTAGAAAGCACGCTCGTGGCTCATGGTGAAGGCGACGTAGTGAATTCGTACTTTGAATCATCCCCTTCAGAGCCAAGCCCACAGCATAGCAATGGATAAAGCAAAGGTGACACAATGAAGCTCCAACACAGGTCTGGGTGTGCATGAACCAGAGACAGATTAGAAATGTCAAGGGAGAAGGGGCTGAAGCCACAGGCGCAGCGGGCTCCGGTTCTGACACAGGTTGTGGCTGGAGCTCAGCCCTGCGGAGCCACATGCAGGCATCGGAGCCAGGCTCGCACTGAAGGGATTTCTGCTGGTGGTGAAAGGAAACTTGAAGATTTCTGCAGCCCTGCTGCTCTGGGCCAAGGCCATACGAGGACGTGGGAGGACATGGGCACAACCTTTCAAGCAGGAGCCAAGCTAAGGGCTGTCTCCATCAGAGCCCGCAGGGGCTCAAGGTTCTGTTACAAGGTTGGCTCTGGACTATGGGGCCTGGAGGGGCAACCGTAACCCGCTGGGCTGAGAGGTGACCCTCGATCATCTAGCCGTGCTCCTGGAGAACAAAGGACTTGGAGGATATTAAAGCAGAGAAAAAAACAACAGCAATTTTTTAAACAATCCACTCAAAATGAGCCCTCAAGCAAACCTTCCTACATTTATGAAGAAACCTAATGCTGAGAAGGACAGCACACAAATACGTATGTGGAATATGGACTCGTTCCAACGTCATTTTATGGAACAACCTGATAACAGCTCTCAAGTAAAAACAATGAAGATACATAAAGACATAGGTTAAGTAATAACTCTCATTAAAAAAGAAATTATGGGGCCAGGTGCAGTGGCTCATGCCTGTAGTCCTAGCACATTGGAAGGCCAAGGCGGGAGGATTGCTTGAGGCCAGGATTTGAGCAAGAGCAAGAGTGAGATCCCATCTCTACTAAAAATAGAAACATCAGCTGGGCATGGTGGTGTGCACCTGTAGTCCCAGCTACTCTGGAGGCTGAGGCAGAAGGATGGCTTGAGCCCAGGAGCTTGAGGTTGTAGTGAGCTAAGATGATGCCACTGCACTCTAGCCTGGGTGACAGAGAGAGACCCTGTCTCAAAAACAAGAATATGAAAGAGAAAGATAATAAAAATTAAACAATGAAATAGCTAGTAGCCAGGGCAAAGAACCAATTAGAAATCATGGAAATGAAAAGACATTGAAATTAAAATATAAACCTCAATATAACAAAATATAGTAAAAGAGAGAATTAATGAAGTGAAATATAGCAAGAATGCATTCAATCAACACAGCAAGTCAAAGAGACAAAGAAGTAAAACAGCAGCTAGGAGACCTGGAGGGTAAAGTGAGAAGCTAAAATTTGTATCTAATAAGTGTTTCAGGAAAGTGAATTAACAAGATCACAGTGAAGAAGCTTTTGAAGAGATGTTTGAGAATCTTCCAAAATTGATGAAAGACATGAGTGATGAGTGAAAGTAGATTGAACACAAAGAAGGGCAAATAAAATAAATCTACACCTACACACATTTCAGAGAAACAGCAGTGTGTACAAGGCAAAGGACATTTGAAAGTCTCACAGGAGACCAGCGCTTTTTCAAATACTGAGGGAGAACAACTATAGACCTAGAATTTTATACTCAGCTAAACTACCATTCAAAGAGAAGGAAAGTGCAAAAGAAAGATATTTTTAACTACACAGAGACTAAAGGAATTCATCTCCCATGTACTCTCGCTAGAAGAATTATCAAATGATGTACACCAGGGAGATAAAAACATGAGCCCAGACAGATTTGGCTTATAAGAAACAGCAGTAAGTACAGAGACAGGTACAAGAGGTTGGACTTTTTAAAAAATTATTCAATGTTTTGTTGAAAAATAATAACTGAAGTTTTTAGGCTTTCTTAAAAAGTAAAACTCTGGACAAAACACACAAGTTGGAAGTGTATTCAATGTTGTTAAAGTGAGCTAAGGCCTAGGCTTGTTTGGCAGGAGTATAGAAATAACAAATCATTTTAAACCGAGTTAGATGATATTTGTTCTATAGGTATGTTTTTTTAAAGTTAAGGAGAACCACTAAAAGAATAGAAGTTCAGTCTATATTATGGAATTTGCTGAGCAAAAACAGAAAAGGGTATGGGAAAAATACATTTTTCAATTATCAATTTAACAGAAGTCAGAAAAAGAAAGCAAATAAGTCCGATTTTTAGATGGCACAAAGTCAGTATGTTGGATAACAGAATTGAGATACGAAAGGAACTTGTCAGGTCTAAACCCAGCGAGGTGACAATTAAGACAGACATGCTAAGGCTCAAAAAGTCAATCGTGGAAGGTCTAGGTGGGAAGCCCTTAGCCATCAGCAGTTCACATGGAAACTTCAGAGCGCTTTGAAAAGCCCAGGCCAGTTAATTCATCTCCCTAAGCTCCTCTGTATGTAAGCTGGGGCTAAGAGTCACCTGCACGGTTCTTCCAGGATTGAAATGAGAAAGTATGGAAAATGCCTCACAGGGTACCTTGCATATGGATAGCACTCAGCAAACAAAACCAGCAACCAGGACTTTGGTCATTTTGAGAGCCATTTGAATTATCCATAAATTGGGAATAACTCATGTTTGCAAAATGTTGTACAAGTGAGCTGTTCAGACTCAGTGTTCAGCGCATAAGACTTACTGTTCTTTTTCCTTCCATCTGGAGACCTCTCACCCACTGGGCATCTGTAATTGGCTGTGAACTAGAAATGTGATCCCTCTTGCTTCACCTTATCTGTGAAGTGTCTGTCAAATGGCTATTAATAAACTCAGTTTCTGCCTGGGTCACATCAGGTGAAGACATCAACTAGCCAAGACCCTTCCTCCTTTATTTTGAACTGCTTCGAAATGCAACTCAGAGAATCCACTCAAGAATTTTCAACAAAGCCCTCTTATTGTCAGCTGAAAATGTTTTATGCGTTAACTCATTTTCCATTTGTCAGCGCTCCCCGCCCCCCCTTGCACGGGGCAGGGGGCTGTGATCCCGCCCAAGCATGCCCCGTCCTGGGTCTCGGCGTGACAGTGCCCTCTAGAGGGTATTTCTGGGCAGGACATCAGGGCCCAAGTGACAGCAATTAGATGCTCCTAGATCATTCGTATGAAGGCCTACATTTTGCAGGGTAAACGAGCGACTGGCAGGGCCTGAAGAGTATAACAGGGCGTGGAAACGGGGCCTCCCAGCCGCTGCCGTGCAGAAAGGCTCCGTCCTCCAATTTGAGGCCTGGAGATGCCGCTCCACGCTGCTCCAGGAGAGTCCCAGCCTGGGACTCCAGACAGGTGGGGAAGGCCCGGGGTGTCTGGGAGAGGGAGGGGGGAGTCGGCAAGGAGGTGGCAGGGTCGACGTGGGGAAGGAGAGGGAGCGTGGACGCCAAACTCACCACCCTTTCGTCTTCAAGAGTTGCCCTCTCCGTTTTCACTGCATTTGTAGAGAGAGGCCCACAGGCATTTTCTCATTTATAACACGCTGTCCATGTTAAAAGAGTGCAGGTGTTGAGAATCATGCTCAGGCTCAACTCCCTGGGCCACCGCTGGCACTCGGGGCCCATCTGAGCAGAGTTAACGAAGAGGCCCTCTCAGCAGGGCCAAACTGCAGGTGGGCGCCCTTTCCTCCCGGCTCTCCCAGACAGCCCCAGTCCTGGAGCCCAGTAGGCTTGATGAGTCAAGCTCACGTCCCACTTGTCCCCTTGGCCAACACTCTGGGCAGGCCACAAACTGCAGAAGCTTAGTGGCAGCCCTGTCATGATGACATTTTATAAAAGTGTATGTCACAACCATCCCCTTGATAAGACTGGTCTCAGATGCTGCCTCCCCCATGAGTCACAATGCACTCAGCTATCTCCGAGGGGCACCCCTGCACCTGCAATGCCCGAGCGGGGTCTCATGCCATCCACAGACAGCGCCGTGGGGAAGGGGTCAGTGCTCCAAAGCTGTAACCGGCCTGCTCCAAGCCACCCTGTGAGGGCTAGACCCCAAATCTCCGGACTGTTCAAATTCTCTGTATTCCCCTCCTCCTAGACACGATGCTCCCCTCTAAAGGGTCTTAGCGTCTCCATCCTACTAACAAACACTCTTCCCAAGTTCAGAGACAGAGCCTTCCTGTCGCTGCCTGGCTGTCCCTACTATAGGAGACATCACATCCCTCTGCCCCCGCAGAGCCCCAGTCACAGACCAGCCCGCGAGGACCCTCGGCAGTCAGGGTCCCCATGTCCAAGAGCACCCTGCTTCCTTGTCAGTACTGAACCTAGAAAGAAATTAGGTGCATTTATTTCAAACTTCTGGTTATTATTTGCTTATGTACTTTATCAAATCCTAAAGGGATTTCAAGCAGCTTAGAAAGAGAAATAAACCAAGTAATAGAATTATTTAAAACCGATCCAAAGCCATGAAATGGAGCAGGATGTAGAATTACGGGAGGCAGCAGAGAGCATTATTCCTGAAATCTAGACCCTGGATAATCCTGCCACTGAGCACCCAACAATACCCTGCCCGGCAGCCGGGGCACAGGAGGAAAGCCGAGCCGGGGCCCTGTTTATCTAACAAAGGGACCCGTATCGCTTTGTCACCACGGTCACATATTCCAGCCACAAACACCGTGAGGAATGTAGTCTGGGGGCCGCCCCGACACAGGGCTGCAGTGACAGAAGGGCAGCATCTGACCCCTCGGAGCACAGCCACAGCGCTTCCCAGCTCGGTCGCGCGTGATGGGGTGTGCGTTGCTCACATGCCATCAGCCCGCAGCTGCCCACCCGTCCCTGCGCCTTTAACCAGGACAACCCACCCACCAGACAGACCACACAGCATCTGTCCAGAGGCCAGCATACGCCAGACTCATGCATTCCAGAACAATCCATCTGGGCCCGGCCCTCCAGCACCACCGCCCTACCAGCCTTCATCCTCCCCGGCATCTGTCTGTCCGAGCATGCTAGTCTTCCTCTCACCCTCAGGTCTAACCACAGAGCAGCCTCTCTGCTGCTCCTGGGCCATTCACACCCTGGGTCCTCCCTCTGCAGGCGCATCCCACCCACACTGCGCAGTGCTTTCCCAAAGGGACAGCCCAGGGCCTGTCGGTGACCACATGGTAAGTGTGAGCTCAGGGGAGCCTCGGTGCATCAGCAGAGCCCAGAGCAGGCAAAAGCGCACGGTCCGAGGATGAAGACCTGGTGTGCTCACCTGGCATTTCACTCCGGTATCTGTCTCTTCAGCAAGTCCCAGGCTCTTGCTATGGGCCAGCGACCCGTCCAGAAATAGCCACAATGGCAGGGAGGGGACCAAGCCCCCAAAGGGAGCTGGTGAGTGTTAAGAAAGGAGCATCTGCCCAGCTGGGGTTCCCAGGCGGCTGCCAAGCAGAAGGCCTGGAGGAGCAGTAGACTGGATGGCGGCAGTCTCTCCCCACCCCCAGGGGTCCAGGAGCGCTATCAACTGAGTGCAGACCCCAAAGGAGAAGTGGGGTCAGATAAGAAGAGGCACAGGAAGAAAGCCCAG
Source organism: Cheirogaleus medius (assembly GCA_008086735.1). Taxonomy (NCBI): domain Eukaryota; kingdom Metazoa; phylum Chordata; class Mammalia; order Primates; family Cheirogaleidae; genus Cheirogaleus; species Cheirogaleus medius. The sequence goes on from VBSM01002608.1 coordinate 167,328,623, forward strand.
GGGTGAGAGAAGAGGAGCAGAGGGAAAAGTCTGGAAAGAGAAAAGGACCAAGTGTATCTCAGATCTAAATGGAAAGGAAGTTCAAAGTGGTGTTTGAACTCACACATGTTTCCTGCATGGGAAGTCAGGAAACTCGACTTTTGGTCTTAGCTCTGCTATAGACATGCCTGGACCTAGGACCCTCTGGGGACTCAGTCTCCCCATCTGTAAAGCAAAGGGGTGCACCAGATCCAGAGTTCTTAAGCTCTGTATTTCAGAAACTGAAGTTGTATTTCTAGCCTAGACCTCTTCCCTGAACTCTGTTAAAAGATCAACCGAGGCACAATAAAATTTTAAAGAGTTTATTTGAGCAAACAATTAAAAATTCTCCACTGCTACGGCCCTGGTCCAAACCACCATTTCCTTCTACCTGGATCACCGCAACAGCCTTCCGATGGGTCTGCCCTGCCACTGAGGGCCCAGGAGATCAGCCTCCTGGACAGGACAGTCTCAGGTGGCGTAGACACCAGTGCCCTAGACGCTCGGCCACCTTCCACTCTGTTCACATCTCTCTCGCCACATCTCTGCACCCTCCTGCGTCCTCCCAGCTCCAGCCACGACAGCCTCTTTGCTTTCCCTCGACCTGCCACGACGCTCCAGTCTCCAGTCCTTGATGCCTCCTACTAAACTGGTGAAGCAGATTTATCAGCCCTGATTGTAAGATGATGGACCCAGGGCTCGGAGAGGCTCCAAGCTACTTGGTCAGGACCAGTAGCTCGGTTTATAAGTAGCAGAGCTGGGTCTCCAACCCAGGGCCCCTGGCTGTGAAGGCTGGCCCTTACCACCCTGTGTCCCTTGCTTAGGAACAGCAGGATATTCACATTAATACCAGCCCCTGTGGAGGCAGGGGCAGCAGGTCCTGCAGGCACAGGGCATATCTGGTCACCTCGTGGCCACAGCACGTGCGGGCATCCACGCCCTGTCTTCTCTCCTCTGCACAGAACCCAGGAGGAGGCCAGAGTCAGGGACAAAGAAGTGTGGACATGTTACTTTCCCAAGCAAAAGCCATCTTAGACCTCCTTGTCCCTCCTCTTCCTCTCAGCCCCATTTGCACCCACCGCACTCAGCTCCAGGCCACCAGCAGAGCCACCTCCTTCTGACGGTTCATCTCCCAGATGTCAGGACCTCACCGTCCCAAGTGCACCCAGCCCGGCCCATTCTCTCCTGCTCTCGCCACACAGCTTAGCATTTTTAAATACCAGAAGACAAAGTTATACAGGATGCATTGTATACAACCTACGTGATTTCATGTGGCTCTTAGCTCGTTGGCTATTGCTTAGATTCCAGCTCACGTGTTCTTCTGTAGCCCCTGCAGTGTCTGGAGGGATGCAGAGCGGACGGTGGCTAAACTGCACTAGGGGGAACCCCACCGTTTGCAGGGAACGTCAGGCCACACAACTCATTTGAGCCTCACAATCACAGGCGGGGAAGCTGAGTCTCTCAGAGAAGGGATTTTGTTGCAGGCCTTGCTTTAGCTCAGACACTCACCCCACGCCTGCCTTGACCAGGTGGGGAAGATACTAGGTCCCCACCTGGCTGGTGAGAAAGGACCTTTGGCAACAGGTCATGAGTGAGAGGAAGGCTCCACAGTCAGGTGCTTTGGCTCAATAGGTCTGTGCTAAGCAGGGTGACCATCCCATTCTGGACCCCTTTGAGAGCAAAGGGACCACTATAAATAATTACAGGACAATCAGCACAAACCCAGCTGGCAAACGAGGATGCATGCTCTAGTGATAAGGGTGTGCCCAGGGCCAGGGAGTCTGGGAGGTTGTTCTGGGTGCTGCAGGGACACCGAGATGGAGACACCCTCGCCACCCTTGGGCTCGAAGTTTATTGGGAGGGGAGGACGGAGAAACACATACTGGAGGTGACCAGTGGAGAAGGAGGGGCCAGCTCAGTCACTTAAAAGCAGTGTCCGGGGGCTTATCTCCTTGCACTCCGATTCCATAAGGGAAAATAAAATCTGTTTACATCGGAACATGAGAAATCAAAGCAAAGAAAACTTCGTAAGTTACCTAACAGGAGGATGGGAGCCCCCAGCCCAACCACTGACCGGGACTTTATGGAGATGGTGGCATTTGAACTGGGCCTCGAAGAGTGCGTAGAACCGTGGCCGGTGCAGAGGAGAATGGGCGGAAAACCCGCGTCTGTCCAAGAGGCAGGATTTGTCCGTCTGCGAGGGGCTCAGTCACACATGTAACGGAGGAGGGTACACAGGACTGGCCTGGCTGCTGCCCATGATCACTGGCTTCACTGTCGAGTCACTGTGTTCATCCTGACTTCTTGTCACTAGGAGAAGTGACATCAATGGCTGGCTGGGTTATAAGGAGGAAGGTGGTTTTCCTGTGTGTCGTGGCGGAGTGCCACCACTTGCCGGGGCACCCAGGGTGGGCCCAAAGCTCCAGTCCCACGGAGGCCTCGTGGGGGTTGCTTCCTATAGATCCCCGGCCTCCCCGCCATGATACACACCCAAGAGGCCATGCTTTCAGCTGCCCAGAGGCGACAACCCCTTGAGGGCCTTCTCAAGACCCGGGGGCAGCCGACACCGGTGTTTCAGGTCTGCTCAGGCCCTGGGGAGCGGAGTCTTTCTCAGACTTTGTCTTCCCACGCCTGGCACCACCAGGGGCGAGGGCCCCAGAGGCTCCTATACACAGGGGCCCAAGAAGGCATCGTCCACCCTCTGTCCGGGCCTCTGGTCGGTGGAGCCAAAGGAGTCCAGCTGGCAAAAAAAAAAAAAAGCTCTGGGTAGCTAAAGCCAAAGTTCCAGCCCCCAAACCTATGAGGACTGGAGGTGACAGGATGGGTCTGGGGTTCTGAATGGTCACCTCCCAGGAGACCCAGCTGGCATAACTGGCTCAGTGCCTCTGCAGGAAGGCTCATTGCAGGAGCAGCAGGTGGCTGTGGTGCAGGGAGGGAACAGAGTCTAGAAGAGTGAGAGGGGAACAGCCTCAGAGAGGCCTTGAATGCCAAACTCAATGTCAGGGCAAAGACTGACTCAAAGTTCTCCTTCATGCCTGGAGACAACAGGCTCTGGCTTCATGCCTCACCCTCCCCCCATCGCCACCCCCGGTGCTATCAAGGTCCACGGGGCTGGAGTAAATGGATCTGACGTCTTGTCACCATCATATGTACAGCCCGACTGTATCGCAGGCCATGTTTTTTCAGGTGCAGGCCAGTGTTCATGATAGCCACCATATCAAGTAGCGTGAGTAGTGTGTTATTAGCTGTCATAAGCCTCATTTTACAGATGGGAAAACTAAGGCTTCTGCAACCCAAACCTTGTCGGGGGCAAAGCTGGAGTGTGAGCCCAGGCCACTTGTCCTCTATGCTGTGGCCTTCAGTCTGCGTCCTCTGCCCATGACTGCTTGCTGTCTTTCACAGGCTGGTGCCCGACCAAGACGGATGTCACTGTGCACACCCTAGTTAAGGAGAAATGAGCTCCCAAAAGGCAGACACGCAGACTCAGCTTGGGGAACGCCCTGTACTCTCCTCCCGCAGCCTGGAGGCGCCACCCCTTTGCTCTGTTTGTTGAAATCCTATCCCTCCTCCAAGACCGGCTCAAATGCCAGCTTCTCTGAAACTGGCCCTGCCAGGCAGAATCACTCCTGATCTGGGCCCCGTGAACTTTGAACTTGGCAGCTGGCCGGCCAGCTGCACCCCACTCACTCACATTCAGCCTTGACCTCCTGCGGGGTGGGGGGCATCTTACCCACCTTCCCACCCCCACAGGGTTCTGCACACACTCAGTCCAGAAATGCTTGTGGTCCAGAGACCAAGCCCAGAGTCCCTGGGAATGGCTGCGGCCAAGCCCACAGGTGGATGGAGCCAACTTAGCAGGTGCCTCCAAGGGCTCACGGCGCCTCCAGCTGCCCTTTCCCAGCCCCAGAAACGTAAACAGCCCCGTGGCAGCTGAGCTACTTTTACCCTTCCCAGAAGCCAGCCAGCCCTGCCTGGGCTCCCAGCCAAGGTAGCTGCCGCTCCCCACTCTCCCCTCGTGCCCGGCCAGCTCCCCTGTATCGCCTTGGCCCACCAGGGCTCCTGCTTGATTTGCGCCCTGATCCTCTGCTTCGCTGCAGCCCAACTCTGGGCCTGGCCCTCCCCTGTCCTCCAAGGGCTAGTCGCGGACGCAGCCCCCAGCAGCAGAAGGAGGCCAGTCCTCTCACTGGAGCACCAGTTAGGCTCCCAGCATCACCGCTCTGCAGCCGCCATTCAGCAAGCAGGTCAGACCCTTGCAGATGTGGGACACGAGCTAGAGCCAGACCAAGTCCCCCAGACCCTGCACCTTGCCAGACCCCTTCAGAGCCTGCACCTTGCCGGGCGCCAGCTCTGCAGCTCCAGCAGAAGCAGGCCAGACTCCCAGAGCCCCCTCACCCTGGTGTACTGTGGAGGCCTGTCCCCCAACCCCCAGGGCAGAAGGTCACAGGCCCCACACAGAGGCAGCAGGCAGGGGGAATCCAGGCCACAGTGGCACAGCAAGGGGCCCTGTTAAGGATTTTAGCCTGAGGTTTTAGCATCCTCAATTGACAAGCATTTGTCACGCACATGGGAGGTGGTGTGGGGGGAGTGGGAGAGTTATGGGGTTGTTATGGGACAAAAGGTGGCTTCAAAATCCTTTCCGCAGCTTAAGTATAAGGAGCCTTCAGGGAGTGAAGCGCAACCTCTGTTTACAACCTTTCCAGGTTCTTATTTTATTGACACTTCCTGTATGTGCTAGATATTCTGTCATGAGCATGTTTTCATAATCAGGAAAAATAACTAATATTCAGGAAATATAAGCAGGAAACAGACACGGTATTAGATGAGAGCTTCCGCAGGTCCCAGCGTTGGCAGGGATGCCCAAGAGGAGAGAATGAGGGCTGTGCCAGGCCCCAGGACACCTCGTTCCTGTCCCTGTCTTCCACCACCCCCTGAGCTGCTGTCGGCAAGTCCCAACTTCATAGCCTCAGTTTTCCCAGCTGTCAAATGGGAGGTAGCAGTGTCAGTGCCACCCACTGCCTGGGTTGTACGGGAGACACCGTGATAACGAGACTCTTGTTCAGGGCTGTCGAGAGTGTCAGCCCCCGTGGGGCACGTGGGAGAGCTTTACAGGAGCCCCCGCCTGCCCCCTGGGAGGAGGGAGTGCAGCTCCGGCAGCACGGGCAACGATGTGCGCTGCATGTGAGAGACACTCCAGGAATGGAAACGAGACACAGCCATCTGAATCCCTGATAACCACAGAAACCGTCCATAGAATCACAGTGTGGGTGTCATTCATCTGCACAGTGCCCCCGAGGGGAGGTTCTGTTCCAGTCCCCAGCATACAGAGAAAGGTCGTGGACCAGCCTAAGGCAGCCCTCGCACGCATCCAGTCTGTTCGGGAAATACCCAAAGGGCCGGGTGGCAAATGGGGCGGGGAAAGGAGCAGGCTCCAAGCCCCCTTCCTCCCCAGCACCCCCCACTGCACTGCAGCCTGGGCACCCCTAGAAGCCCCCAGCAAGGCCTCTTGTCCCTGCTGGGAAGGCACTGCCCTGGGGCTGCAGCTGCCTAGAGTGACAACGGGTATTTGGGGACCAGCAGAGGGAGGTCTGCCTGCCTGGCACTGGCCATACCCTCACCCTATGTCCCCAGGATGCAGAAAGCCCTCATGGCTCCCTGTCCCCAAGCATGCTGAACCCTCCCTTCTGTGCCAGTGCAGCCTCTGCAGCTAAGGACCAGAGCAGAGTGCCACCGAGTGTCCCCAATGTACCATTGTGGGTGGTGGCTTGCCACGCTATCCTCACTGCAGCCCAACCCCTGGGCCTTTGGAAGAAACTGCAAGGCTTTGATTTCTAGCCCAGGCCTTACCCTCTGTGCTCACCCTCCACTCCTGCTTAGGGCTTTTCACTGAAAATAACTACCTTTAAACTACTCCCCCACCTCCCTGCAGGAAAAAAAGCCCTGGCATCTAGGCTGAGATCTAAAATAGGCGGTAGGGACAGCCACTGTCCGGGAGCTCCACAGCACACACAGCGTGTCCCTGAGACAGGGCTGGCTGGGTCACTCGTCGGGGCAGGGCCTGCAACACAAACATGGAAGACCACAGGGTTCCAGCACGGTGCTGATGGGCTGGAAGCCCTCAACACATCCTGGGGCCCTGTCTGAGGATCAAGGTAATCACTGTTCATTTGCCATCCAAGACAAAGAAAGAAGCCTTTAGCTCTTGAATAAGTCCTAAATCCTCCTATATAAACGCAGCCTCGGAATAGCAGCAGCTGAGGAGGAAGCGGGGTCCATCCCTCGTCTGGGGAAACGTGGATGCACAGACGGTCCCGAACCAGACCCTCTGGGCACAGATGACCCCCGTCCCGTCAGCACTGGGCACCTGGGAATGGAAGGTGGGAGAGCAGGGCCATGTGTGCAGATGGCCACCTGGTGGCCCTTACCCACGACCACGCCGAATCCGGGGAGGTCTTGCCCTCGGGGGGCTCCCAGCTGGAGCTGCAGATGGGGTCCTGTTCCTCCATGGCCCAGCATGGGGTGCTGGCCGCCTCATCACCCGGCGTCAGGAGAGAAATGTCCCTGGGGCGACACCAGCTCAGGAGCTGGGAGGCTGGGCCAGGCGACACCGGAGCCCGGTGCAGGCGGCACTTCCCCGGCCAAGTCACAAGGCTCAGCAGAAGAGCGGAGTGTTGAATTGCAAATCCTCACCCACCTGGGGCCGGCTGACAGGCAGCACCAAGATGCAGAGATTCCAGAAGACACCGCTGGTTTCTGTCAACTCAGAAGGGGACCCCAGGGGTGGGCCCTGTGCACGTCATGTTCGCCATGTCTCCACTCCAGCTCTCTGAGGCAATAGGATGTCCCCACGGTCTCCCCGAGGGGACTGATGGAGGAGGTGTGGAGGGAGAGCCCACCTTGAGGGCTGAGGGCTGGGCTTGGTGCTTTCTAGATAATAGCCCCTCCGCTTTGTACTCTGAAAGCCATGGGGAGTCCCTCTCTGTCCCTCTGCACAGGCTCGGCACCCCGCAGGGGGCCTGGGAGTGGGGAAGGGCCCAGGGTCACATGTGTGGCACTCAGCCCCACCTGCGATTTGACAGCGCTCCGGGGATGAGCACTCCCCACATGCCAGGCCCGCGCTGAGCACGGAAGAAGCAGAGCACACAGTCTTCACAGCAGCCCTGGAAGGTTGTGGACAGAAACAGAAGCTTCAAGAACTGACTTTGGGTCCAAAGCCCGGAAGTGGCAAAGCAGGGCCAGGGTGAACTCAGGGACGATATATAATTCGATATAATTCCAGCCCCAGTCTGTCCGGAGCAGGGTGGGGAGGGCTCAGGGGGCTGCGCTAGGGCGGTTTCCAGGGAGGCCGGGCAGCAGGTGCACCTTGAGAGTGGGCACCGAGGCCACCATCTGCTTTGACAGCCACCGAGGGAGAGGACCCTGTGCCTGGAGCACGGCAGGCTGAGGGAAGGGACTTGCAGATGGCTCCATGTGAGCACAGTTTGGAGTGAAGACGAGGCCGTGAAGGGGGAAGGCTCTGCAGGAGACTTCCTGACTCAACCTCTCCCTCCCACCATGAAGCTCAGTCTCCAGGTCCCTCCTTTTCCCCAGGGGTCCTTCCCTGAGTTCACTAGGGCTCCTCTTCCTCATTCCCACCAGAGGGGCCCTGCTGAGATCCATCTGGGATTGATGTGGGAATGAAACGAGAACACGCACGAAAGGTACCTGGTTTCTCCCGTCTCATGCAATGGGTGGGCTGCAACTGCCTCATTCGACAGCTCAGAGGATGCACCTGCTAAAGGCGTGGTGGGCTCAATCCCAGGACTCTGCCATCCCAAGTCCCTGTGCCACGACCCTGGTCACCCAGACATGGATGCCCCTGGCCTGCCTTTCCCCAGGAGAGCTCAGGGAGTGGTGGTGAGGAACCACCTGGAATAGCTCCCATAGTCTGATGCCCCAAAATGTCCTTAAGTGTAAGGGCGAAAATAACAACACTTTGGGACACTTCTAGCGAGCTGGGTCACCAGCACTCTTACTATTTTTAATTCATCCTGTCAAGATATTTTAAGAACCTCATGACCCACGAGTGATAAGATTATGAGGAATTATACCTGGTCATGTTTAGCATTTGGCTAGAAATCTGATGGAAGCGTACCACATGCACAGGTGACGGTCGCTCTGAACGTAAGCACAGCGGGAGGCATTGCATCAATTAGACAGCGACAGGGGGCCTGCGGCCAGCTGCACCTTGGCCCAGGGCCTCGGGGCTCCGGGCCGGGCGGAGTATTAATATTTCACACCCTTGCTGGCAGCAGGTGTTGGAGGAGGCGGTCAGAGTGGCATGTGTCCCACTGCTACGTCAGGCTGCTGAGAGCGGCACTGCCTGGGTGGTGGGCAAAGAAGTGGGGACGTGACCATTGAAGGGGCCCTGGGCCTGCGCCAGGGTCCCCGGAAGGTCCACATAGTGGTTAGATCCCACAGTCTGGACCAGACAGACCTGGGCTCCTCGTCTGACTCTGCCCTCGGGCGCCGTTGTGACGCAGGGCAATCCACTCAACCTCCGGGAACCTTCGTTTCTTTGCCTGGGAAAGTCCAGGATAAAAATAGACTCTCTCCCTCAGAAGGCTGCTGTGGGGATACCTGAGGCCCCGCACGAAAGTCCTCGACGTGTCGGGTGAGTGGTGACAGCTGTGAACCCTCGCAGGCTCTTCGAGGAGGCGCAGAGAGCACCGTCTCGCAGAGGAGGAAGCTGAGCCCCTGTTTCCTGCAGGACCGCCGGCCGCTGCCCACCCTCCAACGTTTCCCACCGCAGAGCTCCCGCGTCCTCCATCTCCGCTGGTGACCACAGCCAGGACCATGCTGAACTTCCCCTGAGCTGTTTCCCTGGGAGCTCCCTGGCTGTCAAGAATCCACAGGATACTGTGGGACACCTGGCACCAGGCGGGTCTGGGAGTCACCTATGAACCCCCAAGATCTCTTTGTATTTTTCTGTTTTTCAAACCTTAGCTCTTGCTGTGACTCCTTCCTGGAGTGCATCTCTCCTGCTTTCTTCTTTTTCAAACTGTCCACTTTCAAGGCCCAGGTCAAATCCCCTCCTCCATGAAGCCTTCCCTGATCTCTCAACCCCATAATGACTTTGCCTTCCTTTGACCTTTGAGGGAAAGGGTGAGATTTGGGACTGACATTTCTGAGCTCCCTCTGTGTGCTAAGTGCTTTCTTACATTGTTGGATTCAATTTGCTAACATTTTGTTGAGGATTTTTGCACCTATGTTCATAAGAGATATTGATGCATAGTTTTCTTTCCTTGTAATGTCTTTTTTCTGATTATGGTATTAGGGTAATGCTAGCCTCATAGAATAAGTTAGGAATTATTCCCTCTGCTTCTAGCTTCTGAAAAGAGATTGTAGAGAATTGCTATAATGCCTTCCTTAAAAATTTTTGGTAGAATTCATCAGTGAACCCTTCTGGGCCTGGTGCTTTCTGTTCAAGGAGGTTATTAATTATTGAGACCTATCCCTTCTTCTGACTGCAAGCTCAGAGTCCTCTCTGCTATACCAGCCTAAGCCTTGGGAGACTAAGTACTTGGAGAATTCGTCCAGAAAGAAGGAGAAACCTTGCCTTTTCCCAGGTCCTATAGGCCTTATTGAGCCATATGAAACCCATTAAAAAGTTAAAAATTTATCGGTACTGTTTATTTGCTTCAAAAAATACGTGTTTAATATTCATCCCTATGGGGATGAATATTGAGGGAATATTGAGGGAAACTTAAATGACATTCTCAAAGGACTGGGAAAGTATGTATCTGTCAGTGACAAAGGAGTTCTTTGAGGCTATTAGTGTGGCATTGAAACAGCACCTTAGCAAGAACCATAACATTCCAAAATGTTGCAGTGCTGGCAAAGTCTTTCCCAAGTCCCTCTTGGACTGCACACGCAGAAAACAGGCGCACGCAAGCCAAGGTGCAAGACAAAATCTCCACATCTATTTGTGCGACAGGTAAAAACTCTCGCACAGATTCACTCATTTAATCTTCACAGAAATTCTGCAATGTAGACAATATTTTCAAGTTGCAAAACTAAGTTCAGAAAGGTTTAAAAAACTTACTCTGGGTCACAAAGCTGGTTAAGTGGTGGAGTTCTGCCTGATTTCCACCAGGACGTGCTCCCTGAACGGAGCTGAACCAAGAAGTGTGACCGTCGCAAACAGGCTTGCATTCGGGGCCCGAGTTGGCTCAGAGACACTCTTTCGGGGCGTGTCCTCCCACTTCTGGAGGTTCCCCGGGAGGAGGCGGCGCTGGCTCACCAGGCAGCTCGCCCAGTCTCCCGGGCAGTGAGAGGGAGGGAGCGCAGGCCCCGGCAGCGGGATGGAGACCAGCCGCCCGCGGCCCCCGCCGCCCAGCCCCACCGCGGGGCTGAGCCTGGACGCCCGGCTGGGCGTGGACACGCGCCTCTGGGCCAAGGTGCTGCTCACCGCGCTCTACGCGCTCATCTTCGCGCTGGCCGCGGCGGGCAATGCGCTGTCCGTGCACGTGGTGCTGAAGGCGCGGCCGGGGCGCGCGGGGCACCTGCGCTACCACGTGCTCAGCCTGGCGCTCTCCGCGCTGCTGCTGCTGCTGGTCAGCGTGCCCATGGAGCTCTACAACTTCGTGTGGTTCCACTACCCCTGGGTCTTCGGCGACCTGGGCTGCCGCGGCTACTACTTCGTGCGCGAGCTATGCGCGTACGCCACGGTGCTCAGCGTGGCCAGCCTGAGCGCCGAGCGCTGTCTGGCCGTGTGCCAGCCCCTGCGCGCCCGCCGCCTGCTGTCGCCGCGCCGCACCCGCCGCCTGCTGGCGCTCGTCTGGGCCGCCTCGCTAGGCCTCGCCCTGCCCATGGCCGTGATCATGGGGCAGAAGCATGAGTTGGAGACGCCGGGCGGCGAGCCGGAGCCCGCCTCGCGCGTGTGCACCGTGCTGGTGAACCGCGCCACGCTGCAGGTCTTCATCCAGGTAAGGGGGGCAGGGGGGAGGAGGGAGCCGCCCCCTCCCTCCCCAGGAGCAGACATTTTCAACTCTGACGCTTGCCATCACTCAGAAAGTTGGGTCTCTTTGCCCCTTTTTACAAAAGACTTGGGGAGAGACTTGGCCAAGGCGAAGCATTGAGAGAAGTCGCCATCTGAATTCAAAATTAACTACGAAGTCTGTGTTTCTCCCACTCTTAGAGAGTGGTGCTCAAATGTTAATGGGCATAAAATTGCTGGGAGAGCCTGTGAAAATACAGATTTCATGACACCTCCGGCTATAGCTCTGGAGGGGACTTCCCTGGAAGTGGGTTGAGGATGGGGGAGGTGCTCTGGGCCTCTCTTCTGATCTCCTGATCAGGCTTCTAACCTCACTTCCTATCACACCCTTCTCCTCAAGCCTGGCCTCCCCAGGCCACTGGCTCTCCGGCTGCTCCCCTTTCCCCACCCTGTGCCTCATCTCTGGCTTTTATAAAAGCTCTTTCTTCTGCTCTCTCCCCTCCAACCCTTTTTATCCCTCTAAGTGCTGCTCTGCTCCACCTCCCTAGCACCTTCTCTCAACACCCCAACTCCTGGGGCGCTCTGCCCCTCTCTTCTGAATTCCTTCAGCATGTGATATATTTACTCACTTTGTAATGCATTTTCTGAAAGTGATACTCACCTTTCAGAGTGTTTGTCTCTGGTTCCACATGGTTCTATAAGCCAGTGCCCTCTGGTCCCTTTGCTCTGGTCATGTAGGACTGAGATCCTGTGTGTCCAGCACTTCGGGGAAAGTGGGAAAGGCTGAGGCGGCACAGGCCTCTCCAGGCCCCCCTGGTTCTCCAGGAGACCTAAAGGACCAAAGCCAGGACCCTTTCTCTGCCCAGGAGCTCATGAGAGCGTGTGGAGGGCGCTGTGTGAGCACGTCAAGACGTGGCTGCGTAGGGGGCTCACGTGCCACGTCCCTACATGGGGCTCCTCCTCCTCCTGATTCTAAGCTTCCTTCTGCAGCTGGAAGCCCTGCTGCCTACAGGGTCACAGGCCCTCTCTAAAGTCCCCTGCTTCCTTTCCCTGAAGGCCCCTCCCTCTTTTGTGTCTGCTTGTCCACCCGCTGGGCAGGCACAGAGGACCGAAGGGCCGCACGGAAGGTTTCTCTCACCGACCTGCTTTTCTCTCGTGAGAAATCAGAAGTCCGTGGGCACGAGCAATGTCTTAACATTTCATGGGCGTTTAGTGGAGCCACTTTGTTCAACCCAAGTGTTCCTGGATGTGGGAGGGGAGGATTCTCCACAAGTAAACATGGCCAGGCTCCTCCCAGGTCTTGAGCATGTGACTCCTCCAGTTGCCCAGGGTCCACTGAGGCCATGGAGTCATCCTCAGAAGGGTGCCTCTGTAGAGTGGCTTTCCAGGATGTGGGGCCTTCTTTCCACTGAACTTGTCACCTCTCATTTCCTTAAATAATATCCCTCCCACCACTCAGCTTCTCCCTGCAGGCTCAGCCAGAGCCCCTTGGCCCCTCGCCCTGAATCACCATGAGTGACTATCTGCAGTGGCTTTCCCCGGGGACTTGGGGTTCATGACAGGCACCAAGGAGCCAGCCACAGGTCCCCTGTGGATGTGGGGGATCGAGGGCTGGGCCAGGCTTGGAGAGGAGGGGACAAGGGGGCCAAATGCCTGATAAAGGTGTATTTATTTTAAAAGGAAATTAGCGTTTATTTCTGAAACTAAAGAATTTAGCCATTGTGGAGGAGATAAAAAGAGACTGGTGAAGGTTTTAGTCAGAGCTCTTTATGTTACAAGTGACAGAAACACAACTGGAAGTGGCTTCAGCCAAAATGAAGATTTGAAGCCAGGATGTTTGGGCTGCCCCTGGGACCTTGGGTCAGATCAGGGGCTCAGGGCTCCCAGGAGTCCCTGTGTCTGCTGTTCATCTTTGACTCAGAAAAGAGTGTCTAGGTGTCTGTGGGTAGGGCTCACATGCACAGGTTTGTCCACAGGGCAAGAATGTGGCCAGTGGCATCCTCTGTGATAATTAAGTGAGCTCATGTGAAAGTGCTCAGGATGTAGCCTGTCCTCAGTAAATGCTCACCTTCCTTCCTTTCCTGCCTTGTTTTTCCACCTGAGAGGACTCCACAGGTCCTCAAATGGTTTCCACTCATTAGACAGCTTTTCTTTAAAGTCACAGTCCATTGTCACAGCCTCTGAGGCCAGGGAACCAGGTCAGGGGACTGCAGGAAGGCACTCAGGCAGCTGCAGCCCTGGAGATCACATCTACAAAACCAGGAGGGAAGATGGCCCATGCATGAGCTTTAGCGTCCAATGTCCTCTCTTTTCAGAAAGTGTTTCTGTCTCATGCTGATATGGCTTCTGTTCAACCTCTGGACTATGATCTAGTGTCACAGAGCTTCTAACCCAAACAAGAAGCCACCTTGGAGGATAGTGAAGTCACTATTACATCAGATCCTAGACATGATTGCTGCCTACATGCTAACTGGGTGTTTCACAGGGACATGGAACCTGCCAATATTTTAATTATGGGTGAAGATCCTAAGCAAAGAAGAATCAAAGTTGCTGAGATGGGCTACACCCAATATTTTGGTTCACCTTTGAAGCCTTTGGTGGATTTGAATCTAGCAGTTGTAAGATTCTGGTTCTGAGTCCCAGGACTACTTATTGGAGCAAGACATTATCCCAAAGCTGCCGATATATGGGCTATGGGGCATGTATTTGCAGAACTACTAAATGTCAGAACCAATATTTATGATCATCAAAACCAGTAATCTTTAGCCCCACGACAAGCTGGGCAGAACCTCCAGCTAAAGGGATTTTTGTGCAGCTAGAATAAAGGGGCCTGAACATTCAATATCAATGAAGAGTTTCAGAAGAAGTGCACATGGCAACTGCAGCCTCGGGAAGGACATAGGAAAACGTACAGCTAAACCCATCGTGCTTGCGGCAGAAGTTGCTCACTGTGGTCCCTATAAAGACAGTTACTCAGGACTGGCTGGGCAGGATCCCAAATTTTCAGAAAATCCACTTCCTATATCAGACATTTTTGCAGGTTTTCAAATTCCTTACCCAAGTCCTTACCTGATGATAAAGGAGACAAAAGCAAACACAAACCGAAAAAACAACCAGCTGCAGAACAGTAAGCAGACAAATAGAACCGACCACCAAAGGATCAGGACAGCAGACTGCCACTAAGTCAGGTGGACTGATCCTGCCCTCACACCTCAGCAGTGTAGTCCAGGTGCTGCCTGTCCTGATGACGCTGGCCCAAGCACATGACATCAAGGCCACAGAGCAGCAGGGGACACTCATCTGCCTCCCAGCCGCCTCCATGTGGTTCTGAGCCGCAGTGGAAGTCAGTGTGTTGCTGCTCAGGCCTGACTGTGCAGCTCCCTGCTGGCCCCTGGTTCGGCTGTGACAATGAATCCTACAGCCACATGCCCCAAATGCCTGGGCGCCAAGTCCCACCACTTGTCACAGACTGGAGTAGGGACTTCCAGACTGTACCTATTTTGGAGTTGGGTTTGGGGGGGAAAAAAAGCACCAAGCAGGGTTTGTGTTGTGAATATGCAACTTGCATAGTTTCCTTGACGTGGTTTAAACTGGCCAAAGCAAGGAAGCTGTGAAATGTACCAGGCCGAGCTTTTGATGTTACATGTCATGAATTCTTTCAGTGGAGCAGTGTTATTGGGCAAACAGTACATAAAATAATGTTTCACCTGAAACATAAAGTATACGTTAACACAACAAAATAACCAGACTCAAATTAGGATTATTTCGATCCTAATTTCTTTTTAATGCCATAGCGAGTTGATTCGTTGTTCACATTAATCAGTGTTTTTTGTCAAAGAAAATTGCTCATAGTTTTTGAAAGTACAAAAAACTGTGTAGTGTTCCCACAAAGGTGTCAAAATTCCCAAAGGTTAATTACTAACTTATGAATATATTTTTACTTTCCATCTTTGTCTTGATTGGTATTAAAGCTACAATTTGATAGTAATTAAGTGTGTTGTCATTTTATAAACCTGCTTGGTTCCTCAACAAACTGAAATGATTGTCGTGTGCAGTGTGTTAAATGTCTTTCCCTTGGCGTTGCTGATTTGTGAGCATGCATGAAGCTGAAAAAGCACGAATGATAACTCCCGAAAAAGGTACAGCACCCAACTCAGATATTTTGTACTGATTTTAAAGTGATATTAAAATATTGTTCAGTTTTTAAAAAATGTTTACAAAGGCAAAGGAATAAGAGAGCCCTAGAACTGATGAAGAAAAACCCTATAACACACATATTTTGAATTTTTAATATTAAACATTTAGTCCAGGTGCAGTGGCTCATGCCTGTAATCTCAATAATTTGGGAGGTAGAGGCCTAGGCGGGAAGATCATTTGAGCCCAGGAGTTCGAGTCCAGCCTGGGCAACATAGTGAGACCGCATCCCTACAAAAAATCAAAAAATTAACCAGGTTTGGTGGTACACATCTATAGTCCCAGGTACTTGGGAGGCTGAGGTGGGAAGATTACTCGAACCCAGGAGTTCAAGGTTACAGTGAGCTGTGATTGTGCCACTGCACTCCAGCCTGGTGACAGAGTAAGACCCTCTTAAAAAAATAAATAAATAAAATAAATTAATATTTAAAATACAGGGTATTATATAATAAACTCATTTTTCCTAAGTCAAATAGTATCAAATCATAATAATAGAAGGCTAAAACAGCACCCCACCATACACCTCTCCATACTCTGATTCATATTCTCCGGTGGGGAGCAAAGCCACCTGCTCTCAGACTCTCTGCTCTTTGACTGCATGTTCCTAAAGAACACACTTGCTTAGTTCCCGGTTTTAAACTTTTTTTT
>VBSM01002608.1:167344557-167370238 GCA_008086735.1 Cheirogaleus medius
CCACCCGCCTTGGCCTCCCAGAGTGCTAGGATTACAGGCTTGAGCCACCGCGCCCGGCCTCCTGGTTTTAAATTTTATCCACTGTCTTCTACCTGCCGAAAATGAGCATTTCTCTCTATTCCTACCCCTGCCCCCCCCCATCCTTCAGGTTTAATTATTTCACTGTGTTGGGTTAAATTTATATTTAGTCTTTACATAATTGTGACTATGTAAACATTCTTCACGGATGAGCCATGTAGTATATTTTCATTGTATTTTTTTTTCCAATACAACTTCTGTTTGTTTTCCTTGCAGTTAATAATGCTTTTTTTCATTCACTCAGTTTTCTGTTACCTACTCCTAATTCATTTTCCTCTTCTCCATCAGAAGTGTAAATACTGTCACAATATATTCAAACCCATCCGATAACCTACCAGTGCACAAGGGACCCCTGGAAACTCTCCCATCTGTGCAGGGGACCCCGTAAAAATCCCCGCCATTGCTCCTGGCTCCTCTGTTGGGTACCTTATTTTCGAACCCCAGGTTTTCTTCTTTATTGGTTTATAACCTAATTTTGATGGAACATATGTTCTTGTGACCTCTTGAGACCTGAGAAAAGGCCCACGGAAGGTAAAAAGTTTGAGAATTTGCATGTCAGAAATTGTTTGAAATTTATTTCTATGCGACCTGTTTTGTGTCCTCGGAAGCTGTCAGGATCGTCTCTTTATCCCCAGGGTGCTAAATATCATAAGAACGAGACGTGATGTGAATCCATTTCCATCCGTTGTCCCGGGCGCCCAGGCAGCCTTTCAGTCTAGAAGCTCAGCTCCCACCATTTTGGGAAAACTTTCCTGAATGTGTTTTGTTTTTTAGTATTTCCTCCTCTCTGTTTTCTCTTTTTCTTTCTGGAACCCCTGATGTTTAGATGATGAGTGTCCTAAACTAATCCCAAATTTTCTTCTCTCTTCTATTTTCTTTGCTCGCTTCCTACTTTCTGAGAATTTTCTCTCCCTTACCTTCCAGCCCTTCTGTCGCTCCCTCTGCTGGTGCACGTTCCGGGCCTGGGGCACAGCCTATGACCGGAGTCACAGGCCCCCGGAGCTGCCCCACAGCCCTGGGAATTACCTCCACAGGTGAATGTGCTGGTGTCCTTCGTGCTCCCCTTGGCACTAACCACCTTCCTGAACGGGGTCACGGTGAGCCACCTGCTGGCCCTCTGCTCCCAGGGGCCGTCCACCTCTGCCCCAGGCAGCTCTGCCCCCAGCCGCCTGGAGCTGCTGAGTGAGGAGGGTCTCCTTGGCTTCATCGCATGGAGGAAGACCCTCTCCCAGAGAGGCCTGGTCAGCCTGGGGAGACACAAGGATGCAAGTCGGATCCGCAGCCTCCAGCGCAGCGTCCAGGTTCTCAGTTAAGTCCTCTGTGACCCAGCCCTGAGAGAAAGGGGCCCCGTGCAGGGCCACCTCCACTAATCCCTAGCCCAGGGCCACCTCCAATAATCCCTAGCCCAGGGCCACCTCCACTAACCCCTAGCCCAGGGCCACCTCCACTAATCCCTAGCCCAGGGCCACCTCCACTAACCCCTAGCCCAGGGCCACCTCCACTAACCCCTAGCCCAGGGCCACTTCCACTAATCCCTAGCCTAGGGCCACTTCCACTAATCCCTAGCCAGTCACCACCTCTCTCTAGGCTTCCTGCATCCTATGCCCCGGGGGAACTTTATAGTCAACAGGCTTCTTGTAGGGCGTGCTGGGCTAACTGCAGGAAGGAATGGGAGTTCTGTACCTGAAACCCCTGATCCGGCCAGGGAAGCAGCACAGATGGACAAGCAGACACCTGGTCACTTTCAATAGGTCCGGCCGTGTAGATGAACACAAGAAGAGATAGTTAAGAACTGCAGCTGGGAATTGTGGACTCTCAGACTGGCTGGGTCTCCAAATCCAGTTCCTTTCTAACTATCCACTTCCCCTACTATAATATTGCTACGTTTGTTTGCTTGTTTGTTTTTGTTAAGTATCTGGGAAAATACGGCCTTGTAAGAGAAACAAGAAAACAGAGGTCTCTTCAAGCACCTGCTATAACCCAGGCACTAAATGAGGTCTGGGAGGATTGAGTACAAGACAGGTCTTTGCCCTCCTCAACACCACGGTCCTGTGCATGGACAGAGAGGTGTAATGCACTGTGACAAGTCACACAAAGTCAGCACATGAAGGTGCGGGACTTCCTTTTATAGACAATGGCCGGTCATTCAAAGAGTCAGTGTTCAGGAGTGACAGAGATTTGCTTTCGAGATCTGTTGCACTCATGAACTCTTTGGAGAAGGGGCTAAATGGTGCTCCTCAAACTGATGTGCATAAGAATGGTCTGGAAAGTTATAAACAGACTGCAGGGCCCCATACTCTGCACTTCTCCCAGGCTCCTGCTGCCACAAGGGCCACACTGGGCTAGACAGTGGGTTTGCCAGTCGGGCAGAGTCGGAGCAGGAGGGGGGAGGGGTGGAAGATTGGGAGCCTGTCATCATACTCGGTGGGAAGGAGGTAAGAGCCTCTTGCCTCTTAGGGCAATAGCGGGGGGGACAGGGAAGGAATGGGGAGGAGAGATGCTAAGGAGGAGCTCTTTCACAGAGTGGATGCAGGGGGAACAGAAAGATAAGACTCTCAGGCTTATGGCTTGAGTGCCAGATGGATGGTGGTGCCATCAGTCAATCAGAAAAAGGACCAGAGGAGGGAGAGGCTTCCTAAGGCAGGAAAAACACAAATTCTGCTGCATATGTGGCTAGACAAGTGGCAATATCTAGCCCTGAGTTGGGAGTATATTCTAATGTCCAGGAGGAGGGTCTAGAAGCATGCCATGTCCAGGTCACGGTCAAAGTGGACAGTCACTTGCAAGGTTTGAGAACAGATTCAGATAGGGATATATCAAATAACTTCCGAGTTCCCTTCCAATGCTTCGACTCCAGGAACAAGTTAGAGGGAAATGTGTTGTCACCTCGGCATCTTTCTCCCTTGGAAATGGCATACCTGAGAATGTGTTTGATTTCTGTCACTGTCTCTCTCTCCAATTGTTCTGCAGGGGCCATCGTGGCTGTGTACGTCGTCTGCTGGCTGCCGTACCATGCCCGCAGGCTCATGTACTGCTACGTCCCAGATGACAAGTGGACTGAGTGAGTGTGGCAGAAGGGCTCTAGCACACAGGGCGGGCCCTGGGCTGGGCCTGGGGTCTCCATGGCTCTCCAGGGGGACCCTCAGCTGCTGGCTTCTGAGGAACTCTGGCCTGCATTCCAGCCACTCTGCCCCATCTGTGTCCTCAAAATTTCCCAGCTGGGTATGGAGAACAAGGCATTATCTAGAAATCTCTCTGAGCTGGCCGGGCCCTGTGGGTGGTGGTCAGGACCGTGGGCGTCCTGACTGCAGGCTGGAGAGAAGCCCACAGGCTAGGAAGAGGGGAGTGCAGGCCATGTTGTTACAAAGAGAGAGGGAGGAAGGCTCAGAGCTGCGATCCCTGAGCTAACAAAGGCCCCTTAGACAGAGCTAGCACGTGCACCCATGACACGGTGGGAGCAGAGGCGAGAATTCACTATCTGCCTTTTGGACATCACTGTGCCCCTGATCACTGTGGGGGTCCCACATCCAGGAGAACAGAGAGCCCACGTGGCCTCCTCCTAGCCCCTACACACATGTGTGCAGCACGAGCCACCCAGGCCCTTCCCACCACAGAGATCTCAGATCTCTTGCTGAGGAGCGCAGCTTCTCAGCAAGACTTGCAGCTCCGCGTGCGGCCACGTCTCCTTGACCACACGCGGCAGCACAGGGCTCCTGGCATCTCAGTGGGCTGGACCAGGAGCCACAGCCGGGGATGGCAAGTCACAGAGCCCGGGTGGAGGGTGCCGCCCAGGGCATCTGGTGATGATGGAACTTTGTCAAATTCACACTGTGCTTCCTGACAGCAGAAAACAGGCTTCCTCACCTGCCCATTGGAGGAGAGGCACCCTCCAGCGGGAAAGGGACACTGTGGGGAAGTGACAGGTCCCCTAACCCGGCCCTTTGGGTTTCTCCTGCAGCATGCTCTACGATTTCTATCACTACTTCTACATGGTGACCAACACACTGTTCTACGTTAGCTCGGCTCTGACACCTGTCCTCTACAACACCACGTCCTCCTCCTTCAGAAAACTCTTCCTGGAGGCCCTGGGCTCCCTGTGTCGACGGCACCACTCTGTGGAGCCATTACCCCCGGAAGCCCCAGAGTCCCGCCCTAACAGCTTCAGGCTGGGGGGAGCCCCCAGAAAGCCTGACCTGGATGAAGTACAAGAATGAAGGGACACACAGAATGACCTACTGCTCGGTCACCTGGCAAACCAGACAAGCAACATTATCACTAATCACTCGAGCCCTGCGGCCAGGAGGACTTCCATCCGCCCCAGCCCTGCGCCTGCTCGCCTGTTAGCTGCAGGGGAGTCACGTGACCCCTCCTGGCCTCAGTTTCCTTCATGTGTATAGTGGAGATAAAGAACAGTGCCCATCTCTTAGTGCTGTCCAAGATTAACGCGCTTAGCACAGTGCCTGGTGCATAATAAATGCTCGATAACTTTTTGCTGGTATTATTTCCGTCGTCACTGTCGCATGATTGCAATTGCTGTTTCCCTGAAGTCTACCACGTTCCTCTGCAGCTTCAGGCTCACACGTCCTATGGATGGCCTCTAACGACTCAGATGTCCTACACATTTCCTCAAATGACAGATTCACTGCCCCAGCAGCTGGCCAGATTGTCATGTCACATAAGCTGTAGTAAAATTCTCTGGTCTCTCCCAGTAAAGGGGCAGCCGTTCACACTGACAGTACCTTCTGCAGGCTCGGGAACCAGTGGGCCACCAGCTTCCCCACCCTGCCTCTGCCTCGGCCTGCATGATGCAAGCGCCGGTGGACCCCCGTGAGCCGGAGCACAGAGCGATGCCCCTGCGAGGTCTGGGTGGCCTGAGCCAGCGGGTGTGGGCCCTGGGCTTCATGGCTCGGGAGCAGGCGACCCTTGGGCAGATCAGTCTCCCCAGGTCTGTTTCTTCATCTAAAAACTGGTGGGGGCAAAAAGCTCTTAAGTCATATAAAAAAAATCATTCTGGTCAGCAAAAATGGACCTGAATTTGAAGCAACTTATAATATTTATCCCTCTTCATGTAAATGTCCATATGTATATGGCACAGAAATGGTAATGTGCTTGGTTACGAGGATTCTCCCAAAACCCTGCCAAGGGTTACATAATATGCAGTGTATGTCCCATGTTATTCTTCTAAAATATTGAAAACCCTGAGTTGAAAAACACAACTGGTCCTGAGGGTTTTGTATAAGGGACTGTGGATCTGCAGTGGCTAATAATAAGTTTATAATGATTAAATGAAATAAAGAGTATAAAGTCCTTACCACAGTGCTTGGCACATAGTAAATGCTCAATAAATACCAGCTGTCATTATTGTCATCATTACCCTAGACGCAAACAGGGCAAAACCTGATAAAGTGTCCCTTACCGGAGCTATAGGAACGAGGCACACCTTCTCTGCTGCATGTAACCAAAGCACAGTGAAAACCGATAGAACCAAAACTTAGAAAATAACAGATCAAGAACATGATAGATGAGCTACTTTACATATTATCCAAAATTTTCATGCAAATCATCAAGCAAAACAACAGGACCCCAATGGCCAAGAAAGACACAGAGAAAATGTGTTCAGCTTCAATAGTTGCTAAATAAAAGACAATTCAAACAATGATGCAACATTTCATGGCTAATACATCAACAAAAATGTCAGTGACAAGAGCAAAGATTGCTGCCAGTAACTGGGTGACATCAATGTGCTCCTGCCTTAGAGGGAGAGGAAATTGAATAACCTTCTCGGAAAACAAATTGGCAATACATTTTGAAAGCCATAAAATGTTCAGAAACTTAGCTCCTATAATTCAACTTCTGGAATTTTACTTTAAGGCAATTTGCTAAAGAAGAAAAGGCCTCTCTGTGCGTGCACACAGGTTTATTGCAGCGTTCTTCATTCGGACATTTACGAGCAGGCAGTAGACCCAGGACGTAAATAGCATGCCCTGTCCGGTCCTCATCACAGCCCCCAACTGTACGTACCGTTACCGCCATCACTCTTTCACACGTGGGCAATGGAACTGAAGAGAAGTTAAGTAAGGCTCTTCTCCCACCGCTTGGTACCTCAGGGATTGGAACCCAGGCATGGGACTTGGGAGCCGGGTGCCCAGTGTCTGAACCATGCTGCCCAAGAGCTTGATGGCAAAAGATGATAAGAGATTAAAGGGTCCACGTTATGGAACTGTGTAAATCATTTGATCAAACTGTTAGGCCACCCTTAACAAATACGAAGTAGAAAACTTATTTAGCAACATGAACATACTGTGACGATACTATTGTATTAACTAGAAAACAGAAGACAAAATCACATTATGATATTATGCACAAATCATATAGATACAGAAAAGAGGTCGGAATGAAGGACTTGAAAATGAAAATGGGTTTGCTAAGGAGGCACGAGTGACCCCGTAACGGGGCTGTCCTCTTTACTGCACCACCTGAAAACAGGGGTGCCCCGCATGCAGCAGACCCTCAGAAACATTGGGAGAAAGAGGAAACGTGAAACCAGTTTAATTTGTTGATACAATCCTGTTTTCATAATCTCAAGGTAACTAGTAGAAATTCAGTTCCCCTTTCCATTGTCCCAGGAGGGGACACTGAGCATTGATTAGAGATCCAGGAGACTGACTATCTCTGTCACTTATTAGCTGGGTAAGTTAAGCAAGTTCATTCACCTGCTCAGGCCCCACTTCCATAGACATCATAGCAACTACCCCTGGGTTTTAAGAATTAAATGACATTATGAATATGAAAAAATTCTTAGTGTAGTGCCCAGCGCCCAAAAGAGCTCAATAAATAATAGCTGTCAAAATTACAGAAACACAAAAGATACTCGTGACTGCCCAGGCTCTGGGATGTGGGGGGGGGGGACAGGGAGGGGCTGTGGTTACAAATGTGCGACATGAGGGATCCTCGCAGCAGTGGAATTGTACTGTATCTTACACCTGTCAATGTCAACATGCTAGTAAAGGTGCACAGAATCCTTTTGCATTCTTACAACTGCACGTAAATCTATAATTATCTCAAAATAAAAAGAAAAACAAAAAGAGCACTCGCAGTCCCGGTACACAGGTAACCACTACACATTTTTGGTATACGTCTCTTGGTAAAAAAAATAGTAGCTGTCATTATTATAAGGGGATGCTCTAGGCTCCTGAATGCAGATTATTTTTATAATTCTACATTTTATAATTCTACATTTTTATAATTCACATTTAAAAATGTGAAGCCATATATTTACATGTGTGGTTGGTTGGTTCGACTGCACGTGTGCTTGCTTGCTTGCCAAGAGCAGGAGAGAGACCCCCAAAGTGTTAATTTCATGAGGCTTAGTCTCCCAGCCATGACTTCATCAGCGACAGCATCCCAGGAGGCTTTTGCTAACCTTTGAAGGATGAAGTATGCATTGCTCACCGGGCTGGTTTCTTGTGGCTGCCGTAACAAAGTGACACAAATTCTGGCTTAAAACAACAGACATTCATTCTCTCGCCATTCTAGGGGCTACAGATCTGAGATCGAGGTGTTAGCAGGGCCATGCGAGAGCCCGGAGACTCCACAGGAGGGTCCTTCCCTGCTTCTCCCAGCTTCTGACGGTTCTCTCGGCAAGTCTTGACGTTCCTCGCCTTGCAGGTTCATCACTCTAATCTCTGCCTTGTGGTCACATGAAAGTCTGCCTCCGCGTCTCTCCTCACTTATAAGGACACCAGTCACAGTGCATTAGGGGCCCCCTTCACTCCCCTATAACCTCAACTTAGCTAATTACATCAGTGCCGACCCTTTTTCCAAATAAGGTCCCCTTTTGAGGTACATGGAGCTTAGAATTTCAACCCCTACCACCACTCAAACGCCCCCTTCTTAGCAGGCCAGGGAAAGACCCTTTGATGGAATGACAAGTAGAGTTAGAGCGGCCTGAAATCCCAAACGAGAAAAATGAGTGCTCGCCAAGGTTTTAGAAAGAAAAGAGAGAGAAAACTGGGACAGTATATTCGGCGAATGACAAATGCAGTCACAGAATTCTTGTTTCTTCTTTAGATGGGAAGGCCTTTAAAAATTTGCACTGTCCTTTCCAACTGTTTTGTTCATTAAAATGCTAATTCCCTCGGAGCTGGGAAGCCTGCCTAAGCTAGCAGACTAAAAAAGAAATGAAAGCTGTCCACATTGGACGCACCCTTGGTTCATGGTCTTCCTTCAACAAAAGCTGTCTGCAGACTCTGAAGCCAGATCTAGCGGGTTTAATACAAATTTGTTAAAAGTGACTTCTAAACTTTAATACTGGGATTGCCCGCACTCAGGATGGCATGTAACGCGGCATATTTCATATATGCTCACATCCAGGACCACCTCTGCCAGGCAACCCAACAGTTGGGTTTCCCAGTGGGAAAATATCAGATCCGTACTTTTATCATAGGCAAAGCCGTAGGAGCCAACAGCGCCTTCTGACATACGGCGCGCAGAGGAAGCCAATTGCCTAAGAACCAGCTGTGATGTGTGTGGCAATATTATTACACCTGCAGGCAAGCGTTATGTCGCTTAATAGCTGTGTAATTGCACGCAATCATTTACCCTCTCTGAGCCCCAGCTTCTTTCTCTATAAGATGGTCCCACTAATACCTGCTTCAAAGCACTGGTATGCTGATTAAATGAAATAACGGATATTTAGTCATCTAGTAAAATGCCTGACATATAGTAGGTGCTCAAAAATGTGTGTTACTTACTGATGCTCATTTTGTAGCTAGCAGTCCCTGGGGAGCTGGGTGACTTGGCCGAGGAATGGAAGCATGGACCAAAGCCTCCAGATTTCATACTCCATGCTCTTCCTGCTGCCCATCCTGCCCTGGGAACTCCGACACCTGTATAATAAATGTTGCTTCTCGAAGCTTTATTTCTCTTCCTTCATTGTAATGGCTTTTAAATTGCTGAAAGTATTCAGGGGATTTTTTCCGCCTGTGACCCTACTAGACTACTAGGCACATCAGAAAAGTCCCTCTGTAAAGCTAGGCATAGTAAGTACTATTAATATAAAAACGGTGCATGTTCATTTCACATAGTCATGAAGACCCATCACACATAAACTTACAGTCCCAGCCCACCGTGGACTCTTGTAGTTAGGTTGAGGTTTGGTTTGGATCACCACTCCTGGGTTTTGAGGACTTTCCAGTTGGTTAGACTTGAGGAATACGAGGCAGAGACTTGGGGTAAGTAAAGGTCTTGACTCTGTGAGTATTCTGGAAAGGATTCTCATAGGCCTTGGAGTGCATCCTACATGAATAGGAGGTCTAACACTTGGTTGTGTGTGGGCTCTTAGAGATACATGAATGGAGCTTCCTGTTCACGACGGCGTCCTGCTAAGACATGATACATCCACTTCCATGAGAGCAGCTATAAAGACATAGCAGGGAAGAGCTTAAGATGTCATGAAAAGCAAAGGATGGAAACTAAAAATCTGAGCACTTCCACTAACTATAGACCTGCTGAAAATTGTCAACTAATGGCTAACAAATGCTCTATCATCCCAAACGGCAAACCTTCTGCCTCAAAGTAAGTTGGGATCTGCTTGGTTTCCTATTGCTGGAAGTGTAGACAGGGGCTCTCTAAGTGGTTAGAGGCCTGCACGCCCATGTTCGGGCTCCCCATCAGTTCCCCCTTCTACGCTGGCTTAGGAAGAGCTGGTTAGAACACTGACGTCAACCCAGAGTACAGAGCCGGGTCGTGTCTAGAAATGGGCCCAGCAGCGGTGCATCCCGGTCAGCCCTGACCCATGGCACGCAGAGAGGGCAGGCTCTGCCCTTTCCTCCAAGGCTCGGGGGATACAGCAGCGAATGTGTCTTACAAAATTCCTACTTTCATGGGGGGAGACAAAAAACCCCACACTGTGTTCTCTGTTAGTCGTTACCCAATCTGGGTGACCGCCTTTCTTTCACAGCTTTGTGTTTCCTACGCTTTTTCTGGATCTTAGTTGTGTGTTTATTTCTGTGCCAGGAGCTCCTGCTTGCTTATTCTGTTTACCATAAGTGACCTGAAATGATGACAGGGGACAGGACATGCTGGGCAGAGGGGAGTGCCAACAGCTCGTTCCACAAAGGCCTGGCTCCCTGGCGCCCTCCTCCTGCTTGGGCCCCCACACTCGCTTTTAGCCTTGGCCGTGGCCAGCTGCTTGGCACAGGTGGGTGGAACCCGAGGAGTGTGACAGGAAGAGATGCAGGGAACCACACAGCTTTGCTGCTCCAAACCGCTTCCCCTGTTAAGTATCCGGACAAACGCCCTAGGTCTCCTCCTGCAGGCTCTCTGAAGCTCGCTGTCCCCAAACCGTCCTTGCTTTGTGGCAGGCTTCTCTGCACATTTTGAGCTGGTTTCCCCATATTTGCCTTTCAGCACATCCAATTCTGTCTGCCCTTTCTCCTTCAGGAATTCCTCACTATGTTAACATAGCTCACATTCACGGTATTATTCTTGTTTCCTTTCCAAAACTCCCTTTTGTCATTGCCGTGAGAGTTTAAGCAGGTAGACCCCCAAGATCTCTGGCAACACTACTTTCTCTCAAAACAATGCAATTAACACCCACCAAAGAACCAATACATGCATTATAAGTTTTATTTATAAGACTGGAACAGACAAGAATATTAGTTTGGGTTTTTTCTTCCAAGTTTAAATTAACTAACAAAACGGGGAGAATGACACAGAAGGTGCTATTTACAAAAGACAAATACAACTAAAGAAGGTCAGTTTTTATTCCAAAATAGGAATAATGACTTATACAAAGTGATCATTTTACAAACATTGATCCAAATCTTTAGTACCTGTGGCCTTTTTTTCTTAGGGGAAAAAAAAGATTGACATTAACTCTTTGGTATTATCTTTTAAAATCATTTATTCTTGGATTGTTATCCATTAGAGTGCTTATAAATACCTAAGATAGATGTATAAGAATGCATTCTGATTAATTTTTTAATATCTTTAAAACTTCTCCTTCAAGCTATGGGCCACTTGAAAAGCAGAGTGGTACTGGGGGTGGGGGTGGGGACCCTGGACTGCGGAATCCAGGACCCAGGAGTCTGAACTGTGCTTCTAGGCTCTTCCAGCTGCGTGACCTGGGTGAGGTGCACTTTGCATCTCAACTGTCTTGTCCTTCAAATGAGAATCATCATCCCGATCACACGTGGAAAGGATTAAGCAAGACCTCACTGTGGAAGCACCTGGCCCGATGTCTGGGCCATGGGTGGTCGTCTAGACCGCTGGCCTGCAGCCCGTCCCGCCAGGCTGTGCAGGGAGGGGTGAGTGCTGTGGGACTTATCCCCGCAGCCTTCTCTTCTGTTCCCTCTGCCTCTCTAGTCAGGTGAGATCCTCCCTGAAGGAACCAACCATTGGTAAGAGAAAACAAGCTATTTAAGGAACTGAAAACTGAGTGTCAATAAATTATAATCATATGTCTAGTTCTTATCAACTATTTTATATCACTTTGGTGTGTTTATCATTGGTTTCAAGTAAGCAATTTGGTCCTCTTTCCTTTGTAAGGCAAATTTTAGGTCAACCTCTGTAAGCCTCATTTTCTCCCTAAAAAAAAAAAAAAACCCTTTTAAAGAAAGCTTCTTTGCATTTTTGCCCTTTCTAAGAGGTAGGGTATTGACCCTATGCTATTTTAATAGAATCATATTTGCTCTGAAGTAAAACAATTTGTTTTACTTTATTAAATTTGATGCCTTTGGGCTAGCTTCTAAAAAAACAAACTTGTAGGCAATTAAATAATTCTTCTTAAAATGATCTGCTTCTTATTTTTTTTGTCTCCAGCCTTTACAGTTGAAATGTTTCTTTGGAATATTGCTTTGTAGGAGGTTACAGGGAAACCTACTTAACTGAAATCCCATCCACTGTCGGAAATACTGGCACCTCTACAAGATAATCCGAGATTCTTTAGAACTAAGAGAAAAGTCTAGTTTGTCCATGGAAGCACGTGAGTGACTTGACAGGAAGCAAAACTTTGTTCTTTGTGAAATGGACTTCAGAACAGCCCAGGGCCGTCTGGCCCAGAACTCAGGAGTCCGGGCTTGGTCCTGCCCTCCCCAGAGGCACCTTCCTCCTCCTCCTCCTCCTCACTCCAGAGACCAGGGCCTCTGGGCCTCGGTGCCCCGTGAGGGGCTGTGCAGCAGAGAGTGCCTGGGGTCTGCTCCAGTGAAACAACCCGTGGTTCTAGAACTTTCTTTAGCCTCAACAGCACGAGGGTGCTGAGCGTTCCGCTCTTCCAGAAAACCTGCTGGTGTCTTCTTCAGATGTGTCGTCCGGTCAGAAAAAAGAGTGGCCGGTCTTCCCTGGCGTTGGCTGTCTGGAACTCGTCGCGCAGCCGGAACTGCCACTCGTCCTCGAGCTCCAGCCGCACGACTGTCTGGCGGAGGGAGCTCCGGTCCTGGCAGATCACGCACAGGGTGGCACCTGCGCGGGTAGGGCAGAGGGGTGGGAAGGAAGAGGGTGAGTTTACTCAGGTGAAAGTCCCCGCCTGGATTCTACTGGCAGTAACAAGATCGGGCACCTCTTGGAAGGGCAAAGTCCCTTGCTTCTTTCGGGACGATGTATAATCTTAGCAAGACAGAGAGTGCGGCCGGCATGCAGCGGGTTGGCGGGGAGACTCCATGGAGGCAGAGGAAAGCCGAGCATCGCAAACCAAGCATCCTCAGTTCCAGCCCTCGGCTCACATCCCTGCACACCTCACCCACCCTCGCCCCCTTCTTCACCCGGCCAGAGCCTGCACACCCGTCCAGGCGGGGGCAGCTCCCACTGTCCCCGTCCCCAGCCTTGGCAACTCTCCCTCCTGGCATACAGCGATACATCAACCAGGTCTCCTTCATCTCGTCTCTCTCCTCCCTCTCTGCGCGTCCAATCTTCCCTTTAGAGGAAGCGTTTCCTGACGCACAGACGCTGCAGAAACCTCTCGGCATTCCCCGAGGCCTCGTACACTACTGATGCCCATTGGCTACCCGCTAGACAGGAAGGTCAGAGTGAAGAACCGCCAGAGAAAGTGAAGGTCAGCTAGGGACCGATTGAGATTGGAAACAGAGTCATGCAGAACAAGAGCTTGCCATTCTCAGCTGCTCCAGCACGAAAAGCAGAAAGATTAGAGCAAGACGAAAGCTGCACATGGTGCCTCCCGAGGTGAGGAGGAAGGGCCCTTCTTTCAGCAGGGAGTGGCATCTAAGGGGACTGGGTCACTGATGTGAGGGATTTAGGATGAAAAGGAACACAGAAGTTGAAAACTATCTGCAATGTGCCTGAAAGAAAGGGGGACGTGTCTTGTCTCTACCTGGACAGGAAAGGGGAGAGAGCCCCCTAGAACCCAGCCCCAGCCTTCTTGCTGGCCGGGGCAGTCGCCTGCGCTCTCTGAGCCTCAGTCACCCACTGGCAGCAGGACTAGCCCCAGAGGACACCTCCTCGGACGCCCCAGGTGGTGACGGCCATTCAAGTCGGGGTTCAGGACTGGAGTGGGGTAAGTTACCTTTCAGAAAATGAAACTTTTTCAAAAAGCCAGCTCCCACAAACGAGTCACAGAGGTACAGCAGGAGGCCGCTGAAGATCAAGTCTGAGCAGCTGACGTTTAAAGAGTGGGGCCTGGAGCTCACGTAGCAAACGGAAATCTGAAAAAGAAGGAATCCAAGAGAAAACACCATTTTCCACAAAAATACTCAATAACGTCATACTCTGGGTTTAAAATACTAACTACTTTGTCAAGCTCAAGCTCTCTGGGGAGCCAGAGATATTTTCATGTTATTTCCAAATCTATACCCTAAAAATCAGTTCCAGGAGACTCACGCAGATTTATCTATACATGGATTCATCTGGGAATGGAAATGTTTTGGCATCAGAATTGGGTTGGACTCCCAACTTCCTATATCTGGGCAGCCATCCCAGCTCTCTTGCTGTTACCAGCTGTAACGTGGGGAAACCGCCTGAGACACGGTAGTGACCAGTGAGGACTCAGAGCCCTGGATCCTGGCTCATCTGTTCCAGGATTCTCTGATTTACGTGTTCCACAGTGCCCCCCGAAGGTCACCTGAGATCCCAGGTTAAGGTAACAGTCGACGGACAGCACGGGGTGGCCGTGGTTCTTCAGGGACAGCGGGAAGAGGCGGTGGCTGTGGTGCTGGAGGAACTTCTCCAGCAGAAGCTGAGCGGGAGCCGCGAGGAGCGTGTGCTTGCTGTCGGGGGCGCAGATGTACTGGGCTGGCACCACGGCGGCGGAGTTCTCAGACACCTGCGCGAGACGAGGGGCATCAGGCCACCTCCGGCTGCCCGGAGGGAGACGGCCCTCCCGGGGCTTCTGGGCTGGACCCAGGGGCTTGGGGCGGCCCCAGCAGGGAAGGTCGTGCTGCTCGGGGGAATGCAGCGAACAGGGAACAGCTACTCCAAGAAGGAAATCTTCTGTTGAGAAAAATGAGGTTTTGCCAAAGCGGGACACGTGCAAACTAACCAACATGATCAGTAAGAATCAGAGACGTTGATCGTTCCATGCGGGAAACTGGTCTAGAGCGAATGAAAGAACCGTGGACCTTGGGAACTTTCCCCACACCCAGCGACGCCTGCCTCGTGGAGGGCCAGTGCTGGGGACCTGAATACGGCCCCTCCCCACGGTCCCCCACTGCAGGGTGGACACCCAGGCTGGGGGCACTCACTCCATCATTGGCACATTTTCCATGCTGCGGCCGGAGAGACTGCATTTAATATACACAATTAAAACTAATCAGACCCTCCGCTGGACACCCTGCAATGACTCCTAGGGAAAAGTCTAGAACTCTCCCCTGGCTGATAAGGCTGACCTACTTCCCCAGCTCCTCTCGGCCACTCTCCTCGTCGGCTTCACCCACGATCTGCCCCTGCCTGGACACACAGCTCTCGCCCTCCCGCCCTCCAGTCTCTGCGGTGTCACTTTCTCGGGGACACTCCCACAGACTCCCCTACAGTCCCTGTGACCACACGCTCCACCTTTGGGGTGCTTCTCGCTACAGTGCGGAACTAAATATGTACCCTCTGTCTTAGCTGCTAGGTATATACTCTGAGCAAAGGGGTTGGGCTCTCAGTAAATATTTAATGAATGAAGAAATGAAAGCAATTAAGTGATTTCATTCATATGTAAGACCATAAGACATTACTAGCTTTTCTATATATAATTGATATGCACTTAAACCTAATGGGAAAATAAGATTATGTCCAAAATAGGAATAAAGAGAAAATACTTGAGAGTTTTAAGTGGCACCAAAGGACATAAGAGAAAAAATGAGTTTTAAAGGCACATCCAGCTCTTTAGAAAAGCCTTAATACAGTGAAGATCTCAATTCTCCCCAAATTAAACTACAAATCTAACACAATTTTAATTTAAAACACTCAACGGTGGTAGCAGGTGGGGGGCTTAACTCTGATTTCCAAGTTTTTCTGGAAGTACAGGCCTTTTACTGAAAGGTCTTGCTACTTTGCAAGAGAAATGAGGATGGGCTTCCACGGGCAGAGAAGGCTTCGGTCCCTGCC
This sequence comes from Cheirogaleus medius, assembly GCA_008086735.1. Lineage (NCBI taxonomy): Eukaryota > Metazoa > Chordata > Mammalia > Primates > Cheirogaleidae > Cheirogaleus > Cheirogaleus medius. The sequence goes on from VBSM01002608.1 coordinate 167,360,179, forward strand.
TCTGAACTACACAAGCAGTTAGCAGGGACCAGGAAGGACAGAGGCTGGAAAAGGCGGCTGGTATTGAAAAAGGCTGATGGTGTCAGGGCCGGATTCAAGACGGGCAGAAGGTGACAGAGAAAGGGGCTCTGGCCCACAGGATCGGGGAGACCTTCAGGCAGAGATACCCCAGCCCGCATGGTTTCCCAGAAGACACACAACTCTCAGGTCTTGCTGTGATTTGGCATCTTAAATTCCCCAGGCCTGCTCAGCTAGAACAGACACAAGGGGAGCATGTCCCTCCCCACCCCGAGGCTGGCCTGTGGGCAGACAGCACAGCCATTGAGCCAGCCTGCAGGGCCATTCAGCTACATGGCCAGGCACCAGCCCAGGGCCCAGAGAAGAGTGTGGCCCTGGACCTCAGCCAGCACAGGACGCCTTGGTGGTGGCCTCGCACTGAGCAGAAGCCGACGGGACAGAGTTAAAATCGGAGAGCAGAAGAGAAACCCGAGGGAGCCTCCCCTTCCCCGGGTGATTACAAACCTCTGTTTACCCTCCCCAGTGGTAGAGCCCCACCCCACTCCCAAGAATGAGACGTGTCCTCTCCCGAAGGCTTCCGCCATTCCGCACCACAGCAGCGGACACGGCAGGCACAGAGGCCTGCCCAGCAGCGAGCCACGCGCACCTTGGACGTGATGTGGAAGGACCGGTGTCCACCCACCGCGATTTGCTTCTTCATCACGCTGAAGCGGTTGAACCGGCAGAGCAGGAGGCCGGCGCTGTGCACCCGCAGGTTGAAGTCCACGTCGTCGCACATGAACCTGCTCAGGACAGAGGAGGAGCAGGTGTGACCGGACACAGCTCACGCCCCTGTACTGCCCCCAGACATCCCAGAGCGTGGGCCCCGTCCTAGGGAGCTGCGAGGTGGGGCGGGCTTCCGTCCTGCCCCCAGACCTTACTCTAGAAGGGGTCACGAGGAGAACAAACGAGGGAAACGGCAACGTCCGTGTACCAGGAGGGGCAGCGGCACCTAAGGCTTAAACCGCGCGAGCATGGCTGTTCGGTGACCGCTCGCCCAGTGCAGGCACCAACACGCCTCTCTGATCTGTTAGAAGGACACAACACCAAACCCCCCAGCGTAAAACGCCAGCCACGTGTCATAGCTGAGGAAAACGCGGCTCAGAGATGAGTCGTGTGCCTGAACCGCGAAGCCGGACGGTGGCAGAGCCCAGACTCCAGCAGACCCCAGACTCCAGCAGACCCGGCAGCGAAAGTCCCCGCAGGCCCCTCAGCCGTGCCCGCTGCCCGGCACACCCGGGCACTCAGCAAGCATCTGGAGATTGAATTATTCCGGAGACGTGAGCACGTCTGTGGCGAGATGTTTAGAGAACAAACTACGGAAATTACTTCATCCCTGTCTTCAGTGCTAGAGCTCCAACGTGTCAAGAGAAACACGTCGCACAACACGACTCGCTAAAGTGAAGTCTCAGGAGGATCGATGACGTCGAGTGATCTTATGTGAATGCCAAAATATACGGCACTAGACAACTGAGGACCGGAAGCAGGGCCAGGCCCGCGCTGCGGGGCAGAAGCTCTGGCCCAGGCGGACCCTCGGGGCAAAGGGGAGGGACCTGTCCACGGTGACGGCCCACCCAGGGCTCCGTCCACGGGGACGCCGTGGGCGCAGGGACTCACCGGTTCTGGTTGTACTGCACGTTCTGGGTCAGGTCCACGTTCAGGATGACGAAGTCGTGCACGTGGCAGCGGGAGAAGGGCTCCCGCACCGCGCCGCCCCTGGTCTTGCTGGACCACTTGCGCAGGCCGATCAGGGCGTAGTGGGTGATGTCGGGGGAGGCCTCGATGTGCTGCATGATGTACTTCAAAGAGACGTTCCTTTCCGACCAGGAAAACTCCCTGCTCGAAGGAGGGAGAGTGACGCCCCGAGGTTGACATGCAAACAGCCGCGAGGGGCTTTGTGCGGGCCAGCCGGGACCCGGCCTTGCAGCCGCACCACCGGCACTGGACCGGCAGCGTGGCTAGAACCCAGCGCGACCCCCGCGGGGCCAGGCACCCTGCTAAGCACGTCACATTTGCGAGGCTTCTTCCATGTGCTGAACACGCTTGCAGACCATAATTTAGTTAATCCTCACCACAGACCTCTAGCGTAGGTGTTAACAGCCCCGTCAGAGAGGAGGAGGCTGGAACCCGAAAAGATTCGGTCGTTTGTCCAGAGTCACACAGCAAATAAACGTCAATCTAGGAGTCAGCAGTGAGCAGGTGGGGCAGGGCGGGGCTGCAAGTGGCAGGAAGGGGACCTGGGGGAGGATGTCCCTTTCTCGACATGGAGTTGGTTAAATGGGTGTGCTCAGTTTGTGAAAATGTCTGTATATACATTATACTTCCTTCTCTGTATGCATATATGACACTTAATATAAAGTACATGATTTTCTGCATGATTATACTTCAAGAACGATGTTTTAAAATTAAAAGCAAGCCAAGGCTGGAATGTGAGTCCACTCGCGCCGCACCCAGGGCTCGGGCCACAGCGGGCCACGCCTTCTGATGGAGGGGCTCTCTGGTCCTGGGGTGGGGGGACAGCATTCCCCAGCCAGCTCGCTTGTCACTGTCTGCAGCTTGGGGGGAGGCAAAGCTCTCGGGACACCTCACCTGCTCCTCTCCCCGGCACCGTCGATGTCCACCACGTTCCACATCACGCAGGAGTCGTCGGAAATCACGATGAAGGGCCAGATGTCCTGCGGCTTGATCCCCAGCTCCTCCTGCCGGCTGCGCTCCAGCTCCAGGTTGTGGTAGGACAGCTCCTTGATGAGGAAATGGGCGGCGCCTGCCCGGGGCAGGAGGAGCCGGCTCAGGCCTGCGCCCCCGCCGGACAGGGCCCCCCAGACAGGCCGGCTCCGGCTGTCCTGACCTGTCACCTGCCACTGACCACGGCCATCAACTCAGGAGAGAAACTAGAGAGAGGAGAGTGCCACTCTCCAAGTCGTACCCACACTCGTCTTCCTTATCCTTTCTTTTCTAACCACTGCAAATACGGACCGATAACCGAACGTCGGGAAAAAGGAATATCCTCATAAGAAAGTCGAACAAATCAAAACAGCTCTAAAAGTCCAAAAACAAAAGGCTTGATGTCAAATGTTTAACTCTTTCATCTCTGGAACATGCCTTCTCTCGCGTCTCCGTGCACGGAGCGGAGCGGAGCGTCGGGGACACCTACCCACGCCGGCGCTGTTGAAGACGCTGGGCAGCACCAGCATGATGTGGTTGGGCCAGTACTTCTTGTAGATGGCCATCTCGTACTCCTTCACGACCAGCACGTGCAGGTGGCTGGCGCCGTCCATCGCGTGGTACAGGTTGAAGAGTCCGTGCTCGTGGCGGCCAGTTGTGGGAGTGAATGTGGGACTTTTGATGTACTCGTGACTCTGCAAAGTAACAGGTACAGTGAGGCATGTTTGTAAACGTGGTCACAATCATTCCCCGCCCTTGGCGTATGATTCTGCAGCATCTTCCATCACGTGACGGAGACGACTGCCATACTCCTAGAATCCGAGTTGGCCTCGTGACCTGCTTTCACCAATAAAGTGCAGGGAAGATGGCACCGTGCCAGTTCCGAGTCTGCCTCCAGAGGACTTGCACGTGAACGGTTGGGGCCAGCCTGCTGGAGGACGAGACGCTGCATGGAGCAGAGACGAACGTCCCTGCCGAGGCCTCTCTAACCAGCCAGCCCCACTGACCTGACAGCTCACTGCAGACCCCGAGCGAGCACAACCGAGCCAGAACAACCGTCCACCCGGCTGAACCAAGCAGAACTGCTGGCCCACAGAATCAGAAGCTAAATAAATGCGTGTTTGGAAGTGGTTTGTTAGGCGACAGAAACTAGCTGGCATATATCAAGCAGCCAAATCTACTACCCTCTCACACTGGGATTAATATTGTGCTCAGAGTACACGTTACCCCTGTGCGTCTTCAATCCTCCACACGCTTGAGCACATGACACTCCCCACCACTTTCCCATGCAGCTAGACAGTTACACACTCAGGCTGCATTATCTTTTACGTAAATAACTAGGTTTTCTTCAATTCCTTCCTTAGCAATGCGCTCATCTGGCCAAGCCAGGGTTTCTGCTCCCTCTGAATTGTCCAAGCACCTGCAACAAAGCTGTGCATGCAGCTGGTGCTCATGGCCTGTTCTGATGGGAAAGCTGGGATACAGGTGGAGAGAAGGAGAAATCCCGGCTCTTATGTTGTTATATATCCAGGGAGTGTCACCGTAACACCCCCAACCGCAGCCCTTGGGGTAGGAGACACCTTACGATGAAAGCCTCTTTGGTACTTTACAAATGTTTTCATTGCTCAGTAATAGACTACTGGGTCTCAAAGGCCAGGCTCAACTGCACAGGGGCCTGGCACTCTGGAGAAGGGAAGGCAGCCTTCTACGTGTGGCCTGTGTTACTGGGGCTGGTTGAAGAGCAGCCGGTGGACTGAGACTGTGCGGCTGGAATTGTCAAGCCAAGAGCCCTGCAAGGAGCATCTCTGCAAGAAGAATGGTGGCCACAGAGACAGTGGTTTAAGAGTAATCTTTTCAAAAGATAAATGGAATGTATCTTTCAGAGATTTACTGTAACATATTTGTAGATGAAATATACAACATCTGGGATTTACTTCCAAACAACACAAGGAGGGAGATGAGGACAGAAGAACAAACGAAACAAGGCTGAAGTTGGGGGATGGCCCTCAGGGATTCACTGTGCGGTTCTGTCTGCCCAAGACTGTTCACAGCGCTCCACGACAGAGAGCATTCAAGAGACGTCGGGGGCGGGGACGGACGTCTCTCTAGCACCTGTTACCTTCCAGGCACGGTGCTGGTGCCTTCTTATGTTGGTTATTCAAATAATTTTCACCATAAGCTTTTCCAAGAGTTATTACTGCCTCACTTTACAGGTGAGGAAACTGAGGCTCAAGGATATTAAGTGACAAGTCCAAGTAACACAACTAGTAAATTGTAGAACAAGACTCAAACTGGAATCTGAGTGCCTCCAAAGCCCATGTGCTAGACCAGCCTGCTCCACATTCAGTCACCATGGCGTCGTCTCTACTCTGCTCCACATGCCCTGACTCATCAGGGACCGCATGAAGCCACTTAGATCTGCCCCACCGCGGCTTGGGCCAGTACCTTGTCTGTGACGAGGGGCAGCCGCATGCTCTCCAGCTGGCCCCCGGGTTGGCTGAAGACGAAGTGGTGCTCCTTGGACTTGGGGATGATGAAGTGGAGCTGGACCTCCTCTCCTAGCATGGAGTAAGAGAAGGCAAAGGCGTGCAGGCTGGACTCATAGAGCTGCGGTGTGAGGGGAAAGGACAGGGCTTGTCATCAGGGTCCGCCTTGCTTCCCAGAAGGTCCCAGGCCCGTCCTGCCACGACACCACGCAGGTCACGGCCACCTCCACCCCACAGCATGAGAAACCCACAGCGTGGCTCCGGTGCAAAGCGCAGACACCCAGGCCTGGTGACGGGGCCAACACGCTCAAGGCCACGCACACAGCAGAGTCTGCTCTGTCCCCAACCTCGACGGTGTGGCACCCAGCCGTGCCATGCAGGCACCAAGCCCTCTGGATCTGACCCAACCCCACTGTGGGTCACCAACTGAAGCATTCATGCTTTAATTCTCACAGATGTATTTTTCTATCACAGTTATCATGCGCAGTAGCACAGCAGCAAGATGGCAACTGCGTCTGCTTGCACCCTTCCATAACGCTGCGTGCCAGGCCCCATTCTGTCCCGTTCATGTTGTGGTTAACAGTCCTAGGAGTGGGTACCGTCACCATCCCCATTTTGTAGGTATGGAAACTGACACTCAGAGGTCTTAGGCGCACTCCTGTCCCCAAGTCTAGCAGCACTTTAGCCACTTCCTCCAACACAGGCTGCTCTCGCGTGTGGCCTGCAGCCCAGCCTTGCGTGCCCACGGGCGTCCTCTCTGTGCCCTCCCCACCGCCGGCCCTCCCAGCACGTGCTCTGGGCGGGAGAAAGGCAGATCTGCACACAGTGGCCTTGAACTCCCGCTGTGGCTACAGCCGCACAGCCCTTTGCCGCAGAGATGAGGGGGAGAGAGCTTTCACTTGGGGAGGGAGCAAAGGAGGATGCAACTGCGAAGTTCCACAGAAAAGGTCAGGGGAACCCTGGGAGGTGAAGGAAATGGAAACAGCATGAGCAGAAGCACGGAAGTGTGGACAAGGCCGCCAGGATGTCACGCACCCTCCACGTCCCTCACCGGCTGGTTCCCCCCAGGTGTGCTCCTCTCCATCTGTGGCCCCCAGACTTGAGCACCCCTTGAACACGGGCCAGGTGTGGCCCAGCTGCCCGGGGCACAGGCTCCTGGTCCCTCCTGCCCTGCACTCTGCCATCAGTTAATGCGGCCCGAGGGCACGATGCCACAGGTCACTGCTGACGCTTACTGAGATGACGAGGACTCACACTCTCGAGTCCTTTTCAATTCCCTAAATTTCAAAATTAGGAGAACGTCTTCACAGATATTTTTTTCTGCCTTGAAAGAAAAGCTCTGTCTCCAAGAAGAAAGTTAGGAGAGCTTATCTGGGACAAATTGGATTATGGATTATTTTGGTCCTTTAAATAATTGTCCCTGGGGGCATGGGTAATGTACGTAACCATAATATTTGTACCCCCATGATATGCTGAAATAAAAAAATCATATATTAATACAGCAATACACTCAAAAAAATAATAATAATTGTCCCTATGCCCTTAGTAATTTCATCAACAGTAAAACTGCACACTTAACGAAAATTAGTATGGAGGAAGACAGGGGCTACTTCCTCAGCAGCCCAGCTCAAGGCCAGGCAGACTTGGAGAATTGAAGCCTCCGGCTGCCATTTCCCTCCGCAAAAAGGATGGAGAGAGAGGCCAGTGCTCAGACCTTTTTGGAAGCAGCCAGAACATCGGCTGTCCCACCCACCTCACTCTCCTGCCAGGTGTCTGACTGGCTCCCAGTGGCTCTGGCTCTCTCCCTTCTCCCCTCTTTCCCTTGAGTCTGAAAGGAAACACTAAGTGTAAGATGATGCCTTCCGTTTATCAACAGCCAGCCTCACAGGCCCCTGTACGCCTCCATGTGGCTGTTAAGACGCTAATCGAAACTGCAGCTTTGCCTGTACCTGGCTCTTCTCAGTGTTCACTGCAGAAGTCCCCATCCCTCCTCACGGTGCCTGGGCCGTGGTCAGGTCTCTTCCCAGCCTTCCAGCCTCCTGGCCTGAGTCTAGCCGCCCCGCACTCGGCTCCAGCGACACCCAGCACAGGTCACTTCCCGTCCCTGAGACCCGGCCTCCCCTCCTCTGCACAGGCTGTTCCTTCTGCCTTGGCCCTCGGCAAATTCTTACTGATGCTTCCACATCCTCTCCTCTGCTCCCTGCCCTAGATTTCGTTTATAAAATGGGGACAAGGCTTTAGTGTGAAATGAGAAACTAGGCGGGACAGTTCCTAGCCAGTGCACACTGAGTGGATTATAGGTGTGGCTTCAGGTGACCAGCCAGGACTGCAGACTGCCGGAGCCTGAGTAGGTAGCCCTGTCCACTTCTGTGTGTCCAGAAAAAATAATATTTTCTACCACGTAAAAAGGCTGGGAGGGACTGATCTGTAAAACGTGGCTGGGCACACTGCCTGGCATGCAGTAGGGGCTCAATCAATGCAGAGTCCTCCCCTATCGGTACAGTTCCTATGCTCTTTTTGCCTCCTTCACATGGTTCTGAAGTTCTGCTGCCCTGCACATCTCCCTCCCAGACTGAGTCTTGAGGATGGGGACAAAGCGTACTCATCTCTTTCGTCTCTGCGGCCCCTGGGCCTGGTACGTACGAAGCACTCAGCGAGCGTCTGCTGCACCTGACTGGCTTCCAAAATCGCTGGGACCGAGAGGCAACGATGACCTCCACAGCCAGGAAACCTGGCCACTGATAAACCCGCAACCCCAGGAGAACCACTGTTCTCTGGTGTCAGCAATAATTTCGGACTATTAAAGGGAACCGAGGATGCAAGCAGACCAGAAGCAAGCGCTTCCAGAACTCTCCATTGCCCACTCTGGAATGAAAACACGAAAGAGCAGGGGAACAAGCGTGAGCCAGGAGAGGCCTGGCCCCGGGGCCTACCTGGTAGCGGGGGTGGGAGCCCATGTACTGGTGGCACTGCTCGCAGTGGTGGTACGTGTTATATGCCGCGTACTTGGACAGTCTCATCCGCGCCGTCTGACGCCGCACGTAAAGGTCCTCCGGCTTCCGGGACATCCCTCTGTCTGCACCAGATTCCCCAGTGTTAAAGAGCAACAGGAAGCAAAGCAAATATTCCATCCCCTGCCCGCTCACAGCAAAACTAACAGGAATGCCCCAAATAGCCAGGCAATGACAGGACTTTGTGTGGTCACCGAGGGTGGCCTCTCACCGACCCGGGCCCTGAGGGGAGGCGGCTGACCCAAGGAAACACAAAGTCTCAGTGGGATAAACCGATGGACTGTTCATTCGGTGTCTACTTGTGGACCTAAACATGTTCTATAAACACCTATTTAAGGATCCATCACAAGACAATTTAAATCGTCAATACCGTCAATTGCAACACTTAACGTGCAAATGCTGTATTGCAGGTGACTTGTCCCCATTTTTCGAATGACGTGGCAGGATTAGGGTTAGCACTGAGCCTTCACTAGAGACTGGCCAGCGAGGAGGAGCCCAGTGAAAGTGTCTGCTCTGAAAGCAGCAGAGACAGAGCTGTTGGTCTAAACTGGAGACTGGTGCGCGCCCTTGTGTCTGCCAGGCTTTCCTAGCGCACGTTATCATCACGGCAGCCCCTGCTGTGCGGCGGAGCACCGCGCAGACGCAGCCCCGTGGACGTTGGGGTCTGGGCGGCAGGGAGAAAGCGGGAGGCTGAGCGAGGAGAGGGAACACGTGTGCCCACTCGGCCACGACAACTCCAAACTCATAAGGGAACATACACTTCTATCCTCTATTAGCCAGAGCCTGTGGGAGATTCTGACCGCGACAAATGGGCAGGCGTGGTGTCGCCACCATTCGTGCTTCCCGAGCAGCACGTCTTTCTTTCGTGTGTCCATGGTGGTCCCTTGCTCGTGCAGGGAGGGGTGGTCTCGGTTTTGCACTAGGTCTCGCTTGCTGGTTCCCCACGACCAGACTTCACTCCCAACACGACTCGGCTCCCCCCTTCAGAGGCGTTGCCCGAGCGCTCTGGAAGCAGGTGGAACAAGAGACACGGAAGTCTGACCTGCGCTCTTCGCGCTCTGATGGTGTGAACATATCAGGCTGGCGTCGTCGTACTTGGGGTCGTGAATGATATAGTCAAAGGGCAGCTTCTTGAACAGCTCCAGGTCTGGCCAGGAGTCGCTGAGCTGCACGTAATGCCAGTCCGCGTCTTCTCTGAGGTCTACGAGGTCGGTGGAAAAACAAATATGTGACAAAATAGGAAGTAAAAATGATCTACTGTCATGTGTCCCTTAACAGGACACGTCCTGAGAAATACAACGTTACACAATTTTGTCATTGTGCAAACCTCACGGAGTGTACGTACACACACCTACGTGGACAGCCTACTGCAGGCCTAGGCTGCACACCTGCACAGCACGTGACTGTACTGAGTGCTGTCGGCCACTGTAACACAGTGGTAGGATGTGTCTATCTATACATAGATAGTAACAATGCAATAAAAGGGCGCTTACCATGAATGGAGGTCACAGGACCAGAAGTTGCTCTGGGTGAGTGAGTGAGTGGTGAGTCAATGTGACAGCCTAGGACATGACCGTACACTGCTGTAGACTTTATTAACACTATGCACTTAGGCTACACTAAATTTATAAAAAACATTCTTTCTTCAATAATAAACTACCTTAAGTTTACTGTAACTTATTTACTTTATAAACTATTTTTTTAACTATTTGACTCATTTGCATTAACATTTAGCTTAAAACAGCAACACATGTTATAGCTGTACAGAAAATGTTTTCTTTATTTACATCCTCATTGTACAAGCTTTTTTATATTAAAAACTTTTTTTTTTTTTGCTTTTTA
>VBSM01002608.1:167370338-167388729 GCA_008086735.1 Cheirogaleus medius
TTCTTAAAAAAAAAAATGCACTGACAATGTAAAACATAATAAGAGTCTTAAAAATCATGAATTGCTCGTTTTAATATGTCTACAGCAAGATAATACAATTCATTGTGCAAGACGTAAAAAGTTGGCATCTCATTTTCTTCCTCCTAAACCCAGGAAAGAACAACTTTCTCTTCTTCCTTCTCTGTCCTCCTGTGTCACAGAGCCTCTGTTCCCTCAGCCCAGCACCAGGCCAGCATATTTACCACCAGTCCCCACTCCTTTTGGTTACAACTGACTAAAGAAGTACCCGTGGGCTGGCCTGGGATCCTCCCGGCATGTCACCCACCCCGTGACAGCCACTCCAGGGACGCGCTTTCCAAGTACAGAGCCTGGTGCCGGTTCATAGCCAGAAACTCAGCAAATGTTAATGAATGAAAAAAACTAACTTTAAAGAGGAAAATATGACATACAACCGAGGGGGAAGGGGGCTTCAGAAAAAATATTTGCAATACATATAATAAACAAAGGACGAAAATCTATTATTATATCTAAAGCGCTCCTACAAATCAACAAGAAAAGGCCAAATGGTCTAAAGAAAAAGCAAACAAGAGAAACCACCAGAATAATCACTGAAAAATGCCAATGGCCAAAAAATACATAAAAATATTTTAAATCTTACTAATAAAAACATACTATTTTTCACCTACCAAACAGGCAAAAAGTTTAAAGATAGATAACATCCAATCCAACATGAGGAGCAATGGAGACTCCCTGTTAAGAAACACTTTTTTTCACTGTTTTTTTCAATTAGAAAAAGTAACATAATGCTTATGTTACAAGCTCAAGAAACTCAGATGGATACCTAAGCAGAGCACCCAGAGCCCAGCTCCCAGCCTCTGCCCTGTTCCCAAGAGCCAAGTCCAATCCACAGCCCTCCTCCTCCTCACACGCGACCTCTCCGGACACCCGTGCCCTGCAGGTTCTGCCGCTTTGAGAGGTGAAACGGACTTTGCCTGCTAGGGAGCTGCCATGAGCTGGGGAGGGCTGAGAGGGGAAGCAGAGCCCCCACCTCCCTGTTAACAGGTCACCAGACCTTCCAGGGCAGAACCGGGAGCCCCGTTTCTGATCCTTAGACAGTGTACACAGCACATGGGGGGCGTGACGTAACACGGGAAGGCAGAATTACAGCCTGAAGGCAGGAGCAGCCGCCAGAGATGTCTCCCCTCCACCCCCCCGACGTCACGCAAAGGAGAAATGGAAGTCACTCAGTTCCCGCCTGCCCACCCTGGGCCATCAGAGAAAATCCCGCCACGGGAATGGCAAAACAAGAAGTGGATACTGCCCGCCCCAATTCTGCCTCGAGGTTTGAGCATGAGGCTGGCATGGCAGGGGGTGGGGAATGGGGGGGCACGCACCTGCGGGGGCCCGCTGAGCAGCAGCCTGCGGGGGTGGAAGCCGTCCACGCGGCCCTCGGCCCGGTTGCCGTAGTCCATGTGGCTGGGCCGGGGCACCGTCCACTGCCGGTAATAGAGGGACTGCTCTGTGGATGTCATGGTCTTGCTGAGCAGAGGCCGGAAGGAGCTGGCCCACATGACCGAGTGGGAGGGCAGGAGCGAGGCGGCCTTGGGCAGGCCGCTGCCGTCGGTGGACATGACCATGTCGTACACGAGCTTGGGCAGGAAGACGACAGGTGGCTGCCGGCAGGCCTTGGTCATAGAGCACTGGGAGGCCTGCAGGACAAGCATGCCCGCGGCAGGTGCCACCGACGAGGAGGACGAGCCCAAGGAGGACAGCTGGGAGGACGAGGTGGCCGACACCTGGACGCTCCTCTGGCTGGGCCTGAGGCTGCAGTCGGGCTGGGGGGCCAGCCCGGGACTGTGCCTGCTGAGCACTGACGGGGGCCCCTGTCCCACTCGGGGCCTCTGTTTCTCACTTGGGGCCCTGCCCTCTTCTGAAGGGCCGCAGGGCTGGGGTGACCTGGCCTGCTCTGTCTGGGGGTGCCCCATGGGCTGGGCCGAGGCCTCGCCGAGGAGTGCTGAGCCTGAGGAGAGACGGACCTGGTCGGGCACATCCCAGGGATGACCCGGCCAGAACACACCGGCCGCACCTGTTTCTGCCACTCCCGTCTCTGCCCCGGGCTCCCCGTGCTGTTTCGGGCAAACAGGTACCGGCGGCCACAGCTTTTCTGACTGCCCCTGAGCCTATGCCTTGGAGCTTCCTTCCGTCACAGAGCTCTGGGCAGGGCTAAGGAGGCCCATGCTGACCCCATCGGGGGCATCTGTGGCGGGGGGGCCCCACCGCCTGGCTCACTGCCCTTCACGGGCTGCCCCAGATGCCCCCAGGCCAAGTCTCCTGGGGGGCTCTGACCTCCCCTTGCCCCAAAGCACACAGCATGGACTCTCAGCTGCCCCCCAGCCACAGCCGGGCCCCCACCTGCAGACTGGATGGCCACCTAGACCACTCCCAGGTACAGGCCCTGCATGCACTCATGCCCCAGGCCTCTCTCTGCCCGTGAGGGTTCCTCCACCTGGAACTCCTCCTCCCAGGCCCAGGCAAGGTCAGCTGCTCTCTGAAACCTGGGGTGACCACACCCATCCCGGAGTCCACCCTCCACTTGGGGCAAAATTAATTACATCTTCATACGTGGAACTGTAATGCTTCATGTGTGTGAAAAACTACTAAGAATCATAAATTCCTTGAGGCAGGGTCTGTATCTCATTTATCTTTCAATGCCCTGAGTGAGATATAAAATAGGCTCTCGATAAATGCTTTTGGCAGGAGGAGGAAACATTGTGTCAAGTACGCAGGTCCTGACTGCTCTCAAAGACCGAGGGACCCCTCGGGGCAGAGGCCACGCGAGGCCTTCTACCCACGCCGCCCACTCCCTCGGCCAAAGCGCAGTCCCGGGCGAGGGGCCGTGTGCTCTTGCTGCCTTTTGTTGCTGCTCCCCCACGAAGTCTTGTGTCTATTTCCCTCAACAAGAACACCCCGCCCTCAGGCCCCCCCCAGGGCAGAGTGATTTCCCAACGGCTTTGTGGAGAGGCCCGAGGGAGTCCCCCAGCACGGCCAGGACTCTGCCTGTGGCCCAGCCACGGCGAGGGGCAGAGGCCACGGCTGTCCCCTGAGAATGGGGCGCTGAACCCTTCAGCCCTGCCCAGAGGCCTCAAGGTCCCAGATCCCAGGTTCCCCGAAACATTGACGCTCCAGTGAGTCTGGGTCTTCACAGATTCCTTCTCTTTCCAGCTCTGACGGAAAATGAGGGGTCAGCAAACAGCCCCATACACGTTTCCTTTCCTTCTCTGAACCCTCAGAAAACAGTCTTAGGGGGACTCACCGGACGCCTTGGAGGAGAGGGACGAGGACGCGGAGTCGTGGGAACAGGATCGCTCCCTTTTCACGGGGCTTCTCTTCTCTGAGGTGGAGCCTGTTTCAAAACACACACACTGAAGATGCATCGGATCACCATCCCTTACAGCTGCCGGGCACTTTACAGTTTGTAACGTGCATGCACACGTATCATCTCTCCATCCACTCGTTCATTCGTCTGCTGTTTCCCAGGCACCCAGCACTGCGCGGACAGGCCCGGTGAGGCGCGGCCACAGACGGTGGACGAGCTGGGGGACAGGACCGGGTAGCCCGGAGGCAGGAGCGGGGAGAACTACTGCAAGCGCTGCCGTCGGCCTGGGGCCTGAAGGGACAGGGGCTCCCAGGGGAAGCAGAGAAAGGAGAACCCCACACAGCAGGAAGAGCAGCCTCGCAGCCCACAGGTGAGGAGGGCGGCCCGGCCACCACCGCGAGTTTAGTGTGGGCAAGTGCGTTGGGCAGGGGGCTGAGAGGTGCAGTGGATCTAAAGGGGGGTCGTGAGATGCCAGGGAAGTGGGAGCGTCTCCCATGAGGCTTGCGGTGGGTGGTGTCTCTGAAAGATGGCCGTGGGCGGGCAGGTCTCTCCAGCCCCGTTTTACAGATGAGCAAACTGAGGCTAGGAGGGTTCCCACGGTTGGGAGACAGAGGAGGACAACTATAAGCCTGCACTGTGACTATGTCCATCTCCTTCTGCCCTGCCACACTCTACAGCTGCCTTGTACTTATTGTATTATCGGCTTTTTTATTTTTTCTTGCCACACTGTTGACTACAGCCAAATGCCTTGCAATGTTCTCATGCATGTGTCCTGTTAAAAATATTGTGTCAGATTTTAAGGGTCTGCAAATGAAACCAGCCTGTTTTCATAGATCTCAGTAATGGACAGTGCACTGTTGGCTCTCACAGGAAATAAGCAGATCTTACACCAGGTAGGATTCCACCAACAATATGAATAAAGCATGGACTTGAACTCTAAGAAACCTCGATTGTTCTTCCTATTCTTTAAGAATTCTAGAATGAGGAAGAGCCTACAGGGATTTCCATCTTCTCACACCACCAGAAAAGAAGGGGGAGGGAGCCAGATCTGAACTCAGCGAGGGCTCTGTCGTCTCCCTCATCAAAGACCAGAGAACTCCTGCCACGAGGGGCTGCCCAGCAGACAGGCCCAGGACCCTGCTGACCTGCTGCTGTCAAATTAGCAAGAACTGAGATCAAACGCCCCGGAACCTCCCTTACCTGGCCCGTGAGCACGCAGCTCGCACGGTGCCGCTTGCTTAAGTGTGGCACCCAGTGGAAAGCTGCCTGACAGCCGTCTACACAAGTACAGGTGGCTTCGGAGATCAGAAGCCGAGGAAGATGTGCCGGCAGGAACTCCTGGCTGAGGGCCAGGCCACCCCTCACCTTCCGTCCCCAGCTCCTCGTCCTCGTTGTCAGTGCTGCTCAGCTTCTCCGCGTCACTCTCCAAGGCCTCGTTCCCAGCCCCCTTCTCCAGGGGGACCTCGCCGCTCACAAAGTACGCAGCCAGGCCCAGCTCCTGCTCCAAGGCTGTTCTCACCAAGCACGAGGAGTTTATCAGACGCAGGTCACAGTAGCGCAGAGACCTAGAGGGACACACAGGCAGGCGGTCATCGCGTGCCTTCGACAGGGGAGTGCTGAAGGCAGCGGCGACCAGGACCACACCACCCTGCCTCCCTCGCTAGGACCCCAGGACTCAGCTCTGGGGGCACCTGCCGTGTACTCAGTCCTGTGCTGCACTGACTTCCGGGTGAGACAAAAGCAGGGCTTGAAGCCCAGCTCTGCCACTTCCTAGTGATGGAAATCTCGACAAGCTGCACAACTTCTCTGAGGCTCTG
Source organism: Cheirogaleus medius (assembly GCA_008086735.1). NCBI lineage: Eukaryota > Metazoa > Chordata > Mammalia > Primates > Cheirogaleidae > Cheirogaleus > Cheirogaleus medius. The sequence goes on from VBSM01002608.1 coordinate 167,375,532, forward strand.
ATTTTTCCCATCGGAAAGATGGGAACGTATAATGGCTATCTAAGTGCATTGCTGTGAATATTAAATGCAATAAGTGGACATTTAATTATTCAATCAACATTTAACATGTGCAGGGGTACTAGATGCTGGAATATGATGGCAATCGAGGTGACACCAACAAGGAATGACATCTGTGAGCAGCAGAGGAAGGAACCCCCTGGGGTTCTGCAGTAGAAACACAACGAAAGCCCAGGGCTTGGAGGAGGCAGATGTGGGTTCCAATCGGGCTCTGCAACTTACTGCTCATGTAACCTTAGGCAAGGGGCCTTTCGTTTACTCAACTATAAAACAGGATAGTAATAACACTGCTGCATGGAGCAAGTGCTATATTAAAGGACTAGCACAGACCGCAGCAACTGGTACAAAGAAGGTACTCAGTAAATGCTAAGATTTTAAATAGATTAAGATATTATCTTAGTCCTTTAAGGATTTGAGGAATAGAAGAATTAATCCATGTGAAATAACAACAACCAAGGTCAAATGTTCCAGAGCCTCCCTTAACTGGCCCATGAGCACACAGGATGCACAGAGCCACTTGCTTGAGTGTGGTGTGGCCCAGTGGAAAGAAGTCACTGCCAGCTTCTCTCAGTAAGCCTCAGTTTCTTCATCAGTAAGATGGGACTACTGAAATGCTACCTTTCCCCAGGGTTAAGGTGAGAATAAAATGAAACAAAGCATATAAGAAGAATCTAGGACAGTGGCCAGCACCTAACAGGAGGAACTCAATCAATGTCAGCTGTTAATATCCAGTTACGCAGGACAGATGTGCAAAGGCCCCGCTGCCTGTCCTCCCCCACGGGTAAGTCTTTGAAAGCCAACCTGTCACTACTAATCCAAGCGACTGCCTTCCAGGAGGCCCAGGGACTCCTGTCCTGAGTGGCTGCCTGTCTGTGTGGAGGCCTAGGGGCCACCAGGACACACTGAGTGGACATGTGGCTGAGATCTCCAAGGCTGTGATGGCGTCAGAGGAACACAGCCTTTGAGACAGTCCCTTCTTTGTGCTAGAAGAACCAGCTCTTACCAAGCAGCCGCTGCTGTCCCCCTTCCCAGCACACCTCATAAGCCCAGCGGGACCCCATCACAGCAGCCTAGCTGCCAGAAGGAACTGCAGCTCCGAGCCCTGAAGACGGTGCAGTCCTGTCCTAAATGCCGCCACCCTCCCCCGACACACACAGCCAGCTCCACATGGGGAAACTGAGCTCGGGAGGCGTGAAATCCTAACCCTGCTGCAGGGCCTCCACCCACGCAGCCGGCAACAGCCCCTCCTTGAGCCCAAACATAGAGACTCGATGAGTCAGGAAAAGCTGCTTGTGGCACAGATGGATTTCACCGCCCTCTGCTGGGAAACTGTCCCGATAAACACAGTCTCCGATGCCTATGAGTGTGAATAGCACCACCTGCAGTCAAGCCCACGTAGCCCAGCCTGGCACACACTTGCCCCAGCTGGGGCCCAGGCAGCTGGCCCCTCGAAGACCGCCAGGGGCGTAAGCCCCTCCGCTCACCTGGGCAAGGACTCCCCGTGCGGGTCCATCCCACTGAAGATGAGGATGCAGGGCAGGCCCTCCAGCTCCAAGTACGTCTGAGGTCTCCACTCCGCGTCCTCGATCTTCTGCCACATCTGTAGATAATTAAAAAGAAATAAAGCCATGAGACTGCTTACTTCCCAACTGGTCCAGCTCCAGGGCAACCTTGACGTCCTCCCACTGATCTGAAGCTCTCAAAGTCAGTCCTCTGATAACAGGGGAAGCGCTTCATGCTGCACAGAAGCTCACTGTCCACTTCACCGCTATCCTTTCAGCCGCCCAGAACACATCCTGGGTGCTCAGGGGTATGTGACTGGCTGATGCTTTGGGAGAAAGTACATGTCCTCAGTTGATCCTAATGTCTTCTACTTTGTCCTCTCAGGATGGTGTCATACTTTCCCCTTCATTTATTCAATATTCCTTCCCTAACACTTTTGCATTTTCTGTCACCTGCAGGTTCAGTAAGAAGCCACTGTGGGCCAGGCACTGTGCTAGGCTTTTCGGGGCTGAGATGGGTGGGGGTGGCCCTATCCCCCCAGGGGGAAGCAGCAGGGTGACATGCGGGGACCAGTACCGCCCCTGGCAGGTGTTGGAGAGGGCACTTCTGGAAAGAGGAGAAGACACGAAGCCGAGTTCTGCAGGCAACTCTCTGTCAGCTAAACAAAGACAAGGAGAAACGTACCCCCAGGAAGCAAGAAAGCCATGCGGCAACCCAGAGGACTGAAGTGGCAGGGCGGTGTTGGAGACGGGGTGCCACGGGGCTGCAAAGACGGCCAGGATGGCTGGCCCCGTTAAGGAGTTTCTGGCCCTGGGGCAGGTCCCCAGGCGTCCCAACGCCCTCCCCCCTGCGCACAGCCCCGCCTACCTTGAGCTGCTTCACGAAGTGCTTCCCCACGGTGATGCCAGAGCTGGGGGTGCCCAGGATGATCTCAAAGTGCTCCTCCAGCGCCAGGCGCGCGCGCACGTGGGCCAGCCGCTCGTAGGCCACGGCGGCCAGCGGCGAGCAGGGCACGCGCAGCAGCACCATCAGCCCGTGGCCGCAGGGGCACTGCTTCGGGGAGCTGAGCAGGTTCTGCGTGATCTCCAGCGTCTCCACCGACGTGTAGTTCTTCATCTGCGGGAGGCCGCTCACGGCCATCAGCGCGGCGGCGTAGTGCTGCACGAGAACAAAGGTCCTGATCACCGCGCTGTGCAGGCGGGGGAACCTGCAAGGAACACAGAGACACCGCGCCGTGACGGCCTCGCTCCGACCCGCAGCGTGCCAGCTCCCGGCCCGCGTTTGCACCAAGGCGTCCTCGCTCCGGCGCAGGCCACTCCCCAATATCAGTGGTGACAGCGCTGCCTTCAGAAGCTGGTTGTTGGAACCCCGATTAGAAGCCTCCCTTAGAAACCAAATGATAAAGATCTTTGTTTTTTCCAGCTGGGAAACAAAATCAAATGTTTGTTGTTGCTATTGTTTCTTTTGTGTTTTCTACTTGGCACTTGGTAGCTGCTCAATAAATATTTGTTCAAAGAGCAAACAGATAAATGAACGGAAATATGATTAAATGTAACTTGACAGATGAATTACAAATCAGATCACATCCAGCCAAACCAAGAATCCTAGTTTTTGCTTCAAAAACTATGGTCACCAGGTGTGTCCTCACACAAAAGTGGTGGCCGCCCCTACAACCACACGTACCGCTAGAGTGGCTCTGACCCAGGCGTCAGAAACAGACCCCAGGGCCCCAGTGGAAAAACCCAGGTCGCTGTGTATCACTGCGTTTCTCAGCAGGAATAAATAAATTGACAGCCAGTTTACACACAATGCTCTTTTGAGTTTATTTAGCTGGAATGAGTCTCCCTGATTCAGGGGCTTCTCGGGGCAGACATAGAGTAGTTTCTTGACCTACAAAGTCAGGAGCCGTACCATGACCATGCCACTCTGTGCACTCTCTCAGGGCAGCCAGCTCACCTTCCAGCAGCGTCTCTGGTAGCACCAGGACATCGCCCACGCCTTCCCGCCCACCCTCCTGCTTTGCTTCGTGCCTCCCGGAGCACTGCAACCGCTTGGTGGGTTATTTCAACTGGGGGCTGCCTGGCAAGCTTGCCATCACTTGTGCTGTCTCGGGAAGGTATAACTGGTCCATAGACTCCGACATGAAGGGGACTCAGTGGCCCAGGGACTGCTTTGCCTGTCCCGGTACACCAGCCAAATAATACCCAGGAAGAAAAGAGAGGTGAGTGTGAAAAATGTGTTCTACTCAAAGGACAGGCAAGACAGAGTAACAGGGATCAGATACATCCTCTCACTTGAAACAACTGAAAATCTGGACAAATACAACAAATGACAGCATTTCAAGACATGGGATATGAGGCAGGGAAAGACAGGGATCCTGAACTGTGTGAAACTAATTAGGCGAGCTCCCAGCTCGTGCCTGGAAAAAGTTTCTGGGATGCACTCTGAACTGGGGAACGTGGGCAAAGGTTAGTGGTCTCCCTGAGTTGAGGAGAGGTATTGGAGACCAGGGAAACCACGGCAGCTAAAGACCACAGGGCGAAGTGCCAAAGAGGAGAGAGATGCACAGACACAGAACGCCAGAGACCTGCAGAGGATCCCACTCAAGTAGTGATCAGTGCATGTATGTAAGGAGACAACCCAAAGCCAAGCAAAGAATCCCTGGGTTGCAAAAGGATTAAAGGGGACACTGTCTCAAGCTCACATAGGGCCGAGAATAGTTCTTGTTCCCACAACCAATGGGAGGGCCTCAGAGCCATGGAACACTGAGTACTTACTCAGAGGGTTTTGCTTCAGTAATGAGCAAAGTTAGCACCAAATACTGCTCTGGTCCTGCCTAACAAAGGACCTGGAAGGATTAAACTGTTTCCAAGTAACTTAATTATATCCTAGAATAAAATTCAAGATTTAGAGGGATTTATAGGAATACAAATCTATCCAGCACCAAACAAGGTAAAATTCACCACATCTGATATCCTCTCAAAGATTACCAGGTATGTAAAAAAGCAAGAAAATATGACCCATAATAAAGGGGGTGGGGGGAATCAATCAATAGAAACTGGCCCAGGAATGACACAGATGACAGAATTAGTAGACAGGAACATTAATCCGATTATTGTAACTATATTCTGTGCGTTTAAAAAGCTAGAGGAAAGGTTGAACATGTTAAGTGGAGATATAAGAAACACACAGATTCTAAAGATGGAAACTATAATGTCTTAGGAAATACACTAGACCCTGAATTCTCATGGGAGCTACTATCTTTATATATTCCCTTGCCCTACAGCCACACAGATTGGTTCAGGTATGGAAACCCAACCTGGGATTTTTTTAAACTATGAAAAAGAATCAATCCCTTTCTGGAAGCTAGAAATTGTGAGGCTCAGCATCCACCAGGGGTACTGATTCTCAGCACGTGGAGGAAAACAACATAGTCTCAACAGTGTTTTTATAACTAAGTTTTCCTGAAACCAGTTCTCTCTCTCTCTGTGCTATTCTGTGGTTTATCTATTCAACCTTTCCTTTTGTTTCATGAGTCAACACATCCCTCTTTTCTCTAAGAGAGTTCAGGCTGGGTTTTACTTGCAACAAAGAGTCCTGATTAATAAACATACACAGTAACTATGTATCACCAATTCATCATGTCACTGTGTTTCTCCACAGGAATAAATAAAGGTGTATGTACACTGATGCATATGCTACCTGGAATTGTCTTTTTTCTTTAGGAATCTTGTCATAAAACTACTGTGCTTTTGTAAAAAAATAAACAAACTGGGTGGGATTGACAACAGGTTAGACACCGCAGGAAAAAGATTAATAAACTTGAAAACAGCAAAATTAAACAGAGAAAAAAATAATGAATCAGGGAGCTATATAACAACTTCAAGAAGCCTAATATATATATATTAGATTACTCCAAAAGAGGGAGGGTGGAAAGAAAAAATATTTGAAGAAATAATGGCTGAAATTTTTTCATATATGATGAAAACTCAATTAACTCAAGCACAGACATGAAGAAAACTACAATAAGTCATATCTTAATCAAATTGCCTATAATGAGTGATAAATTTAAAAAATTTTAAAAGCAGCCAGTTGAGGGGAAGGCATGATTACATAAAGAGAGAAAAGGGTGAAGATGACAGGTTTCTTGTTTGAAACAATGCAAGTCAGAAGACAATGAAGCAACATCTTTAATGTCCTAAAAAGAAAAAAAAAAATCAATGTAGAATTTTATAACCATGGAAAATATCTTTCAAAAATGATGCAAAATAAAGACTTTTTTAGACACACAAAAGCTGAAAGAATTCACCCAGCAGACCTGCCCTATAAGAAATGTTAAAGGAAGTTTTTCAGATATAAAGAAAATGATACCAGATGCAAATCTGGATCTATGCAAAGGAATAAAGAGCACTAGAAATAGTAACTATGTGAGTAAATGTAAAAGGTATTTTTCTTATTATTTAAATAGCTCTAAAACATGATTGTCTAAGCAAAAATAACTTATTGTGGAGTTTATAACATACATAAGTAAAATGTATCTAACAATGTACAAAGCCTAGGAGGGGAGAAATAGAAATATACTATTGTAAGAATCTTACACATAAAGTGGTGTGATATCACCTGAAAGCAGACTGTAAGTTAAAGATATATACTATAAACTGTAAAGCAGCCACTAAAGATCACAACAAAGAGTTATACCTGAGAGAGAGAAAAAACAATAAAAAATAGATGAGACAAACTGCAAGATGGTAGATTTAAACCCAACCATATCAATAACCACATTAAATGTAAATGGTCTAAACATCTCCATTAAAAGGCAGAGATTACCAGATTGAATAAAAAAGCAAGACCAGAGTATAAGCTCTCTACAAGAAACTAAATACAAAGACACAAAGAGGCTGGGCGCAGTGGCTTATGCCTGTAATCCTAGCATTTTTGGTGGCTAAGGCAGGAGGATAACTTGAGGCCATCAGTTTGAGATCAGCCTGAACAAGAGCAAGACCCTGTCTCTACAGAAAATATAAAAATTAGCCAGGCATTGTGGCATGTTCCCTGTAGTCCCAGCTACTCGGGAGGCTGAGGCAGGAGGATCACTTGAGCCCAGGAGTTTGAGGTTGCTGCAAGCTATAATGATGCCACTGCACTCCAGCCCAGGGTAACAGAGTGAGACTCTGTCTTAAAAAAAAAAAAAATTGAATACTTTAAGTATGTGCAATCTACTGCATGTCAGTTATTAATCACTAAAGCCATTGTGTTTAAAAAAAAAAAAAAGTTATTTGGAAGCAGAACTAGTGCCCAGCTCCAAACAGCACCCACCGGTCAGGCACAGAAATATGCTCAGCTGTGGCTCAGCAGAGAACTAGGCCCACCCTTAAGCCTTTATGGTAAGGCCCTAAAGGATGGCAGCTTCAGAGACAACATACCGGAATAAAAATTAGGACTGCTAAATGTCTAGATCTTTTATTTTTAAGTCGCAGTAGGTTTGTGTCAGATTTGTAGCCCTACAAGCAGACTCCCCAGCTGTGTGCCGGCGTCTGTGATACACGGTGAACTAGCAGTCTGGCCGCGCACACGGTAGCAAGAGGAGCTGTGTTGTTTCCTGTGTCTCCTTCCACTCGAATTACCGATTTCAAGAGAGTTTCCCAGACACGTGCTTTCCTAGGAAAGGCAGCAGGGTATGGTGGAAAGATCATCACTCCTGGCTATAGTGCAGCTTGCCACAAATAGGCTGTGTGAACTTGAACAAATCTCTCTCCCTCTCTGGGCTTCAGTTCCCACAATTCCAAAATGAGGTGTATGAGCTACATTACTCCTAGAAGTTCCTATGATTCTCCATATCTCAACAACCTAGGGTTTGATACTCTCTTCTCACTCAGTGGAACGTACAAATTTGATCTCTACGCAATATTTCTAGTTTAGTAGAGGGGAAAGGGAGAAGGGAGGGAATTGTGACGATGGCGGTGGAGGTGGCAGCAGCCAGCAGGAGCCTGTGATGCATGCCAGGCCCCGCTTCTAGTGCGTTACAGGTATTCATTTCATCCTCAGAACACCCCTGTGCGGTAGATGTGATCCTCCCCATAGGGAATTGAGAAACTGTCTGAAAGTCTCACAGCTGGTTAGTGGCCGACTCAGGACTCAAACCCAGGAGGGAGATTTTGGAGCCCAAGCTCTCTGCGTGCAACCGTTACTAAGCATGCATGTGTACTCTAGCTCGTGAAACTTTCATAAGCTGCCACTAGGAAAGTGGATTTGTTCTGCAGGTGAGGGTACAAAAGTTTAGACAGGTTAAATGATTTGCCAAGGCCAAGATGTATCAGCACAGTGGTCAAGCCTGGCCTTCCCGAGTTTACTAGAGACCTTGTATGGCTTGGTGGTTATGCAGTTTTGGAGCCAAGTGACAAAGGTTTGGGTCCAGCTTTGCTCTAAACTCCCCATGTGGCCTTGGGTCAAGTGACCTAAGGTAAGTCTCAGTTTCTTCATCTGCAAAATGGGAATAACAGAATGTGCTACCTCACTATGCAGCTGTGAGGATGGTTTTAGGCAATAACCACAGAGCACCAAGCCCAGTGTCTATAGCACCCTAAGCACCCCGTGTGCTTGCTGCCCGAGGGGAAGCCGGGGAGCTGGCAGAGCAAGGGCAAAGGCTGGTTCTCAGAGCCTCGATGTAAAACCTCAGAGGGCTTCATCGCTCAGCAAGTTGATGAGAACTCAGCTGCCAATCCATGAATTGGAAAACCAGCCTGATTAATCTCTTATCAGAATCACAGATTTGAAAGGTATCTAAGAGCCTTAGTTTCTCAAAAGGTGATCTGGGGAGCACTAATCCCATAAGAGACCGGACATCTCTAGCCGTCTGGAGACTTACAGCATGCATGGGCATGCCGAAGGCTCTGAACTCTCATAGAAAAGGAATCCTTTTCTTAAACGTAATGTTTCTCAAACACATTTGACTATGGAACCCCTTTTGGCTTAACAGCTGTTAGTATCCAGCCAAAGCAGTATACCTTGGAACACAGCTTGAGAAATACGTGTCTAGTTTAATCCTTTTGTCTGCAAATGGGAAGAGCAAGGTGCAATGAGGAGGGGCGGGCAGGGACCGGTTGGTGCCAACAGTCAATGCAGAGCTGCCCTTTTGCTTTGCACTAGACAGTCTGTAAAACTGGGCCTGGCTTTACCACGTATGGACTGTATGCATGGTGGCGATCACTTAGCCTCTCTGAGCCTCAGTTTCCTCATCTGTAAAGTGGTCCATTGTTAAAAGAGCTAGCTGTGCAGTCAGATTGATCCTGCATTCTCACCCAGTTCCGTCACTTGCTAGACATGTGGCCTGAAAAAGTTATGGGGGCCTCTGTGCGCCTCAGTTTCTCTACCTACAAAATGGGGATAATAGTAGCAACTGGTCAGAGAGGGAGTGAGGACCAAGACAGCGAAAGTAAGATTCATGAAACGGTGAATAGCATAAAATAAGCACTGAATGGATGATATGCATCAGAAATAAAAATGAAGCCAACTATTACCATCACTCTTGTTTCCTTTAAACCTTTGGTACCTTCCCTCCCATTTTCTTGCCTTCCATTGATTCGCAAACACAACTCCACATGCCAGCAGATTTCTACCCATTCTCGTCTCTAAGATTTTTCTGGAGCAACAACATGACAAAAATATCACTGACCCAAAGAGACTCAAACACAGAATAAACAAACCAGGGTCACTTTAATGGAGAGACTGAGTCACCGAGGAAGGAAGGGAGGTGAACACCCCTGTTGGAATTCCTGGGTTGGCTAAACACACCTCAACTTGCATGCTAAGCCACTGAGCACTTCCAGTACCTTCGAAGAGAGACACGTACCTTTTTCCCAATGCAGTGACCATGGCCTCAAAGGAGCTGTCGTATCTGAGCAAGGGAAGGCTGTGTCCTGAAAGGGTGGATTCAATAAACTCTGACAGCCCGAAGTACTTCTTGCTTTCATGATATAAGTCCACTCCCTAAAACAGAGAAGAGTGTTGGTCACTCAAACATCGCATTCACAGGGATGGTCAGAGGCTCACGTGCCGGGCCTGTGGACAAGCTGCACTGATATCTTGACCTAACTGTGCTGACTATGCAGTCCCCTGGATGCATTTGATAAATTTCTTCTACCTGCAGACCCAGAGCAGAGAGCATCCTGTGCTTTAAGGATGATATATCTCCATCAGTCAAGAGTTTTCCATTCATTTGTTCCCAACGTCTTTACCAAGAAGAAAATTGACCTTATCTTTTATTTTAACATGCAACTTTCTTTGTTAAAATTGCTTCTTTCCACGACCTTAAGCTAGTTTTAGGAACAGACAAATCAATTACATCCATTATCTTGCATTCAGTTGCTGCTAAAAATCAATGGAAAAAAACATACTTATCTAGCCAATTTTACTCACATTTACATAAAATTCCAAAGTTGGGTTAGGCTGTTAAAAATACAAAGGTATGAACTCTACCCCCAAACAGTGCAGTGGCTAAGGGCCAGGGCCATGGAGCCAGTGGCCCGGGTCACATGTTGGCTCCACCACTCCCACTGCCTGGCCTTCTCGGCAAGTGGCCCAAGCCTCCATCTCATTTTCCCCATTTGTCAGTCAGAGCTCACCGCACAAGGCACTTCTGGCAGGGCCTCCCGGCTCACGGCGAGTGCCTCACAGACACGGGCTAGCGCCTCCCTGACTCCGAGTCTACAGGATTTTCAAAAGTTCCTCAGGTGATCGTGAGGCACTCCAAAGAAGTCTAGAATGTTATGTTTACTCCTTGTGTAATTAGCTAGAATCCAACCATCCAGAATTCTCAAATTACCAGAAATGTCTGTTTTGTTTTGATGAGAGGATTCCAGGTGATAAACTAACACTAAACTCACCAGGTTTGGAGGATGTATGTTCAGTTTGAAGGAAGAGATTTTGAACCTCCCAAGGATGCAGAGACAGGAAAAACAGGAACATTCCTAAGGCTTCTAGATACACTTGGAGTCACTCCGTACGGAGCCCAAATCCCCACAGCCCTCAGGGGCTCTGTCTGCAACAGCTGTATCCAATGCCACGAGAGCAAACGTTCGGGCTGCTCAGAGAGCCACAGCCACTGGAGAAAATGCCAAATCAACTGCACTGCTTTACGACTTCTGACACGGGGAAGCCAACTGGTGTATTGCAGGAAGGTTTCCAAAACGACAAAGAAGGGTTTAAATCTAACCCTGGGTTGAATCAAAGATCCAAGGAGCTGGAACCCACTGATCCCCAACCACGCTGGTGAAGATCTTTACTAAACGTAATTTCTCCAAACTCAAGCCCGGCGCTACACCGAGGCCCAGCGGCCCCGGGCACTCACGTTGCTGTAGGAGGCAGGCCAGTGGACCTCGTTGTAGGGGCTGACGAGGGTGTGCTGCGTCTGCAGCGCGTACGGGAAGGACGTCACGTGCAGCGTCACGATGTTGGGGGCCTCCTTCACCTCCCTGCAGTTGAGCAGTCTGTCCACCCAGCCCACAGACGGGTCGCTTTGAGAATAGAGGTCATGAACGGCACTACTGGGGGAGTAAAGGAGAAGAAACAATAAGTGGAATTACCAATACTGTTTTATAATTTTATAAGCATAAAGCAGTTGAACAAATAATTCTCGACTGGAAAACATCATAGCATTACAAGTACCAAGCCCTAACACCATCCAGCTTTTCAAAACACGTACCCTCAGCCCCAAGTAACACACGCATGTATCAGTTCAAAGAAGGAAAACGTCCACCCGCCATATACCAAGTCACTCTGACCTCACAAGGTCCCAGTGGGCATGGTCGTGGATCAGGACGAAAAGCGTGTGCGGATTCTGGAAGGAGTTTTGCAGAAAGGCCTTAAATTTTGTCTGTGCCTCCGTGTCGAGCTTCAGAACGTGCTGTTCTACCCTCTGCCTGGTCACGTGCTCCTTGTCCAGGCCGAGCTCCAGCAAAACCCCTGCGACACCGTGAAGATACGTCAGCAGCCCCACAGACACGCTCCCCGGCTTCCGCCTGCTCAGACAGGAGTATTTCCTACACGGCCAGTGCTGAGCTAGGCCTGAGGCTTCAGGGACGCAGACAGGAGAGACAAGTAGGGAGGAGACTCCTGTGCAAGTGGCAGCCATGTGACTGTCCCACACAGGAGCCGGGGCAGAGGCAGGCCGTGCTTCGGCTTTGCTGTGTGCACAGCAGGCCACCCAGGGGCACCAACAAAGTCGCCGTGTGGGGCAGCTGCCCCCAGCCATGGTGACGCTGGAGGGGATGGAAAGGGCCCACCACCGACGAAGTCCCCCTCTCAGTCTGAACGCCACAAGGCCCTACGTTACACCACTGCAGAGCGAGTCCCTTCAGTTAAGACGTTGACTCTCTGTGTATGTCATGTTTAAATACGATATCCTTGAAAGAACAGGGAACACACATTCAGTGGAAGCCAAATAACACGTAGTTAGTGTTGGGAGGTAGCAAAAGTTTAAGTCTTGGCTTTACCTTCAACAGATTCTAAAATCTTGGGCAAGTCATTGTCTCTGACATCAGTTTCACAATCTATAAAATGGGAGCAATAACACTTGCCCTACCCACTCTATAGCTAAGAATGGTGTTAATATCCAAACGTGAATTTAGACAGATCAGAGCTTCTCCATCAGGCCACACAGCTTGTCCCCGAAAGGCCCCGTACCTGAATGCCAGACATGGAAGAGAGTCTGCTGGTAGGTCACTTCCGAGGGTGGAATGCAAATTAGAAAGTCGACCTTCTCGAAGGATCCCAAGTCCAGATTTTGAGTGCTGGAGTCCGCAATGGAACACACGTGGGAGAGGAGCTTCTGTGCCACGGCCAACTGGAAAGGCCGAATGCCATGCGGCTCCAGATGGTAACCTGGAACCAGACCCCAGAATGCCAGGTAAGCCCGACAGCAGACAGCTACCTCCCAGTGCTCAGCGTGGGGATCAAACAGTGAGCCCTAGTCCCAGCAGGAGATGGACCCATGTGCACAGCAGTGAAGGAGAAGAAAACAATTCATTTATCAAGTGCCTGCTCTCGGCCAGGCACTGGGTAGTCACTTTGCATGAGTTTCTTCATTTGAGAGTAAGAGTCCAAATCACACCCTTGGGGAACACAGAGGCGACAGTGACCTGATCTGCTTGGAGGGACAAGGAGCCCATCCCAGGGTAGGTGATGCTGAGATTGGAGTTTGGAAAAGGGCTGCAAGTTCTCCAGAAAAGAAAACACCACCGCAAGGCTTCAGGAACTTGTTATGAATAAAGAATTTCAGCAATTCATTCGTAGGCAGGAAATCAGCTTAGAGAAATGTACTATCTCAGGAACAGTGTAAAGATGTACATTTCAGGATAAAATGAGAATGTTGTCAACAAAGACTAAACATAATATTAGGTATCAGGTCTACTTTGATAAGAGGAAGATGCCCTAACTAGTGCACCTGCCTCTGACACTGCTACCCTGAACCCCCGACCTTGGATGCTGCCTCACCTGGCCAGACCCAGGTGCATGCGCCCCTCCTGCTCATCAGTCCCTGAGCACACCTGTGCCCTGCCCACACTCCCTGAGCACACCTGTGCCCCCACCCCCACTCCCTGAGCAAACCTGTGCCCCACCTCCACTCCCTGAGCACACCTGT
>VBSM01002608.1:167390776-167428063 GCA_008086735.1 Cheirogaleus medius
AAAAAAAAAAAAAAAATAAATGAGTGTTTTTGTAATTAGTTAGCAAACTGGCTCATGAACCCACACGATACAACAAGGTCATGGTTTTTATCTCCAGTAGATGCGGAAGAAACCGAGGGCCGCAGCCTTGGCAAGAGTGACCAACCATGGCGCCAGGTGCACGGTGGAGCCAGATTTTCAACCAGGTCTTTTCAGATTCCAAAGCTGACCCCAGTCTCTGAAGGGCAGAAATGGGAACTGCTAACCTCGCAGCTCAGGGCAGGAACGAAATGGGAACTAAGCACATTATTCAGGCACCAGGGCCACCTTCTGAAGCCTGAGCACGGACTGCAGGTCCCGCCCGCCACTGCAAGGCCGGGGCACCCGAGGCAAAGCGTGAGAGTGACGGGGACATGGCCACGGCTGGTCTTCCACCAGCCGAGGGCGGCGGCGCTCACCTGTGACGGCGATGCACGAGTCGATGGCGGCGTCACGGCAGGTGCAGATGATGACCACGTAGCTGGTCTTGGCCAGCTTGCCCTCGATGAGCAGCCGGAACATCTCGGAGAGGCCCTCGGCCAGGGAGTAGGCGCACTCGATGACGTGCACGCTGTCGTTGCAGGAGCTGGCCGCCAGGCTGGCCAGCCAGGGCAGCTGCGCCGAGGTCACGGGCGCCGCGGTGCTGGGCGCGGCTGGGAAAGGCTGGGGCGCCTGCTGGTACTGCCGGATCTCGGTCAGGTGCGACTCGCGCCAGGAGCGCAGGAAGATCTGCTCCAGGTCCTCCATCAGCGGCACCTGGTCGGCCGCTGCAACACAGCGCAGGCAGAGGCAGCCTGACACGGACGCCGTGGCACCCGGGGACACGTGCCAGGCTAACTTAAAAGTAACGCGATCTATTGCTATTGTTAAATAGTGTCACAGACAGCTGGAGAATATAGAGAGGGCATAAAATCTACTATACTCCCACCACCCTAATAGACCCACACTATTTTTGTGTATTTCTCAGTCTTTTAAAACATATGTGTGTGCATGTGTATGTGCAGGTTTTAAATAGCTGTAATGATTGTGAGCATACAGCTTTGGTCTTGCCTTCGTCCCTTAACTGTTACCCTATAATCACGTTTCCCTGCTGTTTCTAGTCTTCATAAATAGCACTGCCAGTGTGCTCGTAACATCCCATCATACGGAGGCACCATCATTTACTTAGCAAGGTCTCTATTGTGCACTCTCTAATTTCTTCCAAATAATCGCCTCTATAAATACTTCTGTAATATACATCTTCATGTATAGAAAATTACTTCCTTTCCCTAAATCCTCCAAAGTGGGTTTACAGAGCCAGCTACTACATCCCATCAGCTTGCTTCCGAGTGGCCCAAAGGTGTCAGTTCACCTCATTAACGGCGCGTGACAGTACTGGTTTTACTGCACCTAGCGCCACCAGATACCATTATCTGGACTGTTATTGAGAAAAATACTTGTTTATTAATTTGCATCACTTTGATGACAAGCGAGACTGAATACTTTGTTTCCTATGAGTATTTCCTCGTTGGTGACCTATCTGGTTTACATGTGCAAGTTTCCTATTCCATGAGCTGGAGGAGGGAAGGCGTGTTCCCGCCGAGCGGCGGCGAGCACTCCTGACCTGCAAATCGAGGCTCATGCCCCCTGCTCAGCGGGCTGTGCCAGAGTCTGGTTAGTTTATATCTCCATCTTTGGGTTGAGTTGATCAGAATTAGCTATTTGAATTGGCCAATCAGATTAGAATTTGATTGGATTAGTCGTTCTCTCTCATCTTTAAAACTTTCCCTCCAGCCCACGTCTCCTTCCAGAATCCCAGAACCACCACCGCCCAGCAAAGCTCCTGAAGGGAGCCGTCTACACTCGCCGTACTTGCTTCCCATTCTCTATAACCCACTCCCAGGTGGCATTTGTCCTCAACCTCCTCGTATATCACTCCTCACGGCTGCCAACTGCTCCCAGAAAGCCAAACCCAGCGGTCCATGATCAGTCTTCCCTCCACTCAACTCGCAGCCACTCTGGCACGGTTGACTCACTCCTTTCCTGGGAATGCTTTTGTTCACTGGCTTCCGTATCAACATCCATCCATGCCCCCAACATCTACCTGCTGGGTGTGCACGTACGGAAGGGAACTAGCTGACCGTTCCCGGTCTCACGGAGCTTACATCCTACTTGCTAGTTAAAGCAAACATTCATGGACTATGATTTCTGGGAGTGGTGGTGCCCTAAGGGACAAGACAAAAGGGAATAGGACAGACAGCCCCGGGGCGGGGAGTTGTCTTAGATACAATGACATAAGGCTTCTGAGAGGAGCTGACATGAATGACATAAAGGAGCAAGGTGTGCAAACATCTTGGGCAGGAGCATGACACAGGGAAGGGACAGCAAGCACATGACACCTCCGTGGGACCAAGATTGCCAGGGGACAGCAGGCAGGAACAGAGTGAGCAGATGGGAGCAGGCAGCAGGCGGTCACTGGGCCTGGAACAGGAGAGCGAGTGTGGACGGGAAACAGAACCGCTGAGGGGCTCTGCGCAGGGAGGAGATGTGATCAGAGCCCAGTTTTGACAGCTGTGGAGAACAGCGAGAGAGGTGCCCGGGCGAGGGGGCAGCAGCAGGGAAGGACGGCGAGGGGGATCCAGGACGAAGCTGCGCTTAGTGACCGACTGGTATGGACCGGTAAGAAAGGTGAGAAAGAGGCAATGGTATTTCCCAGATTCCTGACTGCCCTTTCCTTCCTCCCTGTTCAAGTTCAGTCTTATCTTCCGTATCTCTGAACACTGGAACCTTGGCACTTTCCTCTGCCCGTAGCCACCCACAGGGGATCTCAGCTGGCCTCATGGCTTTAATACACATCATCCCTAAGCCCATGTTTCTCAGATTTACACCTACAGCCTTAACCGCTCCCAGGGCGCAAGACCTGCCCATCCAAATGACACAGAGCATTTGGTTGTCTCAAGGGCATCCCAAACTTGAAATTTACAAGACAGAGCTCGGGCTCGCTTCCACCTTTCACCTGGTTGCTCAGGGTGAAACCCCGGTCTCACCTTCCCTCACCTCCCTCCAATGGATTCTGACCATCCCCGTGTTCAGGATATACCTTGTGTCCCACTCCTGCCCCCTAAAGTGGCCCAAGTCACTGCTCACATCACTGGGCAACAGCAGCAGCCCTGCTTCAGCCTCTGCCCCCGCACCATCCAGCCCCACACAGCAGCCAAGGCGTCCTTTTTAAGATGAAAATCAGATCATATCCTCCTCCTGCCTAAAAATGTTCCAGTGGCTTCTCAATGTGTCTAAAATACAATCATACTCTTGACTGTAGCCTGAGGCCCTGTCTCCTCTCTGACCCCACCTCTCACCCTCACCCTGCTGCAGCCACGCTGGCCTCCCCACTAACCTGGATACCTCATGCCCCTTCCCACCTCTGGGCCCTCACCTGTCCTCCCTTTCCCCCCCAGCACCCTCACCTGTCCTCCCTGCCCCCCCAGCACCCTCACCTGTCCTCCCTGCCCCCCCAGCACCCTCACCTGTCCTCCCTGCCCCCCCCCAGTACCCTCACCTGTCCTCCTTTGCCCACCCCCACCCCCCCGGAGCCCTCACCTGTCCTCATCCCTCAGATCTTCTCAAGGCTGCCTCCTTCTCATGGCTCAAGTCTCTACTCACAGAAGCCTTTCTTGATGACCCCAAATTGACTGCACACAGACACACACAGACGCATGTGCCCCACCTTTACCTGCCTACTTTCCGTCTGTTTATTGCCTCTCTTTCCCACGAGGATAGAATCTCCTTGAGGGCAGGGTCTTTGTTTTATTCCCTACTGTATCCCTTGCCCGGAATGGCAAGTAAATGGTCTTGGAATTGTCTCCATCAATTTCAACCTACCTTCAATCCCTCGATGCGATGACCACCGCAGGGACCTTATGATGTCCTCCCAGCGGGGCCCATAAGCACATCCCCTGTATTTCATTTCCAACAGCCCAAGTCGGCCTCCCACGGGCCCCAAGGGAGATGTGTGCTCAAGGCTGTGGCGTTTCCCTCCTTTGGTCATTGCCCCACCGGCGGACCCAGGGCGTGGGAGGGGACGCACCCAGCTGGACGAGATAGTAGACGGTCAGCAGGAGCTGCATCTCCTCCGAGATGGGCTGGATGGCAGAGGCGCCGTACTGCTCGTACGCTCTGGAGATGGACTGGGAATTCTGGTAGCACGTGTACAGCAGCGGGCTGACCACGACGTCGTTCAGGTTCCCACACAGGTAAGGGAAGTTCCCGTGGCCTGCGGAAGAAACAGCAGCTCGTCGGCAGCTGGCTTCGTGCACGGCTAACGGCCCCAACGTGTGGGACATCTGGGCGTGAGGAGCTAAAGGAGACAGGTGAGCTGCACCTGGGCCACTCAAGCGTCCCTCTCCTGGAAGTCTCCGCCTTCCAGCCCTTGCTGACCTAGCGCACCTGCTCCACCCTCCTGGGCCCCAGAGTGACGGAGGTGTAACCTTTTATAACTGACAGGGCTGCAGCATGTCTGCTCACTTAGCCCAATCCCTTATTTTACAGGTGCACACGCTAAAGCCCGGGGAGAAGCGACTGCCCCCAGCCAAGCAGCCAGGCCTGTGTCACTGCTTCGGCGCTGGCGGTGGAACACCCCATGTGCACACCACTCCACGCCACCTTCCGCTTCCTCGCGGGTGCTGTGCGCCTCCTCCCGGGGCTCTCTGGCAAGCTGAAAAGAAATCGCTGTGCAGACTTGGAAAACTGACAGGCCCTGACGAGCGCTTCAGCGAACATCGGATGAATTCTGATGCCGACTCTCCGAGGCAGAATGCCCAGGCCGGGTTCAAGGCCCTTCTCTCCCCTTCTTTGGCCACGTGGCCCTAAGCAAGAAGCTTAACTTCTCTCAGCCTCGGTCTCCGCATTTATAAAATGGAGCGAAGATATCAAAGCCTCACAGGGCTGCTGAGGTATCAAAGAAGGGTGTGTATGGTGTCTTGTACCCAGAAGGTACTCCATTTAGTCAGTATCCCAAACCCTGCCGCTTGCTGTGGCGCAGGCACCTGTTACGCTCCGGGGCTGAGTGAGACACGGGTCACGTCCTCAAGGAAATTGCATCTCCGGCTTGAATGGGCAAGAGGACCTCTTGACAGACCTTCTAACACACTTGCTGGCCCCACCCCAGAGCGTGATTCAGAACTGGGGCCTGACCCTGGGACGGGCCTGTGGACTCACACCTCTAAGGGGCCCCCAGGTGGTGCAGGTCCTGCTGGACCAGCGACTGCGACTTGGGTAGCTCTGCTCGTAAACACCATGGTTTGTGAGAGGCAACGGAAAGAGTTGCTAGACAAAAAAGGACATGATCTTTGTCATCAGAGAGGCACAGAGAAGCTGCGATTGGAACCAGATGAAAGGGGACTAAGAAGGCTTCTCGGACAAGGCACTGGGGAAGGAGGGAAGCAAGCACTTTGCAGAGAGGGGTGCGGCTTAACCAGAGGAAGTGGGGAGACAGCGTGCTTGAGAGCGAAGGGGACAGTCTACATTCTGCGATCATTCGTGCAAGGCACAGGTCTGCTGGGCTCCTTTTCTGAGGCTCCTGGCTCAGAGCAGGTGCAGGGGAAGCCCTGCCGCACCTCCAAGCCTTGCCCCGTCCTAGCTCTGTTGCCTCAGCACTGCGTTCTCGGGGTCTACGGCAGGCACACACTGGCCAAAGGCCACGTGCAACAAGATTGAACGTTGGCCTTTGTTTTAGGTAGCCAGTAGGGCCCAATGGAACCAACCCAATCATTGGCCCTGCCCCATGCCGAGGTAAAAACCCAGATTTGCACCCTATTCCCTGAATACCCTGCCCATTTTTTGTTTTTGTTTTTGAGAAAAAAGAAAGAAGCATCCTTTCTTATTTCTTAATTAACAGTAGGATGCCTCTCCCACTTTCCTACCACCCTCTCTCTGCCCACAAGCATGATACCAAATGCAAAATTAACTTATTTGAGATGGGCCTGAAAGTGTGCGTGTGTGTGCTGTGCCCACATGTGCACATACGTGTGTATTACTACATGCCAGCACACCATACCGCTGAGCACAATCGTCAATCAAGTCCTCACTTGGTTTCCCATTTCAAGGTCTCTCACTTCACTGGCAAGAGATTTCTTTAGTTGAGCCAAAAGTCTCCACGGCGGGCCCACCAGCCCACTGCACAAAGCAGATCAAATCTAGTCTTGTTTTATGCATTTACAGTGGTGACCACGGCTATCCTTGCCCAACCAAAGTCAGATGTCACAGTGCAAAAATACTAGTGGCTTTGCGTGACACCAGGACAGCCCACCAGCCCGGGCTCCCTGAAGCAAGGGCTTGGTTTGGCCTCATCCTCGGTGCTCAGCACCGGCCTGTTACCGTGGCAGGAGCCGGGCGAAGCTGAGCGAGTGGACGAAGGAATGCGTGGACAAGCAAACGGGCTTCATGGAAGGACATCGTTTCACTTGGACTCACTGTGGAAAACTACAGCAAGACCTACAATTCTCGGCATCTGACCGGGCTCAAACCAGTGACTGGTTCTGCTTGGCTCTTTTACTGCCCCAGAAAGAGTTTGAGGTTTATATCAGAAGGACAGAGTCAGACCTGGAGTCAGACCGGGATGAGGTCTCCGCCTTGCCTGTTTCTTGTGTCTCCTTCTAGGCTCTCCCACCCTGCGACCCAGCACCTGCTCCACTTGCCTTTAAATATCACCGGCTTGGCCTTGCATATCTTCAGCAAGTTCTCAGGAACGGACACTGGTTCTCCAGAGGCCACCACTGAAGCCGGGCCCACCAGGCCAACCTGGGGCACACAGGACACACCCGGGCCTTCTAGAAACAAGCCAAGAGCGTTAGTAAAATACGTCAGACCTGACGTCAGGCTGGCCAACAAATCTGCTACCAACCTGACCCATATCCCTGCTCACGGGAGCACCGGAGTCTTGGAATCACAGATTCCCAAGGTCAAAGGCACCTTTAAGTTCATTCGATCCAACCCTCCCCACCCATGACTCAGTCTCCTCCTCTTCCATTTCCCTGCCAAGTGACAAACAAGCCCTTTTTAAATTTCTCTAGGATCAGGGAACTCACTATTGTACAGGGATCTTAGGCCTTGTAAAGCAATCCTGGCCTATGAGAGATCCTTTTGCTGTATCAAAGTCTGCCTCCCTAGGACGTCCTCACCGACACACACACACGCACACACACCAGCAGCACTGCTAGTGCCGCGTCTGGGGTCTTGGGCAAGGCTGTGGTCACTCACCATACTTGGCTCTGCTCCCACCGCTCGGCGGGTAGCCACCATCTGTAGCTGATGGGGATTCTGGAGACCACCCTTTGTGGCGTTTTTTGGGGGGCCCGGAGTTTGACAGGATACCTGGACAACATTCAGAGTACAGGTTAGGCTATCACTAGGAAACAGCGTCAATAAAACTTTCCCCTTGTTTGAAGAACACTTATTTGGTATTTTTCCTTTTAAATCACACGTTGACAATGGGTTTTACATATCTAGTGCAGTTCTGAGGCATAAGGAAACATCCTGTCAATTTCTGCAAATGTTTCATTCTGAAGTTAGCGGTGTACGTGTCTAAGCTTTGTCTCTGAGCCCAAGTTCTTTCATTTTTAATATGGGATAATAAAATCTCCTGTGAAAGGTGGTTCAGTCAGGGCTAAGGAGAACATACGCAGAGCACTTTGCACAGCACCTTGCAGAGAGTTTGGGCCCGTTAAATGGCGGCCACCATTACCCACATCACCACCACCATCATCACGGTTATCTACGCATTCCAAACCGTTTCCGAAGAGCCAGAAAGGAGACTCGTGTTTCTGCAGACAAGCAGCAGCGGCACTCAAGCCACTGCCACCGTGTCACCACGTGGGGGCAGTACAGATCCACCTGCTCCCCTCCCCGCCCCAGAAAGCTCGTTTCAGACTCAAAATCAAGAACAGAGGCTGACACCCACGGCTGCCGTGAGTCATCCGTGCCCACTCTAGGTAACAGCAGGCTCGTGACTCAAGCGATATCGTGAACGGCTCAAAAAATCAAGAACTGGTTACCGTAGTTTCTCGACCAGTCTGACACAAAACGTCCCCGATGTTTAGAGCTCCACATCACAACCCTGGCTGCACGTTAAACCTACTTGGGAGACTGAAAACGCATCTGTCTGGAGGCAGCCCCCTCCCAGGAACCCAGAAGCCCGGCACATGGTGGGGCCCAGGTGATTCCACCGGGGTGGGGAACCCTCAACCCGAGCGATGGTCCTCTGAGCTCCCTGAGGAGGAGCCATGCAGGGCCAGCTGGGGCGTGTGGCACCTGTCCCTCCTGGGCCCCGCCGGACCAGAGCCTCAGCTCCAGCAATGACAGGAAGCAAACGTCATCCTTCACAAGCCACCCTGGTGGTTCTTAAGCACGCTGCAGTTTGAGAAGTATTGCTTTAGAGTCTCCTGAAAGTAACTCAAAAAATATTTCCACCTCTTCTTTAGACTCACCGCAAGTGAATAGAAAGTTAAAAGCCTGAAGTACTTTGTTTGCAAAGAGTTCTCAAACTGGTGTGCCCCTCCGGTCCTCCCTGCAGCCCGAGGCAGCTGCTATTTTCCTGTCCCTCCGCCCCTCACGCCAGGCCCGTGACCCTCCACGCGTCAGTCCTCGTGTGCAGAAGGGCTCCCACTAGCCTGGACTACCACAGGGGACAGGGAGGAAGGAAGATCTACAGACCCTCTCACTCCAGGAAGCTAATCCTAAATGCCTCTAGTGGACCCTAAGCCCGTGAGCTCTCCCAAAATGATGTCCCCGGGAGCTGCCCCTGTAGTACCAACGTGGACCAACTATCTCTTGAAATGTCCCATGGGGGCGCTGAGTGGCATTTGGGGGAAGATGATTCATCATGCAGCCGACTCACTGAGGGACACGTGGCATCCTGCACACTCCGTCCCCAGCACTAAATGCCAGTGAAGACCCCCCATCTGGGACAACAAATCCTTCCTTTGTCTACACATCTCCACCCCCAGGGTCGGCACTTGTCCACTGAGAACCACCGAGTGACAGGCTTCAAGCCTTCATTAAATACTCCTTGTCCTTTTAGAAACAATTTTTTAAAAATTGATTTTGAGCTGTTCCCAGAGCAGACCAGAGGGCTCAGGGACTCCGACACCTCAGCTGTGCTCAGGGCAACCCGGTCCCGCCAGCATCTGCGGAGTCCCACGGCCGGTGCTGGGGGATCTGAGATGGATATAACCACGGCCCTGCACCCGGGAACGTCACGGCCTGGACAGCCACTGGCCCTGACAGCCACAGATGGCTGTGGGACTGAGCCTAGGGTGCCTGGGAGACCCCCGCACGGAGGGCACCCCCGGAGCTAAGCGCTGAAAGGCAGTTTGGCAGGCGGGTGGGGAGACACGCCTGCCGAGGGCACAGAGGAGGAGGGACGGGGTGCGGATTTGGGAGGACGGGGCGGTGACAGGGGAACGGGGTCTGAACTGCCCAGTGCAGCCGGAATAGCGAGTAAGGGTCAGCAGGTTGGCTGGGGCCAGACTCCAGAAGGGCTTGAGTGCCCCCTAGGGAATTTGGGGGGGTCCTCCATGTCCCACATCCCTCCATGGGGTATGGCAAGGAAAGCACGTTCAGTCCAGCCCAGACGTAGTCCCAGAGCCACCGGCATTGGGTCCCAGGCTGAGGGAGGCCCTCATCTCCCTGCTGCTCGGAACCGAGGCTGGGCGTCCAGACCTCGGCTTGGGGGGGGGCCCAACACAGCTTCCCCCTCCCCAGAGGCCCAGCTCCTCGGCCGTGTGGCTGCCCCTACATTCAGCACCTGAAGGCTGACTTTCAGCTCCACGGTGGTTAGGGTTAGGAAGTCTCAGATTCAACTGAGAAAATATATTTGCTCCTTCAGTGGGAGTTAGACAATTCACGGGCTTTCCACCAGGGAAGTCCTCCACCAGCACAGCGCCACGGGAGCAGAGAGACTGGATCCTAGGCCAGGTCTCGCCTCCCTGGACTCAGTCTCCTCCTCTGTAACACAGTGTTGGTTTAGAGGATTTCTAAGGGCTCCTTCAGTTTGGTATCTTGGATCCTAAAATCCAGGTTAGCTGTGTGCATGAGGGAGGGCAGGAGGAGAGAGAAGACTGGCTTATGAAATGGCTCTCAACAGCAACAGGGAGAGCACTGGGTTTGGAGTCCAAGAGCAGGTCTCCAGGTTGCCTGCCCTGCTATCTGCCTCACACTCCTCCTCTCACAGGTCTGAACCCCTCACTCACCTCTCATTACATCACCTCCCCGTCCCTCTGTGCTCACTTCCTCCCATATCATCTCTACTCAAGGCTTCTCCAACTTCTAAGTTGCAGCTCAGTTATCGCCTCCTCCAGGAAGCCTTCCCTGAACAGACCAGCCTCACCGATGATGCTGACACAAGGCAATAGCTAGTATCAACTATCGAGCTGTCAGATGCGCTCTGACCTTACACACAGCACCTCATCCCTCTTAAGCACCCTCGGAGCAGAATTCTTATCTCAGATGAGGAAACATTTATTGAGACTTGACCAAGGTCCCCTAACAAGAGGCAGAGCTGGATTTATTTATCTGATTCCAAGTGCATGTTATTCCCTGACGACACACTGCCCTCTATTGCTCCAAAACTCTCTGGCCATCCAGACGCGTGGCCCATGAGACAGGCCATTTGCCATCACCACGGGTGTCCCACTGCTTCTCGGCACACACGACATCTCCCAAGTGTGACTGCACCCTCAGTGGCGGGGCCTGGGCACAGACCCACAGGCTCAGGAGGCACCTGCTGTCCTGGCCTGACTCTCAGGGAAGCAACTCCAGGCTCCAGGAGGCGCAGCGGCCCTCGCCCAGCGGTTTCTGTGCCCCCTCTGGCTGCAGCCCAGGGGACAGCAGGGCCCCCAGGACGGCCAGCACTACCTAAGGCGGAGGGCCGCGGCACGGCCGACAGGGCATTCTTCACCAGCTGCTGGTGCTTCGGGGAATCTTTGCCGTTGAGAACAGCTGCACCCACCGCTGCACTTAGTGAGGGGTGGTCAGAGGCCGGCCCTGAAAGCAAAGAGGAAGAAGGCAGAGAGGGCGTCAGTTTGCAAGAACGCCCTGGCAGCCAGGCCAGAAGGACGTGACTTTTCTTCCATTTTCACAAACTGGCTTTTCCCTGGCAAGACCCGTCAGGTCAGAATTCCTGACAGAGATTCTGCCCCACAGAGAGGACACAGACAGACACCTGCATGCACACGTGCAGACCCGTGCACACACGCTCCCACATACACGCACATGCCTGTCCATAAACACACACAGAAATACATGCACACACACTCCTGCTCACGCCCCAGCGGCACAGCCTGGGAGAAAGGGGGACATGAGTGGTTGCGGGGGGCGGGGAGGGGCTCCCTGGATTCCAGGACCACACCTACAACTGCTCTCACCCGGGCTCAGAAGAGCGGCCAGGTATGCAGCCGCCTGGGCTCCCCAGGTCTGCAGCTAATTCCAGGTTCTGGTCTCCTGAGGCTGATGCACTGCTTAAGTTGCCAAGTCAGCCAGAATGATCTGGAAGGTCCTCGGGTCAGGAGCAGTACCAAATGAGGGAGTGAAGAACGTGGCTCTAACGCCAGACAGCCTGTGTTTGAGCCCAGTTCCACCACTCCCCAGCTGTGTAACCTTGGACACTTACGTGACCTCCCTGCGCTCAATGTCCTCATCTATAAAATGGGGTGACTGTCGTAACAACTCAGAGCCACCGTGAGAACATGAGTTAGCAGAACGTGCGCAGAACAGCGTCTGGTGTGTAGCAAACGCTAAGTGCTACATTGCTAGTGCTATAATCTTAATTCTCACAATTGCTCCACAAATTAGACAGAAGAGATTGTCCCCAACTTTACAGACAAGGAAACAGAGGTTCAGAGGATCTAAGTGAGTTGCCCCAAGTCACTTAGCTAGAAGATGGCAGCTGGAGCTCACACCCAGGCGCTGTGATGGCGCCAATAGTGGCTCCCCAGGCCATGGTGGCAGAGGTGCCGGGGGCCGGGGCCTGGAGAGGCAGTGAGTGACAAGGGCACTGGCTCCCCTCTCAGGGCAGCAGGAATGAAAACAACCAGCCACCTTCCAGAGTCCCGGGAATGCTGTATCTGCTTAGCAGGTCTGTTCAGCGCGACTCAGCAATAATACCGATATCAACTCTCGCCTCCACCTCCTCCTGCCTGTGAGGTCCTGGGCGAGCGTTCGGCCTCAGTGAGCCTCGATTTCCCAGTCGGTAAGATGCAGAAGCTAATGCCTGCCGGCAGGGAGGCTGTTAAGGCCAAGGAGATCACGCTCAGAGCTGGGGCAGCACTTGGGTCTTACCCGCCCCCTCTAGCAACTCGATTCAAACACTGACTCAGAACCTGTTACATGGACAGCGCTAGGCTGCGAACTGGGGATGCAGAGAGACCCTAAATATGATCCCCACTGTCAAGGGGATCACATTACGTATCAAACAGGGGTGCAGAAAAGCTTTCCAAATGAAAACCATGGCATTCTTTGTTGACAATGGTTATATATTCAAGATGAAATGTAAAGGTGCTGTAAAGGAAGGGAACATACAAAGTATGCCCTTTATTTATTTTGAAGAATGCCTGACTACAAAGTCAGCCAGCACACTGGAGACGCGCCAGGTGTGTGGATTTGGCACCTTTGGCGCTTCTCCGTCACCTCACCTGCCTGAGCTCCCGTCAGGACGCCGGGGTTGGTCCCGGGCACGGGCTCGCTGGGGAAGGCAGCCAGAGGCCCCGAGCTGTCCAGCGGCGGGAAGAGGGAACCGGAGCAGGTAGTGGCCGCAGGCTGCCGGCTTCGGAACTCTGAGGGGGCAAGACGCACACGTGAAAACCAGCCCGCTCTCCTCCGACAGTCACAGAATGATTTCCTATGCCGGAATGGTCCTGTGAGAGACTGAGGTACGTAGATGGCCACAAAAGGGGCCACCACATCCTCGTCTTTGCTGCAGTGTGCAGCTGGGGCCGGGGTACAGCCTTCCACCTGTCCCCTCCCCGAGGGGTGGCTCTGTTGGGAGGGGGCACGATTGTGAGTGAGAAAGAGGCAAATTATACAAATTAGTCATCCCACGGCTGCCCCTGAAGTCCAAGGAGAGAACAGAGTGTCACTCAAATGTAAAGGAAAAGCCATATGCTCCCTTGACCTGCGAGTACTCCCTGTGGGAAAGGCTCAACCTGTGGCATAGCTAACCCGTCAGGTGCTTGGTTGTAACAAGTGACCAAAGGCGGTGAACTGGCCCCATGAGGGTCTCAGGAAACACTTACTGAATAAAGCAAAGAGGGGAAGAGGAAGAGTGGGATGGAAGGGGTGTACCCAGAGCAACTCCAACTCACCTCCAAACCCACCCCAAGGGCTGGGAGATCCCAGAAGGCCCAACATGAACAGATGCAGCCAAGGGAGGGACAAAGTGATGGCCCTGGCCACCTTACTGGAGAGCCCCTCCCAGATTTTGCGCCTCCCCTCAACCCCGAGGCTGGCCTCTGAAAACCCAGCACGCTTCCCTCTGCCCCTCAACGTGGACTGTGGCCGTGAGATGTGGGGGAGGCACAGAGGGGCCTGAGGGGACCTTCTCCTGAAGCTCCAGGGAGCTGGAGCCACTCACTTCCTCGGGAGCCAGCAATGGGAAGCTGGTCTCTCTGGTCGTGGTCAACAGGGTTCGGGGAGGGGTGGGTGGTGACGGTACATTATTTGAGCCAAGCTTTCCCTGAGTCAGGTTTCTCAGCCTAGGCACCTCTGATGTTCTGGATGGGACCTTGTGTGCTGGTGGCTGTTCTGTGCCTTTTAGGGTATCCAACAGCATCCCTGGTCCCTACCCATAGATGCACCCTCCAGTCGTGACAATCAAAAATGTCTCCGGACATTGCCACATGTTCCCTGGGGGACAAAAGCCACCCCTGGTTGAGAACCACTGCCCCAAATACTTGCCACAAGGAGGCACAGCACAGTGTGGCCCTCCGCCCACCTGCACGTGTCCCATCCGGTAGTCCGTCACTGTCAACCAGCTAAATGCCCGTCATGCAAAGGAGCATTTCCAGTCTCACAGGCTGGGCCTTTGCCTGTGATCTGTGCCACTACAGAGTGGTCTGTCCCCAGCATCACACTGACCGGCACCACGGCCCACTGGGGGCATTGCCAGCACCTGCACGCCCCCGCCACAGCCAAACTGCTCACCTGAGCCTTTCCAACAAATCAGAGGTCCCTTGGTTAGAGTCCCTTGTGCGTTACGGACCAGGTAATACTTCAGGTGTTTCTGCTTCTTGGGTTGGGTGGTCAGTTTCAGATTTATATGGTTGGAGAATTCCGTGAAGTAACAGAAGCCTTTCTTCCCACAGCCGACACAATTCCCAGAGAAACCTGGAGAAGGAAACAAACCATGAGCAACTCCAACTCTCCTCCAAAGTCCTTTTCAAATAAAACACAGTTCACCGAGACTCTGAAGGTTCGTGTCCTGTACCGCCAACCAGAGAACCCCACAGGGCAAAGGTCCCCATCATCTCAGACTGGCCCAGAGGTTGAGATGGCCTTGACGTGAATAAAAGGAGGACAGGCATGGGCCCAGGCAGGCTTGGAAGACTTACCTTGCTTAGGAGCAGCTGCAAAACCTGTATAGACAGCAAACCATGCAGGACGAGACCAATTTGTTGGGCTGTCCACACTGACCACACACCTGTAATAACCTGATAGGACTATTTCTTTTGGTGCTGGCCACTTACAGAACCTCAAAGCAATTAGACCAGTGGGACCGGCTACATCAGGGGACTTCTTGAGAATCCAAAATTCAACACTGGAGTCAAGCTGATCCCAGGAGTTGTGGAAAAGAAGTCAAGAGAGCTCCACAATGCATGGTCAGCATCCTCCTGCCCAGGCCAGAGGGGGCCTTTCTGAGAGCTGATGCAGGTTCCCATCCACTGTGAGGCTCTCGCAGGCCACCTACACAGTGGCGATGATACCACCTCCTCATGAAACTAGTAAAATCCAGAGAATATGCTTTATAAACTGTAAAACCCATTCAAACTGTGCTCACTAGAACTGTTGGTTAAGACGAGAGAAATGTGATGATCTGGCTCCTGTATCTGATGATCACTCTTGTTTCAACCGTCTGGAGCAGACCTTGCTTTGCGCACTGGTACGTCTGGTTTCTCCAGGTCCCAGGGCCTTTGGCAGGAGAGACCCTGAAGTGGAGACTAATTTATTTTATCACATTCTCTGGCTTGTAAGTCTACAAAGGTCATATTGCCTTGGGCCGTGATGGCCACATGGCTCTGTGCACCAGCCCTGCTCTTAAAACAGAGTATCCCTGAGGTCTCCGGCTAATGTTCAAAATAACTCTAGTTAGTGAAGGTTAAACGCATCTCCACAGAGAAATAGGACACCTACATTACGGAAACTTAACAGAGTCCAAGATCTATTTTAAGCAAATTTAATATTCCTCAAAATGCCTTAGAAATAAAGACAAATCTCCTGGCTCAGCCACAGGCCAGTTCAGGACAATTTTAGAAACAGAGAGTCCAAGCAACTGTCCACAGTCACAGGGACAGGAAGCACGGCATCCGATGACAGCCAGAAGATGATGTCCTCACAAGAGGCCTGACATCCGAGGCTGCCCGGACCCTGCCCTCCACAAGCCCCACCGCACGTGGCTGGCCTCACTCGCCACCCGCCCTGGTGCGCGCTGCCCCAGAGCACCTGCCAGGAGCCCAAGGGCTGCCTGCACCCTCCTCGGGACTGTGCTCCTTTCAGTGCTCAGGGGGCACTTGATCGTCCCTCAGTGTCACAGCTACTGAAATTCACGTCTTCTCCCCACCATCATCCCTATCCTTCAAAGGACCGGGCTCACGGTGTGACTACACACGTGTGGTTTGTGCACATAAGTGTGTGTGTGCTGACCAATACTGTGCATGCGGCAGCCAGCCAGTAAATATCGAGAGGGAAGGAAGGAGGGAGGACACAAGCTAACTATAAGAGGGAACACGTTAGGGTTTCTGCATGCACTTCTAAGTAATAGCCTAATGTTTTCATTTGTTCATTCATCTCCAACCTAGGAAGCCCGAGACACACACAGCTCCACTGCCGCCTAAGCAGGAGGTCTGAAGAAACCTTCGGAGCTCCCCGGAAGGAATTCTAAGCCTGAGTGTTGGAAAGATGAACAGGAAATGGAACTGCAAGACCAAGGATGCTAAGAGCAATTTGCCAAGGCCAGCGCTGCTGTCCCTCTCCAGAAACAGCCAAATAGGTCCTGGGCTGTTGTGTCAAGGGACAGATGGGCTGGGGACCACGGTTCTGTTGCAGGAGCGTCCACAGCAGGAACAGTGAGCACAGGCAACAAGGAGCTCCTCTTTGTGGTCCAGAAATGAGAGTGGACACCCTAGGTCTTGCTGATATAGCAAATTATTTAGAGAGCTGGCAAGCAAACTGCTCTCTTGCTTTGGCAAAAACTTTCTGGTCAGGAGACGCAGCTGCTCTCCTGAGAGGTGGTCCCGGAGAGACGGCACCAGAAGCCAACCAGGAAACCCACACATAGCCTCCCAGCTGGCCTTGGAGACAGGGCCACGGTGCAGCCCACCTCGGCTAAACGCAGAGATAATCCTAACCCTTCAAGAAGTTATTTGAAAGGCAACAAAAGATTTTATGAGAAAGAGTAACATAATGAGCCATTCTGTTGAGAAATCTGCCTTAGCACTTAGAACTCTTTAACGATGTCTCTAGAAAACAGGCCTAGAAAGCAGGGATCCAGACTAAAACCTCAAATTTCTGCCAGGCACAAACGTCCAGAGTGGAGAAATCATTCCTTCCGTGCCTCGCACCCTGGGAAACAGTCCACAGACATGAACCTCTCGTGACCACACACGGCCACACTGTGTGTGGTCCACAGGTCTAGTTTAGCAGCTGCAGGTAGCATTTGTTTGAAGGGATGTCGGTACATGCAGGCCACTGAGTAAGGCTCTCCCCTTCTCCTGGGAGGGAAACTACTGTCCACTCCCTCCTCCTATGCAGGAGAGTGTGCACAAATCTGGATGTCAGAGGTCCCTGGGTTCACGTCCTGACTTGACACTTCGGACAAGTAACTGACATCTCTGAGCTTTGCTTGCCTCATCTGTAAACAAGAGGACATGCACAGCACAGCGACCATGTGCCAGGCACTGTTTATATAATAAACATTCTCATTTAAACCTCATGAAGCCCTACAAAACAATTCATAGCAATATCCCCAGTTTACAGATGAGGGAATCAAGGCAGAGAGAGGGGAAGTAAAGTGTCTACAGGTACAGGGTAGGAAGTGCTGGAGTAGGGATTTGCACCATGCTGCTATGCCATCTCCTCCCAAAAATCCGTCTCACAGGAGCATCACAAGGGCTAAGTGTCTATGACATGTCTAACGTGTCACAGGTACTCTGCATGTCCCACCCTAGGGAGGCAACTACACAGCCCCTCCCAGGGCTATGAGACACGGGGAAGTGGCTCAGTTTCTCTGGGCTTCCATTTCCCAATCACAAAAGAAAAGGCTAAGACTAAAGGGGCCCAATGCTTCCTTCCAAAACCAGTTAGTTATATGATTCTCCTTGGAAGGATCCATGAGAGGCTTCCTTCAAACCCAGTGCTAAGCACTTGGCTCCTAAGAGGCTGGAGGTGGCCCAGGTTTATTGCTGGGGCTACTCCCTCTGCAGAGAGGGGTCTCCCACCAAACCTCAGGGTGGCCCTGCAAGCCCACCAGCACCTGACCTTTCCTTTGTGACCCACGGCCCAAGGTGGCCTCGCTGACAGCCAGCACACAGACCCGAGGGGCCATGAGCCAGTCCTCCGGGCCGGTCACCTCCACCTGGTGCTTTCCCGGGAACAGTGGACACTCAGGAGGGCCTTGCTCTAGGCCACTGCCCCAGTGCAGATAACCACATGGCCCGAGCTGTCAACCCTCTATGGAAAAAAATGCAAATCTGACAAATACTTTTAAGCACAAATATGTTTTGAGCAGTCATTCAAAGAAAATTTGCTAGGAATTAAACCAGGTGCTCTGAGCAAGACATAGATGAAAAACACACACACGGTCCTCGACTGTTAGGAAGGAGGGACAGACACAGACAATTCCATTACTGAGGCAGTGATAAGTATGAACCAGGAGTACCATTGGTCACGCCAGCAGTTCCTTACATCTGGGCAGCATTTCAGAGTTTCTAGAGGACATCATATAAGAGCTCACTTGTCCTCACAGCAGTGGTCAGGTGGCACATACATCATTATCCCTCTTATAGATGGAAAATCTATAGCTCTGAGAGGCAGCACCTCTCTGTTAAGCTGGGACTTGCTCTTCCAGCACAACGTGCTGAGGGAAGAGTGGGGAAAGCAACCGGAGTGATTTGGGAAAACGTCCCTGCAAGTGGGATTCCAACTGGGCCTTGGAGAAAAGGCAGGACCTCGGCAGCACCTCTGTGCTCCTGACGAGGAGGGAGCCCTGAAAGCTTGTGAGCACAGGCCACACCTGGCAAGCTACGTGGCCACCCTCCCAGTCCCTGGAAGTGAATGGTGACTTGGGATAAAAATAGGATCATCTTTGGCTCATTGTAGCATATGGATTAAAAAAACAGAATCTAGTAGTATATCTATAATGCAATTACCAACTTATAAAAATTATTTTAAATTCTCACCTAGATGGTAAATGGGAAAAGGACAAAATAAAATAGGATGTTCATTTTTAGGGAGTGGGATTTGGGCAAGTTTTCCTTTTTGAGTTTTTGAATTTCTGTTATTCCTGTCACTATCCTATCTGTGGCAGTAAAGATAGCCTAACAACAAATGAGGGGGGGAAAATATACCCAGAGCCCCTGCCTTGGTATTTTGGGCAAATCCTGACTAAAGTATAGAAACGACCTACCTGTGTCAGGAAAGCGTAAGGCGCCGTATCAGATTCTAGATGCGATAGGAACGGGGGTGGGGTCCCAGGTGTGCGTGGGGAAGATGGGACACATTCAGGGGTGCTAAATATTAATAGTATGGTGTTAGGTTTGAAACCTATAACCATCAGGCTACCATAGTTACCTGGAATCCTGCCATAAGTTTATAACTAGTCCCTCTGCCTCCGTTTCTACCTTTCAATAAAAATAAATTAGGTGCGTGACCTGTAAGATCTTCCTAAAACACAAATTAAAACACAGTGATCACCTTATTTTAACACTCCAATGTTTCTTAAATATATAAAATGGTAAGGGGAAAACGAGGAAGGAAAAGCCCATAGATTAAGAAAGACTTAAGAAAATGTTTATATTCCCATAATAGCCTAGGGGGAAAAAAAGACTAAGAGACATATCAACCAAATGCTTTGGGAGAACCTTGTTTGGATCTTGCTTCAAATAAACCAGCTGCTAAAAAATGTGTACAATAAAATTTGAACGCACTGGATATTTGATAATATCAAAGAATTGTTACATTTTTAGATATGATTACAATATTGGATTTCTAACCAAAAAATCCCTTATCTTTTAGAGATACACGATGAAATGTTTACAGGTGAAATGACACCATGTCTGAGATTTGCTTCAAAATAATCCCAAAAAGGAAAGAGGAAAGACAGATACATTATATCATGATACGCTCCTATTTCCACAGTTTGAAAATAGCTTCTTAGGTGCCACAGTGTTTTCCAAGCAGGGCTCAACTGAACCCCGCAAGCCTCTGCTCCAGCTTGCCACATTCTGGCATGCACGAGGCTCCCGCTGCAAAATGCCCTTCATCCGCTAGCATCTGAGCACCAGGCCAGACCACCTGGGTCCAAATGGCTGGGTGCCCCTGAGCAAGTCAGTTAACCTCTCTGTGCCTTTGTTACATATATATATATACATATACATGAACTCTAGATAACAATGCACCCGCCTCACTGGTTATCTTAACTTGCTTGGAGCCGTTCCTGGCACATGATAAATGCTCAATAAACATTGGCCGCTATCAGTGTTTAGTTGCTGTTGTTAATCTCCAACTGGCAAAATTCCACTCATTTTTCAAGACCCAACTCAGACACCACATCCTCTGAGACACCATTCCCATCACTGAGGGTCAACGTGTTCTTCCACATCCCCACAACCCTCTGCTGCAGCATGTTGCACAAAGACTTATTGTAAAATTATCAACAAAGTCATTTGTTGTGGCCGTCTGGGCTGACGCTTGGTTTGCCTGCACTTCCCCCACAGGTGGGGTGCCCCCAAGGGAAGGACCGGGTCCAACTTGGCTTTGGGGTTCCCGGCATAGCTGAAGGGTTTCAGGTTATATAATCTATTCAACAAATGTGTCAAGTATTTGCCTGCCGAATGAACAAAGGACTGGTTTGCTTCCATCTAAGAAAGGAACGGTCTAGCAGAATGTTTTCTTCTCTTAGGTCTTAGCTATTAGCCAATTTAGATAAATTACCAGCAAAAAACTGAAATACACACCTAGATTTTAATCTTCCAGCTTTCTCAGATAAAATCCCTCAGTTGATTCAAAATCACTAAAACAAGGCTCCTAAAGCCATTGTTGTCCTCAAGAGATTCCACAGCCTCCGTTTTATAGGTCCCTAACCCGGCCACCGCCGGCTATAAGGAACCACCTTGTCCTGTGCAGCCATCGGGGTTAATTGCAGGAAACCTAAACAGCATTAAGTGTGCAAGCTGAGAGCATAAAGTTATTTTAAAAGAAGAAAGCGACGGTTATTACCAACCGGCCCTTGTTACCCATTTCAGATGGCTTTTTGGCAAACAATTAACAAAGCCCCTACTTCCTCTACACTCCCCAAAGAGCTGGCACTGTCACGGGCTGCGAGGGAACTAAAGGTTCTCATCTCCACAGGCCAAGAGGCAGCAGCCCCTTTACTACCCTGGCAATTCCTTTACAGTCGCAAAGTGGCGGAATTCAGACAAATCCCAGCCAGCGCCAGATCAAACGCTAACGCACAGGCTTCCCCACGCTTTCCTCCGAGCGGCCTTGGAAGGCAAATTCAACCTGAGGCTCAGTGAGTCCATCAGCTCCTTTGGGAGAGTGAATCTTCTGGGGTTCTCATTTTAAAGAGCTCGTTACAATAAGTCCATGGACCTGCCTAAAGAGAGAACTGGCTACAACTTTTTCTCTCCCTCGTCTTTGTCCCAGAGCGGTGCTGTCCCTCCCACATTGTTCACCTGCCTGTTAGGAGCTGGCACACGGGTGTGCACCCTGCCCCCACCGCCCGCACGGCAGGAGCCACATCGATTCTTCCTCTGGGGTAATCCCGTTCTCTCTCCATCCCCCGTCCTATGCACAGTGCCTCGGACGAAAAACACACTCAGTAAATATCCGTTGGAGTTTGCCTACCCAGGTTTTAGGGCTATATCACGCACAAAGCTTTTAGTTTAAATGTTGATACACATGGGAAATAGAGAAGAAATCATGGGGTGTAACCTAGAAATTTTTCCCATAAATTCTCACAATCAAACTCACTTCTACAATGAGGATTGTTCCTGAGGCTACATCTGAAATGGATCATGACCAATCCTTCCACCTGCCCGGTTCTTTGCCAGAGAAAATGCCAGGCCAGCTGAAGTGACCAGACCCAAAGTCACTAGACAGAAACAAACTGCTGGGGCACATGTGGAAATCACCTCCCCACCTCACGGATGAAGACAGTGCAGCCCGGGGGCCACACAGAAACCTGCGGTCAGATGCAGGGCTGGGACCCAGATCTCTGGGCTCTTCATCCAAACCTCAGGTCTCCCCAGATTTTGCTCCGCAACAGGGGGAGCGTGCTGAGTGGAGACCAGCACATAGGAGGAGCTCAGTAACGTCACCTGGGCGAACGGAAGACAAGCTTGGCAAGGTTGGCCTCAACCCTGCGCTGAAGTCCGGCCTCAGTGGGCCGTGGTAGTTTGGAAGGTCAAATGCTGGTGGTGCCAACGGCTGGAAGGGAAAAGCCTCAGCTCCCCCATCCTGACGTCAACCACGACATGGCCAAGACCACATGGTACAGTGAAGGGTAGAACTTGGAGCCAAGAGGCTGGAGTTTGGACCTGGCTCTGTCTTCTTCACTAGTGTGCCCGTGGGCAAGTTTGCAACCGTCCCGGCCCACCTGTAAAACGGGGGTAATCACGAGTGCCTCTTGCGAGGTGAGTGGTAAGCCACAGGCAGCGGGTGCCCAGTTATCCAGGACAGGAATGTTCTGGAGGCAGGAACACGGCCTTATTCTCTTCTGCCTCATGTCAGCTGGTTTCTGAGTGTCTAGGGCAGGGTTTGTAGCCCCTTCCTGACACAGGTGGGCACTTAGGAAGGTTTGAGGAATAAATGTATGAAAAATTTAGTACTAAATGATGGGCTTTCTACAGAAACGCAGTTACAGTTTAGAATAAACCTCATTTGCATACCATTCCACAAAGAAATGGCCTACCAAAAGGCAAGCGGGGCTGTGAGCCATGCTGACAAAGGGGTCCCAACTCTGCCGCCACCACCCACATGCAGACAGAGCCACACAGAAAGGCAAAAGAGGAACTTACCAAGAAGAGCGTTGTGGCCATTGTCATCTGGCAAGAACCTCTTGTCGACGGTGCACACCAGGAGATGGTCTGGCAGGCTGGGGGACTTGGCCCCCACAAGGAGGAAGCCGGCAGGGACGTCGATGGGCTCATTGGAGAGGGAGATGAGGCGCAGGTCCTTCCCAGCCTGGCAGAACCCTAGGGGGGTAGACAGGGCTCACACGCCACCCAGGGCTTCCCAGAGCCCGGGGTCTCGGGGGCAAAGTCAGGAGCAAAGTCAGGAGCAGCCCTTACTTCTCGGTGCGGTGGCCTCAAAATTAATTCGGAGAGCTAAAACTATAATCATAGTCATTCACGACCGACCACACATTAATCATTTGTCTATTGTTGCCACCATACAACACACACGAATGTGCAAATGAAGCTCAGCAGGAAAAAGGCTTAAGGCAAATGACGACAAATTATAATGTATAAAGATGAATCCATAAGACATAGGGGGTAATTTGATATTTTTTACACGCTGCATTTTACACAGATGGGAAAAAGGCCAACGTCAAGAACGAGGGGTGAGAATCTGGTACCGCCGGTTTCCTGTGTTGGGAACAGGAGGACAGGATGAGGGGGAGGCTGAGAGCACAGAGAGACTGTCGCTCTGTGCCTTTTCGAACCTTTCGTGTTTTAGCACTTTTAAATATATTTCCTATTCAAAAAAATAAGTTTCTACAAATACCTGGGGCCAAAGGAAGAAGAGGGAAACAGTTGAGATTCATTCAGATAAGCCCTTTCCAGAGTCTTTCTCCAGGGGAGGGTGTCCCAGCCCCATCTCCTGGACTCCCTCCAGCTACAGACTGAGACCAAGACAGCAGATGGAGCCCGAGGTGGCCCTGCAGAGCCCCACATGTTTGCACTGCGTATTTAACCTCGTTTGCATGAGTAGTCGTCCGAAGTTCAGGAGCCTGTCCTCCTGTGTGCCGGGCAACGGCAGGAGAAGGCTGCAGAGAAGCTGGCAGGCATGAGGCCAGAGCCACCACGTGCCGGGTACTGGCCAAGGCAAGGCCTGCAGAGCTCTCATTGCATCACCCGCGGGAAAGGGTTACTGTTCCCAGTTTGGAGAGGGGGAAACCGAGGCTCAGAGGTTAGATGATTTGCCCAAAGCTGCAGAGGAGGACCAGGAAGGGAAGGATCCAGGCCAACTCCCAGGCTCAGGGTATTCCCATCGACTTGGGGAAGGTAGGCTAGCTCCCTCAGGTCCAGCACAAGCACCCAGCAGGTCCCCCAACTCCATGACCCAGGGCCTTCCCAGCCCAGCGTGGCCCCTGCTTTCTGACAAGCTGGAGGAAGACAGGCCTGAGCAGTCATAGTATCTGCTGCATTCATTAGGAAATTCTGTGAAAATCACTATAACGACCACTGGAGAGATCACCTCCTATCATTTAATTCAGTGGCCTTTTTAACACTCGGACACTACAAGTCCTACCCCATGGAGAGCCACAGTACTGACTTCCCTTTGCCTGGAAGAGCAGCCCCGCAAGGGCCGAGTCCCTCCCCTGCAGGCCACCAGGCTCAAGGTCAAGTCCAGGCCTCCAGGCAGGGCACATGGGGCCTCCATAGACCTCCAAGCCCAGCCCCACCACACCCAGGGCTTTACCAAAAGAAACTGCTAGCAGTTCCCCAGATGGCTATATTCCCCCCTTCTAGGCCTTTGCACGTGCTGCTCCCTCAGTCTGGGACACCCCAACTTCCCCCAATGCCCTCGCAGTCCCCTGGCTAACTCCTACTACTTCTCCAAAACTCAGATAGAGGGCTGCCTCCTCCAGGAAGCCTTCCCAAACTCTCCACCTGAGCTAGGAGCCTGTCCTCTGCTCTCATGCACCCCTGCTCAGCCCCACCCCAGCACTCTCCACGCTGTATGCAAAGTATCTGCTTCCCTACTTAGCTCCCCATCAAACTGGGAGCTCTCATGCCATTTATTTCCAGAGTGAGGGCTCAATACTTAATTAGTTACTGCTTTATAATAACTAGTTATTTTAAATAACTAACTAGTGCTGCCCCTTGACTGGTACATCTGTCACGACAGATGAACTTACTAAGAGTCAGAGAGGCTGTGGGCCAGTGGGTGGCAGAAGCAGGGGCCACACCAGCCTGAGCTCAGAGCACGGGACTGAGCTGCCACCCAGCTACTCAACAGGAATAACATGACATTTTACAGAGTTCCCAAAAAAAGGATTTTCGTCTCCCAAGCCACTCGTGAGTTGAGACTGTCCCAGGATTGGCAGAGGCTGTGACCCTGCCTCAGCATCCAGGGCATGGTGTCTCCAGAGCTGCCGGTTCGGGCGGGCAGGACGCAGCCCACAGGCACCGCTCACACCTCAGGGACGCAGGATGGGAAAAGAGGACCTGGCAGCACCCAGCCACAGGCCTGGCCACCAGCCCCACTGCGGACTGAGTCTCACCATCTGTGGTGCAGCATCCTTCAGGCGGAGGGTGCAGCTGGTAAGGATTTGGGAGACTGTTCGGCTCCAGCCCTCCTCCTTCTTCTTCCTCTTCCTCATTGTCCGCTCGGCTACCACCTAGACGTGGGGAGGGAGAGCGATGAGCAAGGCCGGGCCGTCCAGCCCCAGAGCTCCCGTGGGGGCCTTTCCTCCCACCCGGGTCCTCGGGCTCAGCGAGGCACGGGACCATGGGACTAATGCAGAACCAGTCCCACTCACGGTTAACACGCACTTGGCAAGTCCTAGCTAGTAAGTAACCAGTCCGTATAAACGCACCGTCAGCCAGGCGTTACCATCCTTCCCGAATAGAGGGAAAAGCTGAGGCTCGCCCAGGATGGATGACTCTCCCGAGGTCACATGGCAAACAGACTGGGGCCCGAGCCTGGCCTCCTGACTTCAAATTCAGGGTCACTTCCACCCGCCACAGCTGCATGCATGCTAGGGGTTTAATAAGTGGTTTATAGAAGTGGTTTATGTAAGTGGTTAATAACGACTAAGCACAGTGCCGATGCATAGTAGGCATTCCAAAAGTATTTGTGTGGGAGGTCTCATGGTGTAACACAGAGACCATTTTACAAATAGGGAAACTGAGGCTCAGAGAGATCCAGTGAGTGGTCCACAGCTCTTCAGCTACCTGCTAAGTAGCACAGCCTGCATGTTCCCAGTTGTGTCTGATGCCCAAGCTGATGCTCTCACTACTAAACTGCACTGCTTCGTTTAGGAGACAAAATGTAAGAGGCAAACCCCAGGCACCTGCGACACAGCTCGGGGCCCACCTGGGTGGCACAGAAGACCGTGAGATCTACACTCTCTCCTCTCTGAGCCAGGACTCCAGAGACTCAGAGGGGATGGCATAGACACCAACAATCAGAGTGGAAAAAGGAGAGAAAATCCAGGAGAAATAAAACACACAACCCCCAAAGCCTGGGCCTTCAGAGCTGAGGGTGCACGCAGGAATGTCTGTACATTATTCTGCCAAAGCAGCAAGAACAGGAATTCGGACCCTCAGAGAGAATGAAAGAGGAGGGTCTCAGGCCTCAGAAAGTCAAAGAAAGGGCCCGGGGTCCAGTCAGTGAGAAATCTGAGAAATCGGGATTAAAGGTCAAAGGTCTGCATCAGCCATCCCAGGGTCTTTGATGGGGCTCGGCCCGAGCAGACTAAACCAGCGTGTTTACCCAGCCCTCCTGGCAGGATGAGAGCTATAAAACGGCATTAGACAAAACCGACTGGATTGGAAGCAGAGAGCCGTAATAATAAAACTCAGGAACTCAGCCACTCGACTCCGTGCAGCATGGGGCTATGCATTTTAATGCTCACATTCAATTTTGTTTTCTTTCCTGGAGAAGAAACTCCATGACATTCTGAGTGGGTGGGATTACAGGAATTTACCTGTGTCCTGTTTAATTGATAAACACTTATCCCCAAATGCTGGGGTAGTGTTTGTTTTGTTGGTCTTTCTTTAAAGAAAAAAAAAAAAATCAACAATGTGTAAAAGGTTTTTTCCCCTAGAAGGAGGTAGCAGGTAGGAACTCTAATTCTTCAAAGAACAAAGGAATAAGACCCCTGCTAAATCACCCTCACAAATGCATAAAATGTTACCAGATCCAGGGGTGTTTAGTATACTAGCGCCCTGGTCGTAAAAATCATCTTTCATGTTATTGTCTGAGGAAGGCAAGAAAGAAGATAAGAGACCCTGACAGACAGACAAAACAAGATACGGCCTAGACAAGCCCGTCTGCATCAAGTTTTACGATGCATAAGCAGGCTCGAGCTGAGTGCTTGGTTTATGGTGACATTTAGCAAACCAAAAAGAGTCACTCCCGTCCCACCAATCCCCTAAGCCCCCTTGTTTGCCTGCACTAGAAAGCCAAAATCTTAGGGGATTTCTATTTGCTGGACAAATGGGAAAATCACAGAGCGGGCTCGTTTGGATTTCAGACCAACGTGAAGGTTGAACAAGCCTGCTGACGGCTGGCAAGGAACCTTCCACACTCAACACCAAAGGAATGAAGAGTCTAAGCCTCAAAGCTGTCCCTGGAAAGTACCACCATGTCCAGCAGCCGATAAGAGCACCCTGAGCATTCGGAAGGCTAGAGACAGCCTCCCAAGGAGAGGAGTGCCGGAGGAAGCCTCTCAAATCTTCAAACAGGACAAGCCGATTAGGAATCCGCACAGGTCTTTCTACTTGTCGCTCTCCCCAGGTGGGCAGCCCGAGTCCACCCAACCCCTTGTCTGCCTCCTTTTCGTCTCAGAGCTGCCAAAGCTAGATGCAACTGCCGCTCAGTCGCTCCTGCTAAACTCCCGGCAAACCAGTCTTGCATCTTCCCAAATCATGGGATTCAATTACTTTGGCTTGTGGAGGTGAAAAAGCACTTTGAGATTTTAAGGTACCATTCAAAGGTACTCAAATATCATTATTACTATTATTAATTTATCATTAGCAACAAAGCTTCTCAATGCTATGAGAAGTTAAGGATGACCACAAAAGACATATTCCACGAAAGTCTTTCAACTGGCCAAAAGCACAGTCTATAAAAAGCTCGACAGTTATTTCTCAGCTCCCCACTATGTCACGGCAACGTGTTCTATGCCAGAAAACGTTGGCACTTTCAATGTGAATACCAGAAACTTATTGGTTTTCCTAATTCATGGTTTTGCCCACAAGCTAGTTTCTCCCAGACTCCGATACATGGCTTTAGAGGACACATTTGCAAGGTTAGTTTAGTAAGGACATTTTAAACAGTTACAAAGGAATGTCTCCCTGCTGGATTAAGGAACTGTCAGACATCACACAGGCTCAACACAAAGCCCCTTGAAGACAAGCACCTCCGTGACTTGTTTTTCTGTATGTTCTGTTCACTCCAGCCTACCATCCCCCACACACTCACATGCATCACACGTGCGCACACACCACACGCAAGAGCGTCCCAGCACGAGCCCTGGCACACTGAATGCTTTCTTGTTTAATTTTAGTTAATTTTTGTTTTAAACCATGGCCTTTTCTCAGTTCAGTAGCTAAGTGAAGTCTGCCGATAACGTCAACTAAAAGACATAAACTTACAAGATGAACTTCCATAACAGTAGTTTTCTCATATTATGGACTGCTGAGGGGTAACTTTTGACATGGCAATACACGGCTATAAAAAGATACAACCATTTTATTCTCTGGATAATTAAGCAAACCCTAAAGTGAGTCCCCATGCCTGAAGATAATTTGTTTAATCTTGGCACATGTGCAATTCATACAAGGTTTGCTCTTGGTTTTTAAAAGTTCCCGGAGGGCTCTTGTACCTGCTATTACAAAGAGAAACTGCCTTGACTACTTGGCAAAGATACAGCCGTGAATCACAGGACAGAGAGAAAATATATATAGCTGAGGGCCAAAAGCATGTTAAAATTTCTTGCTTATCCAAGTGAAAATGTCAAAACTTTCTAATAAGAGTACACGTAACAACCAGTTCAGAACAATTTGCCCTCTTCCTTTCTCCTGCGAATTTTATTCCTTGCAACTTTATGGCAGAAACGTATTTTAATTTTAGCCAAGTAAGCACCTATGTGCAACTTTCTTTTTCTGAGAATTCTTTTCTGCTAGACTCGGTTTCTATACAGAGCAGAAGAGCAGAGTTTCAAGTTCTGCTGCTCACCTTAAACCGCACACAATAAAAGAAGCACACGAAGGGAAGAAGTGCGCATCTCCTACCTTCCAGAGAGGAAAGGTGCTGCTCCGCTTCCAGGTACAGCTGGGAGAAGATGGGTCTGGGCACCAGGTTGTTGGAGCGCAAGGAGGCCTCGATGGAGTTGTGCAAGACCTCTTCGAACCGTGTTGTCTTCAGCTGCCCGGCGTACGAATTGCCCATCTTCAAGAAAGAGGATGGAGTCTTCTTTTTAAAATGGCATTTCAGTTTCAGTGGAAAAGTCTGACTTCACGCACGAGGCTCAGAGGAGAAGGAGAAACAGCTGCAAGCAGGAAGGGCCGTGCGGCCTCCACTCAGCAGAGACCGGGAGAGGCGGCTGTCCTCAGCTGCAGCTACTTTGGGGCAATTACAGGAAGTTATATAAGTAACAGCTTTCTCTAATTTAGCACTCAGCTAAACACCTTTCAGAATATTCCACTAGAAACTGCCTCTCAGCCTTCCCCAGGTTTCTCTCTCCCCAGAGATATGTCCCTGCCCCTCAGGGATCCCAGACAAATGACGTTTTGTTTTCCATGACCTGCAGACCAATGGCCTTTCGACACTTTACGTATGTGATGGCAACTGAGCAACCCACCACAGCCGTCCCCAGACTTTAGGACCACGGGAGTCGGCCCCCACCTTCCCAGGAGGTGAGCTGGCAGATTTTCATCACTGCCTTTTCTGGTAAAAGGCTATTAGCATTCTTCCTTTAAAATGTTTTTTAGTCCACTGTGTGTTTCCACTATACATGTTCTGCAGGATTACATCCGGAACACCTGGAAACGTGGAAATTACAGAAGAGGACGGGAAAGCAAGAGGAAGGTCACGGATACTTCTATCCCCTAAGATAACCACTGTGATTTTTTTTTTCCAGAGCAGCTTAGTTGGTACATAATTCACATACCACACCACTGACAGTGTACAAACTCAGTGGTCGTTAGTATGTTCACAGTGTTGTGCAACCCTCATACAGTCAATGTTGGAAACTTTCACCACCCCAAAAAGAAACTCCTGCCCATCACTCCCCATGGCTGGAGGCAACAACTAATTTGTTTTCTGTCTCTATAGATTTGTCTATTCTGGACATTCCAT
Source organism: Cheirogaleus medius (assembly GCA_008086735.1). NCBI lineage: Eukaryota > Metazoa > Chordata > Mammalia > Primates > Cheirogaleidae > Cheirogaleus > Cheirogaleus medius. Next base: position 167,420,513 of record VBSM01002608.1, read on the forward strand.
ATAAACAGCACCATTCATTCCAAGGTCTTTTGTGACAGGCACTTTTCACTTAGCACAGTGTTTCCAAGATTGGTCTGTGTTGTAGCATGAGTCAGTACTTCACTCCTGTGATACTTTGATGTATTCTCTACAGGTTTTCTTTACATACTGCATTCTCTTCAGAACTTGGGTGTGGAAGGGATGGGACATTAAAGTCACAGAATTATGATCGTTCTATAATACATCTTCTTTTCACTTGACATAAGCATTTCACTCAACCCTTTTACAAATGCTTTTAAAACAATTTTAATGGCTGCATAATATTCCACTGAATGAAAATGCTAATATTTGCTCAGATGTTTCTCTGATCAGACATGTGGTTAGATTTCTATCTTTAGTCCTTCCCAAGAACAGGCAGTTAAATAGATATACATCCCTAATCTTTTCTGTTTATTTTCTATTTCATTAAATTTAGCTCTTTGTTTATATCTCCCTCTTTGTATTTCCTTTTGGTTTAACTTTTACATTTTCCAAACTTTTTAAACTAATTACTTTATTATCATCTTTATTTTTCACCTTCTTTACCAATGAAGACACTGAAGGCTATGCATTGTTTTCTGGGTGTCTCTTTTGCTATGGTGCATAGATTTAGTATAAAGCATTCTCCTTTTCATTCCTTTCTAGACAGTTTATGATCTCCCTTTTGATTCTCTCTTTTTGTTTCTTAATACAGAGTCTTGCTCCGTCACCCAGGTAGAGTGTCATGGCATCATCATAGTTCACTGCAGCCTCAAACTCCTGGGCTCAAGGGATCCTCCTGCCTCAGCCTCCTGGTATCTGGGACTACAGGCAGATGACACCTCACCCAGCTAATTTTTCTATTTTTAGTGGAGACGGGTCTCGCTCTTGCTCAGGCTGGTTGATTCTCTCTTTGATCCAATAATTATCTTAGAGTTTGTGTTTAACTCTAAATAGTCAAGACTCGGGCAAGGGATGGAGTCAGCCTCAGAGCATTTATTTCTAGCTTTTATTGGCTTATAATCAAGGCTGTGGTCTTTAGAAACTCTACTTTTTAAACTTGTTAAGGGTTTCTTCTTGCCATATACCTGCTGGATTTTTATAGATATGAGAAAAGAGGATCTCTTCAAGGGATGAAAGGAGATAGATTATTCAATTATTCTATATCCTTGTGTATTTCTTATCTACTATATTGGTAATTTTTAAAGTAGCATTTAACTTACAGAATAGCACAAGCTGCCCACACTGCAGGAAGCACAGGACAGCAGTTTCCTGCCTTCATCTGCAGGACACACTGGCGATGCGACTGGCCTCGCCGCCAGGCGAAATCCCGCACATCATCCGACTCAAGGCATATGTAATAAACTCTCCTCACCCCTGTTCTGTTGGTGGCAGAGCACTTCCAAGATGTTACCCTTGGCACCCTCAGGAGCTCTGCTTTCCCTCCTGAAGCTATAATGAACTGCTGTGGTCATGCTGAGTTTTCTGCCCCTATTGTAAGGAAGGTTCAGCCTTTCCTCTTCCAACTAAAAGTAAATGGAAACCATTAAACACTTCCTGCTTGTGGCAGTAACTCCTGAGCACTGGGGCCCCTCGGTCAGCCTCTGCTTACAGCCCAGGGGAAATGAGCTGTCGGGAGGATTGCTCCAGGAATTAGCCCCAACAAAAAGAAAGTGCTCCTGAAAGAGAGAGGCCAGCGAAGTCAGAGAGGCCTCGGGGTCCTCTGGCCTGCCTTTCCCACCCCCTACCCCGACCTGTTGCACACTTCGACACACGACTGAAGCGTTAGCGGCCATACCGGGGGACACGTGCGTCACTCTCAGGTCGTGTATTTACAGCCACCGCCAATTAATAACATCACATCCGCCTCCTATCTCTACAGCACTTCTGTCTGAAGCGCTTCAGGCTCACAAGAAGCAGCTTTAAATCAGGCCCATTTTACACAGAGCCCTGCAAAACCGTGCCTGTGACCGAAAGAACCTGGTGGGGACATCCAGACACTTCCCACGGTCCCGTGCAGCTCACCTGATGGCTGATCGGCGCCCAGAGGTCCCCACCGGTGAAGGTGCATCCATGCCCAATGCCGACGGCGCAATAAAGAGGAAGAAGCAAAACTAACATTCACTGTCCCGCCACTTCGTGCACGGCGCTGGGCGTGTGCCCTACTGACGTGTGCGGCGGCCGTGGAACGGTGTTATGAAGCCCATTTTATAGACGCTAAATTCAAATCTTAGAGAGTCATAACCTAGAGGAATTCTTATTGAAAGAAAAAAAATAGAACAGGGCGAGGGGAGGAAGGTGGAGTGGGGCAGAAGCAAAAACGACCCGTGCAAAGAAGAGATTCCACACTCAAAAAAATGGAAATTTCATTGTATACCCCTAAGTGAACATCGAAGTTTTAATTCTATAAGTGCAGAGTGCCAGCGGAAACAGTACGATTCTGCATCTAACGACGCACGGGAAATCACACCAGTAAGTATACAAGGTCTATCCGGAAAGTGCCCAGCCATGTAATATGAACATGTATATTAACAATGGCTGGATACTTTCTGGACAGGCCTAATATACTGATAAAAGAACGAGAAAGATGCACTAAAAACAGTATAAAAACTGTGGCCCTTTTTGTTATTCCCTATTTGACCACATCCAAATAGTGTAGGGACTTTCTAGACACCGCGGCAGTGCTCTATCTTACAGGCAGGGCCTGGCCTCAAAGCCACACCTGCAAGGTGAGGAAGGTTCGGGACAGGAGGGCCAAGGCAGGACTGCAGGGGAGGCACACCTGGAGCTCTCTGGGCAGTAAGAAACCAGCACTTGACCAATGGGGAACTAAAGACCCAGAGAAGAGCCTCGTTCAGGGTCAAACATCAAAGCTCAAATCCTCCCAAATGCCTCATGGAACAAACACCGCCAACGCCCAGGAAAGGGCTCCGTGCACTGGCCCTTCTTTCCCCGCCCTGGCTCTGACCACTCGCTCCCTGCCTGTGGCTCTCTGCTGGGCTCCTGCCGCAGCCATGCAAGTGTGCAAACTACCTCCAGGACTCTTCCATACCCCGACACACGTGTCCTCTGCCGGCACTGCAAGGCCCGACCTAGCTCCCCCCAACGCTGATGCATGATGAGAGTCGACTGCGGAATCTGGGCAGAGCCCATCAGAGCAGAGACAACTGCAAACCACAACCTTCACCTCCATGCACAAAAGCCTAGCTGTAGCAGACTGGAAAGAGCATGTGTGACCCCGAGCAAAGTGCTTTCCGCTAGGTCTCAGTGTTCTCATCTATGAAATGGGCGGCTTAGAAGGGCTGATTGGTCATTACAGACAGTAAAAGAGACAGTGTATGAAAGTGCCTAGCATGTACCCAGTAGTCAGTGCACGATCGTTAATGTCTGGCTAAATATGAACATTCGCACGAAAAGACAAGAATTTCGTATCATAAATGACAAGTGACAAGAAGGAAGCAGTCGCCCATAAGCACTACAACTTAAGAAGGTGGAAAACTCAGTGAGAACTTAGGTGGCCAACAGGGCTGGTACTTGAAATGGGCCAGGAGGATATTGATATTTGGGGCAAAAATTTGAGAACAGCATTGGAGAAAGGCACAGGAGAGCACAAAGGCATGAAAACTCCAGGGGAACAGATGTACTCTAGAAAAGGAAGTAAGTTCATTTGTAAATGGTTTACAAGATGACACAGTGATAGAATAACAAAAACAAACCTAAGGGTATAAATTAGACGTTGTTTTTAATAGGTGAGAGACAGTCCCTGGAGCTGCAGAGTTAGAGATTTACAGTGATAAAGGTCATGTTTCAGGCAGGTCAATCAGACAGAGCAGTCTGGGATAAAACTGGAGGGAAGACCTGAAGGTAGGAGGCCTAGTGGATACTGTTTCAATTGTACCTTTGATATCTGCTTGTTGTCAAGAGTGAGGCACAAAAAGTTGCTCAGACATCCTGTACACAGGGATGTAGCTGGTTCACTGCTGGGCTTCACAGGAGGGAATCAGGTGTGGGTCTATTTCACCAAATCAGCTTCAGATACAGTCCTATGTCAGCGCAAATCCCGGAAAAGGCTTAGGAACCCAGGCAACAAAGTGAAAGATGGGACAAAAGAATGGGAAGGCTCCCTCACCCTCCCCCAGCAGGCCTTCCCCATCTCTGTGGAAGCCTGGAGTACTCAGGAAAAATTACAGAGAGTCTGGATTCTGTGACACAGCTGACAACAGTACTTTACCTGTGGTCCGTGTGACCCCAGAAGCACCTACACACTTGACCAGAGGGAGCAGACTGACCCAGGTGAGTTTGGAGTCACACAGGTGAGCTATCTCAACACACTTTGGATGGCCGAGACATCGGACACAAGCCATTCCCTTCCCGTGGCACCATAAATCAAACTGTGTCATTAGAGGACTCGGGGAGAGTGAGAAGTGATATTTAGGTTGAGTTGAAGTTCAATTAGAATAAGTGCAGGGCAGAAGCTTCGAGGAAAATAAAGACTTATTAGGAGTGAGGATAGAGGAAGGAGAGGAGGCTTCTGGTGAAATGGGAGAGATGGAATACGCACATTATCTCTACTCCCCCCAAAACCACACTAACAGGATGGTGAAAGAATACAAAGATGTAATACACAAAGACAGAGACAGGAGAGAAATCATAGCAGACAAGACATGCTGACAAAATTTAGAAGAAGTGAAGCAGAGGACAGGTAGGGCCAGACTTGAAAAGAGCCAGAACTGAAGCCCAGTCTTGAACTGGGTGAGGCATCCTCTGAGAAGCAAACTAGTTCTAACCCACAACGGAACCCAGAAAAGGCTTAGGAACCCGAGGCCACGAGGTGAAAATGGGGCTGAATAACGGGAGGACTCCCCGCCTCCCCCAGCAGCCGCCTCCCCGTCTCTGCCAAAGCCTGGGGATTTACTCAGGACAAACTAAACCATAAAGAATCTGGATTCTGGAACACAGCTGACAACAGGTATGTGATGCATGTCTGAAACAAAAGACCTGACTCAAAGTCTACACACTGGATAATAAAATGCCCTTTTCCTTTCCTCTTCTCCCATTTGGCTCCCCCAAGATGCAGTCAGGCTTAAGGATGGGCAGATATTGAAACTCGGGGGTGCACCCAATATAACAGATCCACATTTAATCACCACCTGTGAGACCCGCCAGCCACCCAGCTACACCCATGTGTATAGCACTTTCAAGCAACTTTCTGTGCTTGACTTAAAAGCAAGCAGACATCCAAAGATCATCAGCATCACAAAGGCTTTTGAGAAAATCCTCTAACATAAAAGTTAGAGACTAAAAGAAACAAAGAGATAAAAGAGAGCAAACAAAAACCACAAAGGAAACACATCCACCACAATAAATATTCTCAGAGGGACAAACTGTATCCACAAAACAAGAACAGAATGCTATAAAAAAAGTAAACATGCAGAAAACAAGAAGAAACTCTTATAAACTGTTTAAATGATAACAGAAATTTAAACCTTAGTAGAAGGGCTAAAAGGCAAAGTTGAAGATAAAGATACAAAGAATAGAAGAAAGAAGAAAACTGGATAGAACGATTTTGTTGTTGCATAATAGGACAACTATAATATTAAGATGACATTTTTTCAGCAGTTGGCAATGCCATTTTTCTGTCGTAGTATTTCCAAAATAATAGAATAATTGCTACTTTGGGCCACAGTTACTCTGAAACATTTCACTAATGTAGCTCATATTATTTGTATATTTAATCATTTTTTTATTCCTCTTGAAGAAGGGCAATTAAGGCATTAGCTGGGAAAAAATGTAACAGACACAAATACCCACAAAAAGAAAATGTTTTTGTTTCCTTTTAATGTCTTTAGTCTATTCCCATGTTTGAAAATAAACTCCTTGAGGGTGGGTGGGGGAAAAAAAGGAAATTTGAAAATTAATTCATGAAGTCCAGAAAAAAACTCTAGGAAGAGAAAACAAAGAAAAAAGAGGGACTTATATTTCCAAAGAAATGATGTAGAAAATTCTCCAGAAGTGAAAGACATAAATTTCTAGATTTAAAGGACCCATCAAATGACCAGCACAATAAACGAAAAGGGAACACATCAAAGCACATCACCACAAAATTTTAGAACACCAGGGATAAAAAGAAGGTCCTAAGAACTCTCAAAGAGAAAAAACAGGTCACATTCGAGGGCTTAAAATAATCAGAATGACTTTGGAATTTCTCAACAATGACACCGGACACTAGGAAATAAATAATGCCCTCAAAATTCTGAGGGAAAATTATTTCCTACTGTAATTCTATACCCACCAAAATAACAATCAAAAGTGAGAGTACAGTAAAACCATTTTCAGAAATGCAAGATCACAAAAAATCGTATCTCTCAAGTTCACTTTCTCAGGAAGCTACTGAGGAGTGGGGTACATTAACAAACGTGGCCGGGTTGCAGTGGCTCCTGCCTGTGATCCTAGCACTCTGGGAGGCCAAGGTGGGAAGATCCCTTGAGCTCGGGAGTTCGAGACCAGGCTGAGCAAGAGCAAGACCCCATCTCCACTAAAAACAGAAAAAAAAATTAGCCAGGCAACTAAAAATAGAAAAAATAGCTGGGCGTGTTGGTGTGTGTCTGGAGTCCCAACCACTCCGGAGGCTGAGGCAGGAGGATTGCCTGAGCCCAGGAGTTTGAGGTTGCTGTGAGCGAGCCTGACACCATGGCACTCTAGCCCAGGTGACAGAGTGAGACTCTGTCTCAAAAAATATATATAATAATAATAATGAACAATTGTGAAGCCATGGAGCCCAGGACTGGGGAATCCAACAGGAGAAAGAGGTAGAGGGGACTGCCAGGTGATGACAACAGCAAGGCAATACACATTAGCCGGGACAGAGGCTGCAGGAAGGATGTCTCCAAGAAGAAAACAAGGTGACAGATGTGAGTATCTGAGGTGTTTCGTTATATTGAGAGGAGCTTTGTACATTCTATCAGAATATGGGGATGCATTATTGATAGGTTCATAAAAATTTAAATAAAAAAAGGACAATGGTAGCTACAGGAAAAATAAAATGTACAAAAATTGAAAATTGAGTTGTAGCACACTGTAAGTCTATGGTGAGTGCCGATTCAACCAAAGTTTTGATGTAACTATTTTGGAAGAACGGGGAAAGGAATGGGGCGTGTGCACACATGAGTATGTATTTGGGTGTGTACATAGGAGATTGTTCTTGGGGTAGGAGGAAAGACGTGTAAGAAAGCTGAATTCTCATATTCTGTTAGGTAGATAACGAGGGCTTCCCGGGTCTCCTAGGGACGATAGTGGGTGCTGTTGCCCCCACCTTGGTCCTGCCCCACCCTAATCTCCCACACGGTTGCCATACCTGGGGGAGGAGGGAACACCCTACGAATCTGCCAATCAGAACTTCGTGCACCAGCTGCAAAAGAATGCGGAGGACTCTCTAGCCCAAGGGCCAAGCTGCATAAGTACCATAGAGTCTGGAAATTAAACTAGAACAACCTGCACGCACAGTTAAGGCTCAGGTCATGTGACTCCCAACTGTCCAATCAAAGTGGTTCCATG
>VBSM01002608.1:167428163-167458559 GCA_008086735.1 Cheirogaleus medius
GAAAAAAGAAAAAAAAAAAGCAGAGTTAAAAAATGGTTTCCTCTAGGAAGCAGAAATAGGACTAGAAATAGGTTTTTCATTTTAAAGCTTATAATAGTTAACCTTTTTAGACTGTGTGCATATTCACATTTATTTTAAAAGGAAGGCTACATTTTAAAAATACATGAAATGCAGGCATAACAATAGAAAATGGACATTATATGGAACCTGAGGAGAATACGACTGAAGATCATGGTAGAGCTCAGACTAACATCCAAGCAAGGACACCCTGTTAAGCATTTCCACAAAAATTGTTATATCTAATTTAATCCTGGCCACAACCCTGCCTTGTAGTTATTTCTCTCCTACTTTTACCCCTATTTTACACATGAAGAAAATAAGAAAGTAAGGCAGGAAAGGTTGGACCTATATAAAGACACACAGCTAGTGCCTGGTCTGGAATTAAAGCCAATCTCCAAAGAATCTCTTCTATGAAAAATAGCATTAAAAAATGTAAACTAGCAGAATATAAAATTCTCAGGCTTCCTCATTTTCAGGTTTATACATCTGTATTACCACTACCTCCTAGTGCCTTTTCTAGTAGTGACAGGACACTCCTCAATTTACAGAAAGTGATGGCATTCCTCCAAACTTCTGAAGGACAGCACTGGGAAGCTGGCCGGGAAGAGGCTAAGCACATATGTCAAAAACAAGATGTCCCCTGGCCTGCAAATTATTTAGAGAATAGATTCTACCTCTACTCCCAGAACCACATGACAAGGATTATAAGGTCCCTATTATAGAACTTGTCATGTGACAGTGTTATATCCTAGGCGAACACATAAATAATATCAAAACTTCCAGTTTATATTTATTTCATCTACTCATTTCAATTATTTTCAGTATATGTTTTATAATATATATAATATAATGTATACACTGGGGTCCATGCATGCAATTTGTAAATCTATAAACAAATATGCTGTATACATATATATTATACATGAATGTGTATGTATATATACATATGTATTGACAGAGAGTTTGAATGGAAGAATAAAAAAAAAACAATATTTGTTTCCTATCTACTATGTGCCAAGAAATTTTCTCCCAATAGCCAGATGTATTGTCTGCATTTTGCAGATGAAGAGATGGAGAAAGGGATTGAAAAGCATTTACTGTCTTCACATGTTTATTACTTTCTTTAGCAACATAAACCCCAAGAACAGTTTAAGTAATAATCAATTTAGGGCCCCTTTGTACAGACACTTTTCTTGGTTTACATTTGTCACCCTCATCACAGCCCTAAAATGCAAGAATCAAGGTTCTCATTTTACACATCAGGAAACTGGTGGTGGATGACATTAAAGTGACTTGTCCAAGGTCACACATTTGGGACAATTTTAGAATATCCAACAAGGGCCCTCAGTATGAGAATCTTTGCTTTCAATGAAGCTGGTGACTTCAGAAAAGGGAGTGTTTTTAAAGTTGTTCTTTTAAATGATGTCTACTTGTCCAGCCGCGCTAAAACTTCTGGTTGGAAGAAAGATTGCCATAGGTTTTTTTTTCTGGTGCTTTACCAGCACTGCCAGAAAATAAGCCCTCAGCCCCCCTGTAAAAGACACATTTCTAGACAGACAAAGAAAATCGAGAGCATTCTAAGAATGTGGCCTGAAGATGTCCCCAGCACAGATGCAGCAAGCAGGCCCTGCTTCTGCAGGAGGACGGCCACACAGGGCCACCCGCACTGCTCCCAGCACGGCCCCTCCCTGGGGAGTAAAGCCGGAGACTTCCAACTCCAGCCTGTTCAAACAAAAACACTCTTGTTTTGGCCCCTCCTTGAAGTGACTTTTTCCCTTTCTTTCTTTCCTTTCTTTTCTTTCTTTCTTTCTTTCTTTCTTTCTTTCTTTCTTTCTTTCTTTCTTTCTTTCTTTCTTTCTTTCTTTCCTCCCTCCCTCCCTCCCTTCCTTCCTTCCTTCCTTCCTTCTTCCAAATATCCACAGACTTGCCCAAGAGGTATAAAATTCATTTGTCTCAAAGGCCTCTCCACCACTTACCGGGGAACTTAGAGTTGTGTGTCCAGCTGAAGTCTAGGTCCCTAATCACCTTCCCTGCTCCTTTCACTGTGTCTCTTACCAATCCAGCAACGGGCACCTCCGTCTCAACCCACAGGCCAATCTGTCAGCACTGGGACTGAGTTCCTGGACCAGGCTGGAGCTTCCTTCCTGAGATAACACTCGGCTCTGGATGCTTCTGGGTGCTACACACTCACCACTGCGCTCGAAAAAGTAAAGCCATGGTCTCCCCCTGTGGCACGCTCCTCAGACCCAGGTCCTCCCCCTCCCCGGTGCCCGCAGAGGACTCAGTTAATTCACAGTCACCAGCGCCAGAATATCCAGTGCCACCCATCACGGGTTCAGCCCCTGCACACACGGCCTCTGAGGCCCAGGATGTGCTCAGAGCACGTCGCTCTTCAGTTCTTAGTCCAATTAGATCCATGTCGAGTTAAGTCAAACCCAGCAGGGAGCTCAGAGAGGGCCCTGTGAGTTCCTTCAAGTTGTGAGATAAGAAACCTCTCAGTATCATGAAACTTTACCAACTTCAAAACATTTTTCAACCTTGGGGCTCTCAAAGTGTTCATAATGTCTGCTGTTATGGTAAAAGCATATAGTTTGAAATAAGACCACGAGGGGTTCGATTCATGGTTATGTTCCTTTCAAGCTGTATGACTTTGGGCATGTTAACTAACCTCTCTGAACCTCCATTTCCTCATTTATAAAATGGGGATAATAAGAAACACCTTACAGAGTTGTAGTGAGGACTAAATAACATATGTAGGACAGTTGGCATAAAACAGATTATAATAAGTTCTAGTTTCCTCCCTAAAATTGGAATAACTGCTTATAATTCTAATTTCTAGGTGCTAAACAGAGACTTAAGTATTAATCTTGATTTAATTTGATGAATCCGCTTAATCTTCATTTTATTCATAATACTCCAATGGAAATAAACCTCTGGCTTCCTTGGGAGCCAATTGAAACATGTCCCTCCAAGTAGATACCATTTGGTCTCTTACCCGCCCTTCCTCTTACCCCTGACTGGACTTGAAGGTCCTTGACAGCAGGGACTACTCTGGTTACCTCTTTATATCCCACGGTGCCTGGGACATGGCAGGTCCCTGGAAAATAACTTCTGAAAGGAGAGGGAGGAAGACCCCCTGTTTAACATTATAAGAGATCGAGTGTGGTCCTACTCCTGAAAGCACCAAGATCAGAACTGAAAGCCACAGGTGCACCAAATAAATACACCTGAGGTTTTAGCTTAGGCCCCCAAGATGTCACCCCTGTTCCAATTCCAGAAACCTTGTTAGCTAATTCCCTGCCTCTGCCCCAGGTAGCACCTAAACTCACCTGCGTGTTCTCTGCGCCAAAGTCGGAGGGAAGCCCTTCCTACGAGCATCAAAGTACAAGATGTGCGCGTTCATTCTTTCCCGGTGAACACACCGCTGCTCAGAGGGCCCCGTGTGTGCCTGTCTCTCTGCAGCTTGCACTTAAACCAAAAATAACTGCTCTCGCTCCTGCCCCTCCCCCACTCACACACAGTGCTTTGCTGGCACCTCCACTGGACTCTGGTTTGTTCTCCCTGAGGCCACAGAGAGCCAGTCTGTGTAAGGACACAGTAAGGAAGCTCACTCATTTCCAGGTTCTCCCCATTCCCCTCCAAGCCTAGAACAGCTTCTTATGGACCCCGGATCTGCAAGGGAATGGCTGCTGGAGACCCACTTCCCCACCACCCGGTCCACCCCAGGCTCCCAGAGGGGCCTTCCGGATACTGGGGCCCAAGTTCAGACAGGCAGGGCTATCCCAAGCCACAAATCGACACCTTCTGGCCTGTTCTGTGCCTGCCTTGTGGGAAGAAGAGAACTTTCCTCTTCTGGAATCACGGTTTTGCCTTAATTATATGCTTACATAATCCAAGTTGGGTATGTGACAGAAATATTTCATTCCCACTTGGAACTAAGGGTGAAAGTAAAATAGACATGGCGCCTGTGCTAAAGAACCTCACAGTTATCCTGAAAATGCAGGCGAGCAACACAATGCAAAATGTACTGTGGCTGTAGCCTTAGCAGGGAGCACAAAGGCACAAAGTCGAAAATTCTATCAGCTCAATCTCAGAGGGCCTCATGGAAGGGCTCAATCTTACAGGAAGAGTACCGGCTTGCCGCTGAGAGGAAGAAAGGACATTCTGGGCACAAGGTGGACAATGCACGCAGGCTTGACCCTGGGTGACACCTCACTGTATGAATGGGGAACACGGGTCCTTCCAGACGGCTGGAGCATGAGCTGTATTCGGGGAACAGAGGGTATGAGGGCAGCTAGGAGACCAGCTCAGACTACAGCCCACTAAAGTGCTTGGGTTAGCCCTGTAGAGCCACAAAAGGATTTTAAGCAGGCGTGGTGAGACTGTAGTTGAGACTACTTAGGCTTCGAAAGGTAGAACTATAGGAGACTATTGCAGAAGGGTAAGACTCAAAGAGGACAGAAAGCCTGCTAATTGCCGGGGATGCCAAGGGGAGGAGCCTACTTGACTTCCGGCTTTGGAGAGAGTAGTCAGTGGCGGTGTTACTGCCGTGCAGAGCATGACAGCGTGAGAGTCTGAGGCAAGCTGGTGAGTGTGTACTCCCAGTGTTCAGAGTCCCCAGGGCGTCCCCTTGCTCACCATTCATTCACTCCCAGAGTCCACAGAGCCGCCTTAGGCACAAAGCCTCATGTGGTCCGGTCCCCTCCCCTGGCAGAGAAGGAAGGGCCCTGACCTGGAGTCAAGTCCACAAGGAAGCACCCCTGTGCCTGGCTTCCTGCCGGGCCTCCCTCCCTCTCGTTTGCCCAGCTGCCTCCATCCGGAATCGCATCCAAAACACACCTCAGACCCTCCAACCAGAGGCCCCATCTCCTTTCGGGAGACATCCTTCCTCTAGAATCCCTGCTGACGGGGGCTGGGTGGGAATGTGATGGACATGGCCCCACCCCAAGTCTCACCAGAACACCCCAAACTCCAGCCACCCCTGACCCCTGCTTCTTCCTCTGCCTTCTACCTACAGCCAAATCTCACTAGAAGAATCCCCCAGCCAACACACAAAGATGGTGACTTATTTCTGGTGAGTCCACAGTTTCAAAAACAGAAAAAAGCAATGCCTTCTCAGGACTGCGTTCCCACCATCACTCTCATTCCCAGCAGCGTGAAGAACGGCACTCCAGTAATGTGGCAATGGCCGGCCCCCATATATGATATGGCAATAAACGCTTTGAGGCTGCAGAATGGTGTCCTATAAACTCTTTGACAGTCCCCCTGGCAGGAAACAGGGCATTCTAATGTAGATTTCTCCGATTTTCCCTAGAGGAACTCATAAACTCCACAGGTGTTGTTTAAGAAAGAAAAGCCGGGCTGGGAGGTTGACTGGTGTCCAATCTGCTTGTCTCCCCAACTGAGACTGCCTGGCCTGCAGCCACGGCTCAGCCCCGACCTGCTCAGACATCTGTTCGTAAAATGTCAGAGTTTCTTTGGAGGATGTCTTTAAGTGCTCTCGAGTGGAACTACAAAGCAATCAGCTATGTCCCCTCCAATTTCAGCAAGAACTGAATGGGAGGGAAGGACCTTCAGAATAAAGCCAGTGAAGAGTTTCCAAGAAGAAACTCCTGAAAAACTTCTCACCAGAGCCAACCAGGCAGGGTCCAAAACATGTTTTGAATCTCCTTAGCCTACCATCCATAAGAACACTTACTGCTGCTTTTGTGCCCACTCTGTGCAAAACTAATCATCTGCAACCCCTTTAGCTACCACTCCAAACAATAAAAATAGGACACTAATTCATGAAGTGGACTTCCCTCAGTTTATTGCTCCCTCACACCTTATTAAAGGCTAATACTCTGCCATTATTATGCTTAACACAGGCCAGAGCTGTCTTCATACGAAGCAAAAAGCCAAGACCTCTCCAACCCCCACAGTGGGTGCTTGCTCCCAAAGTCAGATACATCGTAGCTTACAAAAAGCTGGTCATTTCAGGCACCCCATAAACCAACCAGCCAAGAGCAGGCTACGCCCAGCAAGGGCAGAAAGCGTGCAGAGCTCCCGCCTCCGGGCTGCGCCTTTGATCTGCGCTGCGGGAGGAGGACGCGTGGGGCGTGTCATGCCCCGCTGCGCAGCTCGGGTCAGCCTGACATCGCGGCTCCTCCGTGGCCCCTGCCCAGCGGGGAGAGGCAGCCAAGCCAGCGGGGGGAAAGGTTTCAGAGTCCGTATCTGCTCCCAGCAGTAGCCTTTCCAAGTTGAGCTTCATCTGCCCCAGCAGGGGCAGATGGCAAATGGCACGATTTCATGTCTTCTTATCCCTGAAGTGTTTTTCTGGGTCAGAGTGCTCTCTACACAGGTACATACCAATCCGTCCGTCTAATCGCCAGCAGTTAAACTGATTCTTTTGAAACAACATGAAAGTTTTTGTACTTGGAGTGGAACCACGTATACTTGTGCAGAGAACAAAGGGTCAGGAGAAGAACGTGGGCTTTGCCACGGGAGATGGTCATTCGGGCAGCCTGGTTTGCCTCCCAAGGACCAGGGGCGTAGCACTGACATATGACAGACTCTGTGAAAACTCCCCGGAGAATTCCAGGGTGCATGTTCTTAAACATCTCTCCTTTAAATAGCTTCTGCCACTAAGGAAATCTTCAAAAAAATACCAATGTCCAGAGCTTCTCCAGGAATGTATAGACATTCCTGTTGCAATTGACTCTTACAAATCCAGGACTCCTAATCAAATCCTAATTGAGAGAAGAAAGAGGAGAAATATTGAGAGCCCACTCCATTCGTACTAAATACCTTTGATTTTTATCTTCTTGCTAAGATCTTTCCTGCAAAGATGACTTAAATATGACCCAAGGGTTTCTAAAGTCATCTAACTTTTGTGACAAAGGCTAAAAAGATGAATTATGCTTGTTGGTGCCCACGTCAGCAAAGAGAGCTCCCAGGTGTTTCTGGGCCCACTTCCCAAAAGTACCAGGCGCTACAGGGTAGAAGGAAAAGCCCCACACCGCAGACCTGTTCCTTCCCAGGCTGAGCACTGTCTCCCTGTAAAGGGCAGGTGAGACCCGCCCATCCCCGCAGCTTCACAGCCAGGGCAGGGCCAGCGCCCCCTAGTGGTTCTGCTTGAGCAAAGATCCAGAGTTCAGAAGCAGCCCCAGTGCCCCGACTTCACTCACCTGGGGACAAAATTCAAGACTGAGGAGGAAGAAGAGGGCTGGAGAGGAGGCCACTGCACATGGAGTGCCCACTACCTTCTGCCGCTCAGGGCACTGTTGGTAACGGTGGGAAACTGGAAACTACAGAAATACTCAAGAAATGAATGCTTAATGCAGTCTGCAATATCCACGCACAAGAAAGCTATGCAGGTGGAGAGTTCGTAAGCGATGCAGATGTACTTAGGATATAACACTCAGCAAGATACAGATAGTGTAGAGATAGACCCTGTAGATAATTTTATATTGTTATATATGTATAAACATATCTATAAAAACATTATATAATATGATATATTATTTATATTTTTTAGAAAAGCAAGGAGAGAGAGAGTTTAAGCAGCAGAGTTTTTAAGAGGACAGGCTCTGGGTCCAGGCTTGGGTTTGAATCCTGACTTACTAGATATTAAACCTTGTGCAAGTTACTTAACCTTCCTGTGCCTCAGTCTCCCCAATCTGAAAAATGGGATGAGAGTACCTGCTTCTTAGGATTGTTGTATGAACTTAATGAACTACTACTCATAGGATGTGTAGAATAGTGCATGGCACATATATATTATTTACTATACATGTCAGGATAATAGTAACGATTATTACCATTGTAAGCTTTCCACCTGTAAGTATATAAATAAAATGTGTGAAAGGGACTAAAAGAAAGTGTCTATAGTAGTTGCCTCTAAGTAAAAGAATTCAAGGTTTTTTAATGCTCATTTCATTTGTGCTATAATTTGCTAACTTTCTTAATTGATGTAAATTGTCATTATCATGATGAGAAAATTAGCAAAGGAAGATTTGCCTTCATTAGGTCTGAATTACTATGGCTTTGAACTGACTACATTTTCCCATTATGGACAAAATAGGCTTTTCGTGTGAAAATAACATTGAGGTATCTTAAGAGGGGAGACCTGATCCCCAATGCGAACTCTGTATGAATGTTTTTGGTGTGCATCTTCCTTCTAAATTTAAAGCTAAAATCCTTGCTAAAGGCCAACATATCTACTTGCCATAAATGCCTTTCTTCTATTCCATATAAAATGCTATTCTCCCCTGGCCAAACCCTCTCCACATTAAACATGACAGCCATAGACATAAGTCACCAAACAGGCAATTGGCTTTTGATTTTGTTCTGTTTGTTTTTTTTTTTTCCTGACCACAAAGGCTGGAGGCAATGACCTTCAAAAAACAGAAAAGTCTCTACCTATCCAACAAAATGTTCTACAGCCCATAATAACCACCATTAACAAATAAATGCGCCTTGGCTTTTACAAAAGGTTTCCCGGAGAGGTTTCCAGAACACTTTACAAAGGGAGACAAAGCTTTACGGCGACAAACTGTTGTTGGTGCCGCCAACGCGGCACACTCCACGTCTTGCCGCAGCGCCACGCTGTACATGCCGTGTGTTCCCTCGGCCTGGAAAGCCCTTACACCTCATTCACGACACGAACTCCTACTCATCCTTCAAGACCCCGTTCAGGCATCTCTTCCCTTGCGTGGTGGTCCTGGCCTCCCCAGGCTGCACTGAGCTCTTCTCTCTTGGTGTCTCTACCGCTCCTGGTGTAGGCTGCCATGCCTGCACTTCCCCCCCAGAGCCATCGCCGTGTGTGCTCCTGTCGCCCCTCCTGCAGTGGATATCCACAAGAGCAGAGGACATGGATGTGCACACCCAACACCAATCACAGTGCCTGGCAAACATAAGGTATTTGGTAAGAGTCTATCTGCAAAGTAGTGCTTGCATTTTAACACAGGGGAAAAAGAAAAAGCAAAGAGCTCAAGGCAACAAGGAAGAAGAACATGAACACTTCAGACATCCATATCCAGGCAAAATATAGAAATCCTACAGATTTCGTGGGAATAGCCAGGAAGTTAGGAAAATAAATAACGTAAGGGGAGCTAATGTCGTCTTTTGCACACTTATGAAACCCCAAGGGCCCCAGGGTTTCCCACCTAAAGCTTTTCCCCAGCCCCTCCCCTTGAATCACTGAATCCGGGACTATCAGAGCTAGAAGTAGTCAAAGAATCCAATCAATTCATTTCAATCAACAAATGCATTATTTTTCTGTTATTTATTAGTATTTATTAAGTGTCATCCTCTCTGTGCCAGGCATTGGAAACTCAGAGAGGAATACATGAAAAGTCCATTCCTTCCACAAATGCATTCTAAGGGAAGCAGAAATTTACATTGTGGTATGAGAATTAATTCAGCATGGTACCTGAGCTTTCCTGAGAGCACCTTTAAAAGATAGTAAAGTTTAAAAAAATTTTTTTTTAGGTCAGGGGTGAGATGTTTTAAGCCACAATGAAAAGAAAATGAGAAGGGGACCGTTAGCTAAAGGAGAGGTTCAGGTTTAATGAACTTCCAGAAGCCAAACTAGAGACAGAATGTGTGGCTGACACAGATGAGCAAAGCGGGAAGTGGGACGGTATGTACCCAGGGGGACCAACCTGCCCTGCAGAAATCCAGAGATCCAGGACTCAGATACACCCAGCCGGCGTGTGTTAGGAGAAGTGAGCAGCAGTTCTGAGAACAGGGGACTTCTGTGAAATCCTGGCTACAGAGCACTTGGCCCTTCTCCCTCCCACCTGGGGCCACTGATGTACAGGCTAACACTTAGAGGGCTCCAGCATGCCAACTAATTCTGCCCTGAGCACCCCAAAAGCAACACCTGCCAGTCACCAAGTTCCACCTGTGGGCACAATACTCCCAGTCAACTTTCTCTGCCTCATTCTTAAAAGCATGTGAAAATCCAAGGATCACCCAGCATATAATAAAGGAATGAGGCCTGGCATGATGGCTCAGGCCTGTAATCCTAGCACTCTGGGAGGCCAAGGCAGGTGGATCACTTGAGCTCAGGAGTTTGAGACCAGCCTGAGCAAGAGCAAGATCCCGTCTCTACAAAAAATAGAAAAATTAGCCAGGCATGGTGGCACATGCCTGTAGTCCCAGCTACTCAGAAGGCTGAGGCAGGAGGATCACTTAAGCCCAGGAGTTTGAGGCTGCAGTGAGCTATGATCATGCCACGGCACTCTAGCCCAGGTGACAGAGTGAGACTCTGTCTCAAAAAAAAAAGGAATGAAACCTGAAATCAACACCCAGAAGAAGAAACCACACCAAAGTAATCAGAGAAAAACCAGGGATATATAAAGAATTTTAAAAAATCCTTTAATTGCCATCCTCAGAGATTGGGGGCCACACTCAATTTCCCCCCGACCCATTCACTGAGGGACTCTCAAGAGTAGAGGAGGAGCCCTCCCAGCTGGGCAGTTCATCTGCCTTTACTGCCGAGGGGGCTGGGTGGGTGGTATGAGAGCCATGCATTCCTCATGGCGACATGCGGGGGTCAGGGAGAGCTTTAGATATTCTATGATGTTCCCATACACAGTCCGTTCTGCTATGACGCTCGTTTTGAAACTGCAAGTTTGTACCAACAGGTTGATACATTACAGAACAGTTTGGACACCTTGCAGGTTTTATGTGTGTTTAGGAGTGATTTCCTCTGCAAGAAACACAAAAGTGAATGCAAAAAATAGGTACCCAGCTGAACTTAGCAGCCAAGGAATACACAAAACACACACAGGTACACACACACACGCCTCAAGCACCTACCAGCTTCCTCCGGTCGCAGCTCATGTGGTGAGCCATGCCCGTCCATATCTGGTGTTAGGAATTTCTGTAGGCTTCCAGATCTCCGTCCTTCCTCCACTCCACAGTAATACACAAGCTGCAGCCCTCCCGTCCCCAGTTCCCTAAGCAAAATCTCATTTCTCTTTGCACTTCATAGTTACTACTATATTTATGTATTTCTTAACCATTTAGCATGTTTAAAATGGTGCTACCCTTTTTATTAGGTTTTTATCGTTTTAAAAAATGTGTCATTGATGCAGTTTTTGAGTGCTATGCCCTTAACTCCATATTCTCCATAAACCCTGTGGTTTTTATTGCACAATCTCACATTATGCAATGATTCTTAGGAACACACATGTCGTGTTGTAGCAGAACTGACTATATGCACACAAGTTAAAAAAATTTCAGGAGTTCCTCTGACCCCTGGTGGGGTGGGGTGGGAGCTCAGTGAAGTGTTCCTAGGCAGGTTAATGTGCAAGCAGTAAGAAAAAAAGAGAATTAATGATCCAAAATATCTGATCTTTGTTAAACTCTCCAGGAATAAATGAACATTTCTCACATTATTCTTGCTAATGTTGACTCATTAAAGATAATGTGCTGGTTCTGGTTTGGAAAATGTGGTCCCCACAAGTTAATTTCCCATCAGTCACTCCTAGTTCATGATTTCCGGCTACCCCAAAACTTTCATCGCCTGCTTGGCGCCCGCCTGGACTGACTGAGCTGGAATCTCTTCCTGGGGTAAGACCAGTTTTGGGGTTTTGTTGCTATTGTAAAAATCTGTGTATCATCCATTTTTTTTTTCCCTCTATCAAATACAAAATAAAACCCAAACATAAATAATGAAATTTTCATTCCTGGCTTTTGTTTATGGAAAAGCAGCAGAGTCTCAGAGAAGTCATGGAGGGTTCCACGTGCCCCATCCTCACCCCCACGTGAGCCGCGTGACCTGGGGCGGGCTCCCCGACTCTCTCTCAGCTCAGTTTCCTGAGGATTCAATAAGATAATGTAGTGAAGCATTTAACACAGTGGCTGCCACTTAAAAAGTATGTTTCCATTTATCTTTTTTGTTTTTTGAGGACTAGTAATGTCTTTGCTGGTCATGAACATATTCCCTCATTGTTCCTGTGTTATTTGTCTACATTGAAATCCCCGCCCCTCCCCATCTCTATTTTAATTTGGGGCTTTGAAATTGCAAAAATGAATAACCGGGAGGTACAAAACCTCTTAACATTTGGCACAAACTCTTTGGGCTCACATTGCTCAGTCTGTCCTCTTGCCTTTCTCTTCCATTAGTCTGGAGTCATTCATTCCTTCATTTATTCATTCACTCAACAAATATCCACTGATGCCTGGTATAAACTGGGCATGTGAATGACTTAACTTCCCAGGGCCCCAGTTTTCTCAGCAAAATGAGAATAATAACACTTCTTACAGGTTGTTGGAAGACTTTAAATAACACCAGGACTATAAAGTACCTTTTTAAATGCCTGGCACATACTAGGTGCTCAACAAAGGATGGCTTTTATCTGTATCATCATGGTGAAAATGAACAAACCACAATCCTGCAATAATAGAGCTTAAGCCCTGGTGACATGAAGACTCTCTTTCCACTGATAAGCACATTCATGGCTGGGAAGATCTGCAAACCTCTCTCTTCCCACATACCCAAACAAGCTTGAGCAAAAGTTTCACTGGCTACAAAACAATGAGTTTGATTATGAATGCATATAACTGAAAAGGCACCAAGCTTCCTTGGATATGATTCATCATTGTCTGCTGCAGTAATTAGAAGTATTTTGGTTGGTTCTAGGTCAGAATGACCCAGTTACCACAATTTTTTTCACTGCTAGAGTTTGTAGTGAACCTCGCCACAAAAACAGAAGGCTTAGGAAAAGATAACTACTTTGTGGCTTTTGCTCAAAGTAAGGATGTCAACAGCTCTGCCCTTTAGAAGCAAGCCCTGATCAAGGAAACCATTAACACTTGGTTTTTTATTTTGCTGGACACAACTGATCATAAGTATAATTTTCACGAACCTCCTCCCTAAGACCGGATCTCCTAGAATTATGTCATACCCATCTGTTTCCCCAGCACTCATCACAAATAACTACCATGAGAGTGTTTATTGATGAAGTGTTCCTAGGTAGGTTAATTTTCAAGCAGTAAGAAAAAAGAGAATTAATGATCCAAAATATCTGATCTTTGCTAAACTCTCCCGGAATAAATTAACATTTCCCACTTTATTCTTGCTAATGTTGACTCATTAGCAATGACAGTTTCTACATATTTCATATGAAATATTCAAATGACAAAATATATGAAATAATAGTAGAAAGCAGAGAAAGTGTACATCAGGAGAGTGAGCTGTGTCATTCACATCCTTAGCACCTAATCTAATAGCAATTTCTTAAAATGCATTAAAAAAGACTAGAAGGAAATACACTAAAATGTTAACAGTGGACCTGTTAGGAACTAAAATTATGGGAAATTTTTTTTCTTCTTCCTAATCTCCTATATTTTTAAAAACTTTTTACAAATGATCACATGCAATTTTTATAAACAACTCTTTGGGGAGATTATTATAATCATGAAATTCTATCAAGCCTGAGTCCATTTCTAGGCTGCACAATATGGAACAGATGAAATGACCTGAATGCTGGAATTACACCTACCCGGCTCTGCCAGTCTACAGTGGGCAAGTCACTTAAACTCAGGGTCAGGAGTGGGTGCTCACGCTTGTCATCCCAGCACTTTGGGAGGCCGAGTCAGGAGGATGGCTTGAGCCCAGGAGTTCAAGGCTGCAGTGAGCTATGATTGCACGACTGCACTCCAGCCTAGACAGCAGACAGAGACCCTGTCTCTAAAAAATAAAAATAAAAAATAGTAGTCAGGGCTAAACCATCTCTTTGGCAGCCTATGGCTCCTAACATCTATGTTTATACTTCAAGTGACAATACTCCCAAGGCAAATTGAGAACCCTACTGGGGGCTGAATGAGAAGCAGCTACCCAGAGGCTGAGCTGGCCCTGTCTGTACTGTCCTCCAGTTCAGGAAGCTGGGAGGCAGCCCCGACACCTGCCCACCCCCTTGATACCAGCCGACCAACCTAGGTAACTGCTCCCTGAACTCGGCTGACTTTAGGTTATGGAACCGGGATGAACGGCCTTGCACACGGCTTCTCTGGCCCGCCGGGGTGGCCTCTGCTCCACAGACACCACCCTTCCCGTCCTTCTCAGCCAACCTCAGATCCTACTTTCCCACGTTGGCCCAACCCTTGCTCTAAACCCTTTCCTTTGCATAACTGTATATATCAAATTTGAATAGACACAAAAGAATACTTGTAAAGTATTTATGTTACAAAGACTCCCGATACAACGATGCCCACGTACCCCCTGCAGTTGCAGAAAGAGCGCGTCATTGCTGTCCTCAAAGTCCTCTAGTCCTCCCCGTCTGTCCCTACCCCCTAGAAACCAGCATCCTGAATTTTGCTTTTCTTCATAACTTTAACAAAATTTTCAATTTAATTGTAACTGAATTTTTTAACCTAAAATTTAACATAGACTTAATTTTTTTCCTATTTGGCAAAGATTAAATTTAGTGTAAGAGTCACCTGAGGGTCTCGTTAAAACGCAGATTCTGTTTTAGCAGGTCTGGGCTAGAGCCCTTCAGAAATTCGGCATTTTTAACTAGCTAATTTCACTTTATTTTAACTTTTAACCTAAGCAACATATTGTTCCATTTTACATTTCTGAACTTTGTATGAATGGACTCATGCTGTATGATTTTTCTACAACTTTCATTTTTGCTCAGTACAGTGTTCCCTAAGCTCTTGCATCACGTTGCCTGTATCTGTGTGGCATTCGCTTGTTCAATGCTGTGTCGTATTTTATTGTCTACGCATACCACAATTTATTTTTCCAAACTATAGCTGATGGCTATTGGAGTTATTTCTAGTTTGTGTTTTGTGTTTTTACAATACAAATAGCACACCCATAAACATCGAATGTCTCCTGTTACATGCAGGGCTTGCAAGGCCGCCACATAACTGCAGGGGGCGCCATTCACACTGTAGGCTACATGAGTAGCATCAGCAAAGAGGTTGTACCAACCTATGGAGGCTCCCATCATTGGTCGATCACCCAGTCCAACCCTCTGTCTTATAATAAGAAACTGTTATATCATTTTAAAGAAAAGCAATAGAACATTTATAATTCTGCTACTTTCAATGAGGATATTTGCACTTTACAAATTCTTACCTTTTGTGGATAGATTTGAAAGAGATTTCTTATTTATCTCATACTTAAAGGGAAAAAAAAGAATGAAAGAGATTTCTGCCACTAACTTTCATGTAAATATACATTTGAAGTAGATGTGAAGTGATAGAAAGGTCTCCATCCTTGAAAAGTCATCATCCTCTGTTCTATCAGCACAGTAGACCCCTGAGTTTTTGTGATCCATTCCACGGACACAGCAGTGAACACATGAATCCAGGGCCCTTTCTCAGTGTGGACAGCTGGGACGAGGAGTGTCCAACCTGGTCACTGTTTTCTTCAGTATGTTTCACATTGATAGAATTTGATTTTACAACCTGAGAAAGACTGATTCTGAGATCTTGTGTGTTTATTCCACAGTTATTTAATCGTCAGTGCAAAAAGGAAATAAGTCTACAAAAAGTTACATGGAAGGGAAATTAAGGGACTTAGGGACATCTATAGCTCCTAAAGCAGTTTGGGAATTTGTATCAGCAGAATAATAAATGTGGCGGACTTTGTTAGTCTATTTTTAAAATCAGGTGGCATGCCCTCCCAGGCCATCCTGCCCTTTCCCTTTGGAGCATTCCTCACACCAACAATTCGTGCTTCAGGATCATGAACTCCTGAAGGCAAAGACCACAACTCTTTTGTTTACTACAGAATCTCCAGAGCCCAGCCCAGTACCTGGCTGCCTCCAGTAATACTTCCTGGTTGAACGAATGAGTGCAGTCCTGCTACTTATTCAGGCTGGTCATCAAGAGACATGCTCTCTACCCATCCCATCCACCAGGAGCCTAAGTTCTACTCTAGGATCAAGCTTCACCACAAACATTTTTAACCCCATTAGCTTGGTCCCCAGTGGAGTCACCTTCCCAGAGTTGCACTATAATAACCTTGCCCTTTTCCCAAAACTATTATGGAAAATAGCCATGTGGAATTGGCTTTGGCATTTGCTAACAAATTAAGTCCACCCTATCATTTATATGAGGTTCCACAACAAAATTTACTCTGAGAATTTAATGTCAAGGGGGAAAAGTCCTTTCCCCTGAAGAACTGGCATGCCTCTTCCTTTCTGATAATATGACTGTTAGCATTTATAACTTCTCCATTTTGTTTTGACTACCAGACAGTGATAAATGCATATAAAAAATAAGCAATTACTAATTTCTGGGGAAAACAAAAAGCTATTCATAAAAAAGAAAAACTAGCAGTGATAGACTACCTGGCTCAGCTGTCCAAGTGCTTACATGACTGTAATGACATATACGTTGAATTGAGCTATCAAAACTGTAAATAACTGGCCAGGTGCAGTGGCTCACATCTGTATTCCTAGCACTTTGGGAGGCCAGGAGTTCTAGAGCAGCCTGGGCAATGAGACCCATCTCTACAAAAAATTAGCTGGGTGTGGTGGTGTGCACATGTAGTCCCAGCTACTCGGAGCATGACAAAGAAGGATCGCTTGAGCCCAGGAATTTGAGGTTGCTGTGAGCTAGGCTGATGCCATGGCACTCTAGCCAGGGCAACAGAGCGAGACTGTCTCAAAAACAAAAAACAAAACAAAACAAAATCCCCCAAAACTATAAATAACTATATTGAAAGGATGGAGGGTAAGATGTGGGTATCTATGTGTGGAGAATGGAGTATGTGTGAAACAGAACAAAATCCTTATCTTCTATATATTAGGAAGTTAACAAATATTACCTAAAATTCGAAAATCAAAAAGTAGCAAAATATGTTATTTACAAATATCAAGATACTTATCAAAGGAATCAGTTAAAAGGATTAAAATGTGTTGCCACCAGAGAACAAGAAAAGAAAGAAAGGAGTGGGTAGCTGCAGAGAGTAAGACTGCAATTAGTATTTAATATTTAATATCCTATTTAATCTTCACCAGAATTCATATTTTACTAATAAGAAAACAGAAGCTTATAGATATTAAGGAATCAAGATCACATAGCTAGTCAGTGGTCAAGCTGAGATTTTAATGCAGGTTTACTGAAATGCAAAACTCACGATCTTTCCACTACATTATGTGTCTTCTCTTATTCTCCTATATTAAGGAAACTAGTGATATAAAGGAAGAAAGCCTAGAGCCATATTGTCTCATAAAGTATCACATTATATAAAGAAAGAAAGAAATGTGGCAAAGATGAATGAAGAAGAATGAAGGACAATGTTTAAAACCATTCATAAAACTAGGGTTCTATGAGTAATTTATCTGCGTGAACTCGACCCCTCTGCGGATCTTTCTTTCTTCTTTCTTTTTTCTTTTCTTTGTTCTTTTTCCTTTTGCTTTCTTTGTTTCTTCAAGCTAAGTTCACAATTATAAAAGTGAGCCTTAGATGAAAGCCTGCCAAGCACCTGTGCAAAGCTGGGATAAGCCTTTGGAAGCGCCACTTCCAAGAGGAGAGGAGAGCAGAGTGGCCGGGTCCCAGGGCAAGGTTAAACTCAGAAGGGCATTTAACTCCATGCAGTGCAAAGCTTTACAACTAAGGATCAGTCAGGGGGACCTCAGAGCTGGGTGGGAGAAATGATATTGCAAATGGGGCAGAAGGGGAGTAGGCGGTGAGATGAAGTCAGGGCAAGGAAAATCGAGGTGAGTGGTTCAGAGCTGAATGGAAAAGTTCTCAGTGAGGGAGCCCCGCCTCATGCTACACCCTGCGGGGCTGGTCTGGCCCTGGTGGGGCAGTCCTGGCCCCAGACACTGGGGTGGTGGTGGGGGCCCAGACACTGGGGCTTCCCCCTCACCACGAGAGGCAGAATCTCGCACGATCACAGCCTCCTGTGTCTTGGCCCAAGTCAATCTAAAGAGTGGGTCATTCTGGAAGGAAACAGGCAAAAGAGAGAGGATATGCCCTGGGCACCTTTGAAAATACCACATGAAACAGGTTTGAGTTAATCAATACGTGTTGGTACGAGTTCAGGGAAGCACACACATGTCAATAATCACATTTGGCTACATGTAACTGAGACCCAACCACAGTGGTTTAACCCAGGAGGGTCTGTTCTTCCCATGTCATAAGACGTTTTCAATGACTTCCGAGACCAAAGCTCCCTCTGCCTTTTGGGAGGTGGTGACTGCAGTGCACATTCAAGACCAGAAGACGGAGGAAGGCAAAGGATAAAAGGAACATGGCCTCTCTGCAAGGAAGACAGTAGCTTTCCCAGAAGTCCCACCCAGCAGACTTCTGCTGACACACACTGGCCACCGTAGCTCCAAAGGACCCTGGGAAATTGAGTTTCAGGTGGGCACTTTGCGATCCCTAACAAAACCAGGCTTCTGTTAGTCAGGTAGGAGGGGGATGGACAGAGTTGTCTGCCACAGGCTGCAAAGAGTCCAGCGTCTGTTCAACCAGTGACAAGAAGATGAGTGATGTGTTTGGAAAGCACAGCATGAAAAGTAACAAAAAGACCAAAACAGAGCAAGGCCAAATCTGTCCCAGACTATAAGGTCATGCTGACCTTTTGGGGAGAAGAGGATGTTCAGACAGGACATGGTACTGCAAGGCAAATGCAAAAATATCAAAGTACTGTTTTACAATCCTACAGAGGTGGCTACTCCCACCTAAGTATGGCACACGGCTTGCCCTTCACGGGTACTCCTGTGGCATTTTACATGTCATCGCTTCCTTTCATCCTCATACACTCCACGAGACACACAGGAGAGGAAAAGTGAAGGCCAGGGAGACTGGGTAACTCGCACAGGACACACACTAGTATGAGGCTGCGACAGGAGAGATGGGATTTGTCATGCGCCCAAGCTGTGACCTCTCCACCTTGCCTCTTGTCCAGTTCCATCTCCAGGATCCTGGACACTGGCCCAAGCCCACACTTGAGCCTCTGCTCTGGTCAACCCATAGCGCCAGATGCCTAGACAGACAGAGCTTCAGATCACAGCCACCCCACAGTGTGGCCCGACTGGCCCACACTGACCTTGGCTCTGTCCTCAAGAGTCACAGGGACTTCCCCTCCACCTGTCATGCCGCCCAGCCTTGTGGCTGTGATTTCTAATCAACATGCTCAGCCTGTTTAGTGTCACGACCTGGCCCTGAGCGGCTCTAGCCCCTGCCGCACAGACCCCACAACAAGCTCCTTCCTCTGTGGGCTTCACGGAGCCTTACTGATAATGTCCGACTTGCCTTCTGCAACTAACACCTGCCACTGAGAGGAGGGAGAGATAAAGAAGTGAATTTCATATTTGAGTGTTTAAAAATTTCATTATTAGAAGTACAAATTTCTACTGGCAATGTTTACGGGTCAGGGTGTGTGTGTGAGTGTGCATATGTGTGTGTGTGTGCGATTCTTCAAACATAATAAACTGTTATCCCTTTCCTGCAAATAGAGTTCTTGGGCTGAGCCTGTATAAGCCCTGAGAAAAGACCTGCCCCACTGCATATCCCAGGGTACCATCCACCCCGAGAGTAGTCACCATTCTGCACCAGGAGCTCTGAACCAATCTAGATGGGAGACACAGGGGTAACTGACAGCGACCGCCACACCACGAGCTACACCGGCTGCCGAGCAGAGCCAGCCCAGGGCGGAGGAGCGGCTAAGGCCTCCTGTGGCCAGTCTGTGAGTCTGTGATCAGACAGACTGAAAACACCAGGCTATTCGTAGGTCCTCCTGTCTTTCTGGTTTCAGCTTGGATCACAGCATTAAGACTTCTGCTGAGAAGACCAGACATCTATGCAAATATGCCTCAGAGCCTAAGGCTGGTAAGAACTCTGCAGATCTCTGAGTTGAGGACAAGATGCCCATTTAATGTATCCAAGGAAAAACACATGTCACAGAAGCCTACATGTGTACCGATGTTCCAATCGACAGGTTTTTGTGGACCATCCACTATGGCACCCCAAGACCAACAGCAATTAGTTTCCAAAATAAAAATAGCATCAAAACATAGAATCCACTGAACATGATTTTTTTTTCTAACCAGAATATGTCAGACAAGGTGTGCAGGCTTGATGGCGGGCATTTTAGGAATTCTGGTAAGAGGTGCTGAGAACAAGAAAAACGTCGTTTCATGCCTGCGTAGGCAAAGGGGAAGGGAGGGAACAGAACTGGGTCCTTACTCTGTAACAGGCATAGACTACATGGCCGAGCACTCAGTCCATCCAAGCACCGCAGTGACACTGGAGAGAAAAATACCATCCCGGAGACCACCCCGCTCACACGCTGCAGAACGAGGGCCTCCCCAGGCCTGTCTGCATGCGTCACCCTGTGCGTGCGTCCTCCGGCGTGTGCGTCATCCTGTGCGTGCGTCATCTGGAGTGTGCGTCATCCGGAGTGTGCGTCATTCTGTGCGCCTTCAGAGTGCCGTTTTATCAGGCTGAGGGGATTTGTTTATGGACCTGCACTTCCTCAGGCAGGCGGCGGACCCCACCTATCAGGGCTGTGAGAACCAACGGCTGTTCCCTTCAAAGCCGAAAGCTCCAGGAGGGCAGGGACCATGAATTCTGGGTTCCTGCTGTGAGCCCAGTGCCCAGGGCGGGGTCTGGCACAAAAACCAGTCCGAGTCCCAGTCAACAGCTGTGATGGAGCCAGTAGAATTGGACTTCCTCAGCCTCTCTCAAATGGAGAGGCTTAAAAAGCATCAGCTGCAAAAAGCCTCCACTTTAATTGCCATCGTGGGACTCATTCATACTTGAAATTAATGTTAAAACATTAAAAAAAGGACTTGAAAATTGTATGATGCAAATAACACGTAGAAATGTGCAAAACCCCTAGAATGTCCCTGGGGGGTGATCTGTACTCCTCCTCCTCTCCCCAGGCACAAAGTAGAGACTTACTGCACACAACTCCAAATTTTGAATTTAAAGGGCCCAGAAGATTAATGACACCCTGAGAGAGAAAACCAGAGATCACAATGTGCAGATCACAATGTGCACTTTAGGGCAGCGGCCCCCACCTTTTTGGCACCAGGGATTGGTTTCATGGAAGACAATTTTTCTACCAACTGGGGTTGCGGGGAGGGTGCGGTTCAGGATGATTTAAGTGCATGACATCTATTGTGCAGTCGAACCTCTCTACTAACGATAATCTGTATTTGCAGCCACTCCCCAGGGCTACCATCACCACCTCAGATCATCAGGCACTAGATTCTCATAAGAAGCGTGCAACTAGATCCCTCCATGCGCAGTTTACAGTAGGGTCCGCGCTCCTATGAGAATCTAATGCCACCACTGATCTGACCGGAGGCAGCGCTTATGCCAGCGATGGGGAGTGGCTGTAAATACAGATGAAGCTTTGCTCACTGGGCCGCTGCTCACCTCCTGCTGTGCGGATGGGTTCCTAACAGACCACTGATACCAGTCCTTGGCCTGAGGCCTGGGGACCCCAGCTTTAGGGCATCTGGGAGAACAGTGGCTGATGCAATGGAATGTACTGTACGAAGACGAACTGCATCGGTGCCACACAAAACATTCTTGGAACACTTTTATAAACATGGCACAAAGTAGCAAACAAGAAATGGTACATGTTATTTGCATCTTATAAGATTTTCAGGTAGATTTATTTACATGTTACCATTAATTTTCAATCTGAAAGAGTTCCTTGATGACAGAGTAGAGGGTTTTGTAGCTGATTTTTTGAGCCTCAATATTTGACAGAGAATCCTGGTTGGGGTTAAGGAATATGAGATGAGTAGGAGTGAAATAGCTGAGTTTATAGTAAGGGAGCTTTTCAAATCAAGGGAAGCTGCAAAGAGGGACGTCTGCACAGGACACAAATTGTTTTACTCTTTAAAATTTTAGGGACTCACATATTCTAATCTTTTTCACCTTGAATATAGATCACTTCTGCTCTAAGAAAAGAGACTAGCATCGGTTCGCCCCCACTGGGTAGGCATTGAGTCTGCCCTTGCGTCCAGCCCTCGGTTCAGTTGCTGCACAGGCAATGCAGAGCCTGCAGCCCAGCGCCTAAGATTCAGGCATTAGACTGCCGCATGTGAAACCCAGATGCCCCACCTGCCAACTGCGTGACCTTGAAAAAGTTACTTGATCTCTCTATACCTCAGTTTCCCCATCTGTAAAATGAAGATAATAATAGTACCCACCTTTTGGCAAACGGGATAACAGTCCCCTAAGAAAGCCATGCCCTAATCCCCAGAATCTGTGAATATGTTACTTTGTGCAGGAAATGGCACTTTGCAGATGTGGTTAAGGTTACGGACTTTGAGATGGGGAGATAATTTTGCATAATCCAGTGGGTCCGATGTAATCAGGAGTCCTTAAAAAGGGAGAGACTTTGCCTTCTGTAGTCAGAGTGAGAGAGAGGAGACAAGAAGAAGGAAGAGGAAAGGGAGGAGGGAGGGAAGAGGAATTCAAAACATGAGAGGGACCTGACCCACCTTGCTGGCTTTGAAGATAGGAGCTCCAGCCAAGAAGTGTGGGCAGCCTCCAGCAGCTAGGAGTGGCTCCGGCTGACAGCCGACAAGGAACTAGATTATGCCAACAACACAGGAGAGCAAGCACAGAGATCCCTCCCTGAGCCCCGGGAAGGAAATGCAGCCTTCCGGACGCCTCGATTTTAGCCCAGTGAGACCAAGACCAAAAACTTCTGGTCTCCAGGATTATAAGATAATAAATTTGTGCTGTTTTAAGCCACTAAATCTGTGGCAATTTGTTACAACAGCATTAGGAACTAATGTTCTGTCTCAAAGGGCTGTTGTGAAGATGAAATGAGTTTAATCTACAAAGCTTAAAACAGGACTTGGCATATAAGAAGTACTTCATTATTTAATTTTTTAATGGTGAACAAGATAAGTACAGTCCATGTTCTCACAGAACTTCAGTTTGGGAAGGGCACTAAACAACTGTGGTCATAAAATGTGAAGGGACTAAGAAGGGAAAATACAGGACAATCGTGTAGCTGGCCGGGCTGGCTAACTTTCTAGAGACTCTCAGAGATGGTGGTTTCCTACGTTCAAAATGCCTTCCTTCAATACCCAACAAACAGTACATGGGAATAGCTCTTATTACAAACAGTATAGGTAACTGTGTCTATCCAAATTTTATTAAACTACTAATCCAATTAAAAGAGAAAAAAGATTGGTGCCTTTCTGTCAAAACTTTTGGGAAGATCTCTGTCAAAAAGAAATATAAGACTTGCAAGGGTATTTTTTCATCTAAAGGGCACATGCTTATATTTTATGCATACATTTTTTTTTTTCCATTTCACTCTATTCACCTGTTAGACCTAAATGAGTTGCCCAAGACCTGCTCAAACTGATACCAAAATGTCATCAGAGTCGGGTAAGTTGCTTTAGCAGGTTCTGGCCTGGGCTGAAGGCCAGGCTGCCAAAGGCACCCAGAGGCCAGCACTGGATATAATAAAGGTCTGCATTAATTAGGGCCACGGTCTCACCCCGTCCCTCCCCTACTGCAGCAGCAGCCGCCATGGCGCACAGACAGAGCCTCAACTTGCTCCACGGCCTGACCCTGGGTTGCTGGAACTCCTAAACTCAGTGTCTGAAACACGACGAGAAGCCCAGAGAGAAACAGAGCAACTTTTCCCTCCTGAAAAGAAAGGCAAACATCGTCACATTACCCAGACAGCCCAAATTTACCTTAAAATGAGTGTGACTTTCTCCTCTATACTAAATTTTTTTAATGCGTTCATTTTCAACTTTCAATGATTGTAAAGTCATGAATTCCCACCGAACAGATCTTCACACCCCTCCTGACCTTGAACATCAGATACCTGTCTGGGAAGAGGCCCCTGTTTTCTCAGCCACTTGTCCACCCCACTGCAGGTGATAGAAAAGAACTATTCCTGTGATCAAATATGCATGTAGAGTTTGGTTAAGACTTGCTAGGTCCTTTTCTCCTTTGCTCTTGAAGGATGAGCCCTACACCACCCTCTCTAGGAAAACGCCCCCACAGGCAAGGCGGGAGAGAAAGCACAGTCCTCAGAGCCACTCTCTGGGTCTGGGGAAGTTACCAGCATCTTTTAATTACTTCTAAATGTGTCACTCCTAGTTGTTAAATGTAACAGAAACAAGAATTACATTAGCACATTTAAAACAAAAGATCCTAAGTCTGGCCTGGAGTAAGACTAAGATATAAAAAAAGATGGGAATGTGAGAAAATTCCTTGGAACAATGACTACAGCTGCCGGAAGCCAACTTACAGTGGGCAATGATACAATACCAACCGCTTGGCTTCACTCTTCAATAACTGAGCGGGTAAAGAAGGTGGCTACCATTATTGCCTTTTCTACAGATAAAGAAACAGGCTGGCCACACAGACAGGCAATCGTAGAGGAATCAAAGGTTCAGTTGACTCCCAGCTTTGGCACACCTACTACAACTATCAATAAATAGAAACAACTCACAGAACGGGAATGTCAAGGAACACTCATTTCAAATGGCCTATTTTCCAAATGCCTGAAAGGTTCAAATAAAATGCTATGACAGACATTTTGTAAGGGTTTTCAGAGAGCCATGACCTTTTTGAGATTTACAGAACGAGAAGCAAGTGGGAAAATATTTGCAAATATAAAAAAGAAGTTTTGGAAAGAGTGAATCACCCACTGAACAACATTAGATATAACTTCTGCCAGAAAAAATTGTTAATGTGTAGATTTTTAATAATTAAGAGGGTGTCATGGGGAAAGAATAGACTTTTTAAAATGGACTAGCAACTATGCTGTCATGCCTCACCAAGGCATAGCAAAGGATTCCTTGCTGTTCTATGAGCACACGCTGCCTTGGTTTGACAAGTGATACGTGTGACCATAGCTCTGGGGTTCCCAGGGGGGCAGAGTGGCCCCTGCTGGGAGCGGCAGAGGGACCACCACCTGCTGAGCATGTTTACTGGGCATCTGCAGTAACTTCCCACCCTGAGGAAAGCGCCATCAGGATTGTTTTACAAGTGGGTCACGAGGGCTACTCACGTTGGAGATTAACATTAGACCTCGGGTTTGTCTAAGTCCCGAGCTCAAACCCACTCCACGGGGAAAACTGCCAAGAGGAGTGACAAGTGGCTAGTCCTGAAAGATGAGCGTCCAAGCAAAGTGGCAGAGGTGTGGCAGACCCAGGGTACTGAGGGGGACAGGACGCCATGGCCACAGGAACCACAGGAGCCACAGGAGGCTGGAGAGAGACTAGACAAGCCCTGCAAGGCAGTTCTCGGAGCCACGTGCTGTCCACTCTGAGGGCACCGTGAGTGGCGTAGAGACCGCCATGAACGTGCTACACACACTGCATGTCTGTACACCAACCCACCACGATCCATTCAGGCAACCCCCCCAACTAGCCCACACTCCTCCTCAAAACTCTGTTCCCTGTAAAACGGGCATTTGATCATCGTCCTCTCAGTTTGAGCATCAGAAACAGTCAATTCAGAACTGTGGCACCAACAGAATCCAAGCTGAAGCCAGGCTGCTCCTATGCGTGAAGTGGGTCATCCCATCACCACGTTTCCAGCCTCCCTGGGCCTACCCAGATGCAAAAAGTCAAGGAATTCACTTGGGGAGGCCCTGAGGTCCAGCTGGGGGAGGCAGTATCCGGGCCAGAGATCTGAAATACATATGTAATTAAAGGGCCCAAGTTTATTCCAGGAATCAAGCTTCTCACCAGGGTGAAATGAACCACAAATCAATCACATGAGATGTGGCCACCACCATGGGAGACACCGATCAAGCCCACCAGGTTTCCCTGAGAGAAAGGCTTCCCACCTCTGTGCAAAAGCCCCAGCTCTTCTCCCCACCCCAAGAATGCTCTCATTCCATGTCACAGCCCCTCAAAGTCTTGAGTACCTTCAAGTCAAGAAGGTAACTTATGAGTTGAATGATGTCCCCAAAATTCATATGTTGAAGTTCTAACCCCCAGTACCTCAGAATGTGACCTTATTTGGAAACAGGGTCCTTGCAGATGTAATGAGTCAATATGAGGTCATAGTGGAGTAGGGTGGGCCCCTAAACCAATATGCCTGGTATCCTGATAAAGAGGGGAAATGTGGACACAGACACACATACACCACGTAAAGACTAGAATTGAACTGCTGCAAGCCAAGAAACCCCCAGAAGCCAGGAGAGATACTCAGAACACATCCTTCTCTGGTGCCTGCAGAGGGAGCTTGGCCTTGCCAACTCCTTGATCTCAGACTTCTGGCCTCCAAAGCTGTGACACAATACATACCTGTTGTTTAAGTAGCCCAGTCTGTGAGTACTTAAGCCAAAGCCTAATCCAGAGCAAGACCTTAACTCTCTTCAATTCTATGAAGGCTGAGAGAAGTGAGGAAGCTGCAGAAGAAAAGTCTGAACTTAGAAGAGGTTGGTTCATTAGGTTTAAGGAACATGAACGTGCAAGATGAAGCAGCAAGTGTGATGAAGAAGCTGCAGCAAGTGATCCTGAAGATCTAACCAAGATCACCGATGAAGGTGGCTGCACTGAACAACAGATTTTCAATGTAGATGAAAACAGCCTTATACTGGAAAAATATGCTGTCTAGGACTTTCATAGCTAGAGAGAAATTAATGCCTGGCCTCAAAGCTTCAAAGGACAAGCTGACTCTCTAGTTAGGGGCTACTGCAGCTGGTGGCCAATGCTAATTTGCCATTTCAAAAATGCTAGGCTCCTTAAGAGTATGCTAAATCTACTCTGCCTGTGCTCTATAAATGGAACAGCAAAGCCTAGAACAGCACATCTGTCTACATCATGGTTTACTGAATATTTTAAGCCCACTGTTGAGACCTACTGCTCAGATAAAAAGATTCCTTTCAATATATTACTGTTTACTGACAGTGCACTGGTCACCCAAAAGCTCTGATGGAGATATACAAGAAGATTAATGTTGTTTTCAGGCCTAGTAATACAACATCCATTCTGTGGCCCATGGATCACAGAGTAATTTCTACTTTCAAGTCTTATTATTGACAAAATACATTTTGTAAGACTATAGCTGCCATAGATGGTAATT
Organism: Cheirogaleus medius; assembly: GCA_008086735.1. NCBI lineage: Eukaryota > Metazoa > Chordata > Mammalia > Primates > Cheirogaleidae > Cheirogaleus > Cheirogaleus medius. Next base: position 167,455,221 of record VBSM01002608.1, read on the forward strand.
CTTCTGATGGATCTGAGCAAAGTAAATTGAAAACCTTCTGAAAATGATTCACCATTCTAGATGCCATTAAGAACACTCATGATTCATGGGAGGAGGTCAAAATATCAACATTTATGGAAGAAGTTGATCCAGCCCACATGGATGACTTTGAGGGGTTGAAGACTTCAATGGAGGAAGTCACTACAGATGGGCTAGAAACAGCAACTTGAAGTAGAGCCTGAAGATGTGACTGAATTGCTGCAGTCTCATGATAAAACTTGAATGGATGAAGAGTTGCTTCTTATGGATGAGCAAAGAAAGTAGTTTCTTGAGATGGGTCTACTCCTAGTGAAGGTGCTGTGAACATTGTTGAAATGAGAACAAAGGGATTAGAATATTACATAGACTTAGTAGACAAAGCAGTGGCAGGACTTTGAGAGGATTAACTCCAAATGTGAAAGAGGTTCTACTGTGGATAAAATGCTACAAACAGCATCACATGCTACAGAGAAATCTTTTGTAAAAGGAAGAGTCAATTGATGCAGCAAACTTCATTATGGTCTTATTTTAAGAAGTTGCCGCAGCCACGACAGCCTTTAGCCACCGCTACCGTCATCAGTCAGCAGCCATCAACACTGAGGCAAGACCCTCCACCAGCAGAAAGATTACAACTCACTGAAGGCTCAGATATTCATTAGCATTTTTTAGCAATAGAATATTTTTAAATAAGGCATACACATTGTGGCTTTAGACATAATGCTATTGCATAGTATATAATGCACAGTCCATAATGCTATAGGCTACAGTATAGCATAAACATACTTTTATATGCACTGGGAAACCAAAAAAATCACGTGGCTGACTTGATGGAGATATTCACTTTATTATAGTGGTCTGGAACCAAACCCACAATATGTCCAAGGTGTGCCTGTGCATTTGCATGGTGTTTGGCAAAGAGCATGACACCAAACTCAGTAAACACTGTTCAAAATTAATCCCACCACAATCATGCAGAGTAGACACCAATCACATTGCCATCGGATTTGCAGAGGTGTGGGGATCCCCAGGTACTGGGCAGCCAGGCTTCAGTGTCGGAACGGACTGGCATAAATATCTCTCAAGACACACCCCAGGTCATACCGTGCAGTATGGAGGAGGTGCCCAGACACTGCACTTGCGGTAGTCACTCTATGCTCAAGATACTTCAAGGAGACAAGATTGGCCTATTTGGGGGACCAGACCTGACAACACGTAGTTGAATGCTAAAATGGGAGGACTATACTAGGCACTGCTGGGACGTATGGGAAGGGACAGCATTAGAGTCTGGAAGGCTGAGCCCCAGCATCTTGATGCCCCTAGACTCCAATCAGTAGGCACGTCCCTGTGAGGCCTTCTTCCAAGATCACTCTGGCTCACAGGCCTCGTATCTAAGCACATGCTCCTAATGGCTAACTTCAACCCACCTTCCAATCAAGCCTGTTTCTCTTTTTAAGGAAAAGCAGCACCTGAGCCAGCTGGGAGGGTGGTATCACAAAAGGCAGCCTAAAGAGCAGGTGCCTGGGTCAGGGAGGAGGGAGACACACAGAACAAGGCAGGAGCACCACCTCGGAGACATACTCGCGCCGCTGGAAGGCCAAGGGCAGGGTGGCCGGGAGCAGAAAGGAAGAGGGCTGGCCTGGCCTTGTGGGGGATCACCAGCTCATGACCCCATCCTACACTACCTTGCTCATCCAGGTAACCCTGGGGCCACTGCCCACACCAGAGAACTTTCCAGACATATCAGCAGGGAAAGACACTGGAAAATAAGCAGGGATCGTATGCATGTCCCATAACAAGGAGAACAAACCCTTGCTCTGTTCCTGGAGTCTCCAGGGGAAGGGCTTCCCCAAATCAATGCCCCCAGTTTCGTGACACTCACAGACCCTCCCCATGGAGGAAGGAAGAGCTAGCTCATTAGGAGATGGAAGCCCATCCTCTTTCCTCCAACAAGTAGATCTGATCCGGTAAAAGCTCGGGAGACTTTGTCTCTCTTCCTTGCTTATGTGAGGCGGCTTCCTAGGTAACTTCAGTGTAAACTTTCCCTTAGTTGGATGGCCCAAGGCCCATCCTGCCGGCAGGGAGTTCAAAGCGGGGGCAGAGAACACGAGCAAGACCATCTGGCCCTCACACCTTGACCGCAAGGGCCCACAGTCTCCATCTGCCTGACTCCTCCATCTCCTGCAACCGGAACTGGAGCAGGGCAAAGGAGAGTTACTTACTAGCTCCCAAGACCCAACAGGAAACACAGCAAGGTTTGCAGCTCCAGAGTGACCCGACCAGACATGTGTTCTAGAAGCCACAGGAGGATGCACTGGTGGGGATGTGACCTGCCATGGTGACCTAGTAGGAGTCCATTACGACAGTCCAGCCAAGGACCAGCACCAGGGCAGTCATAGGGAAAGACAGAAGAGACGAGACAAGACTGCCTCCCCAGAACACACACAAACGCAGACACACACACACACACACACACATGCACACACACAAGATTAACAGGGAAATCTACAGCACCTGGTAATTACCGGTTGTGCAGGTGAAGAAAGATTCCCAAGTTTCAGAAGTTGGCATTAAATAACTCAGGAGAAGCTACAATAAGGAGAAGACGCTGGGGTCATTTGGGATGTGATGCTCTGGGGAGACTCCCAGCAAACAGTGGGACGTCCCAGTCTGAAGATCAAGTAGAGACACAGACAGTACTTGTTCCGATTGTTCGTGTGATACACGTTTCCACTTTAAATGCCCAGATTACGAGTTTGCCAAGTCAGTTTGAAAATAAAACACTGAGCTCTAATGAGATTTTCTTTGGTTGCGTTCCCAAACACACCCACGTGCATCCCGTGTGGCTAAATCTGCCTCCCTGAGCTGCTCCGCATGGACCTCTGGACCACAAAGCCTGGGGAAGGTGAAAGAATTTGCTCTGCCCCTCAGAAGACTGAAGCGTTTCACAAAACCCTAGTAGTCAAAAATGATGTCAGAGGATTTGGCCTTTGCTCTCAGAGAAACGTGCTGTCACCTCCTGTTCCCAGAGGAGGGGCTGACGAATGATGGCTCTGGCCTGAGGACATCTGCTCTGGCCTTTCAGGCAGCGTTCCCCTTGGGAGACACAGGAGGGGACAGGGACGTGGCCACCTTAAGCTGCCAGGTCAGTGCCCCTGCCCTCCCCTCCCCTGCACACTCGGGCTGCCGTGGACACCCTCACGTCTCACGGGCCTCCGGCAGAGGAAGGGCCAGATGGTGCCGGCGAAAACCTCGGAGGGGCCAGGATACAATGGAAGCAAGACAGCATGAGAGCTGCCTCCTTCACATGTACATCATTTAAGA